>VWZW01004510.1:866540-1184555 GCA_013397115.1 Edolisoma coerulescens | reverse complement strand
GGAGAGGAGAGGAGAGGAGAGGAGAGGAGATCAATTCATTCCTTGTATCAAAACATAACATTTTTTACTGACTGCAGTACTTGGAAAACCAATGAGTGTTAAAATAAAAGATGAAATTTTCTGGTTAGTTACAGACACTAGTTACTGCGCAGTAAGCTAGACTAGGCATTCATGGTGTGTTGGCCTCTGCATTGAAATTTCTCAGGTTTTCAGTTTGCAAATGTTTACCCTACAAAAAATGTGAGGATAGGTTACCTGACTTATTTGGATAGTAGCATGCACATAGTTATTTCAAAGTCACTGAATCTGTAACTTGTTTATCCTGTGGTGACTTACTCAGAGTAGTTTGGAACAGGTTTGCTAGTTTGCCTGGTGGAGATCACTCAAAAGATTGATATAAAGAAATTAAATACCTTTAGTATGGCTTTGATAAATCTCATTCAGTATTCACTGCTAACATAAAATATTCATTTTAACTAAGTTTCATTTAATTTTTTTCACTTGCAAGAAAAGATCAGATTTAAAACTACGTAGAACTTGTTTTACTTACATAAACTGAGACAAGGATCAGATGAAGTAATAATCCTAAACAAAACACTTTACAAGTGTATACTTTTATCTCTCTAATTCTCAGAAATCATTAAGACTTCTCCTAAAGTATCCTTACCTTTGGAGCACTAGGACATTTATTTGATTACTGTATAACTAACAGCAGCAAATAGTGCTGGATAAAAGCTAACTGGACAATAACAGCTGTGCTTCTCCCATCCTTCAAAGAAATGACTTCTCTTTAGGAGAGTCAAACTTACATTCACCAGCAACACAATCAATATTTGAAAATTTGCCAGTCTTTTTAATATTAGATTTGCTTAGGACAAAGCAGAAACATCCAGAGTCTGCAGCAGAAACCTGTAGTGTCCTCTAGCCTTTAAGAAGGCTGTTGTGTTAACTACCTTAAGTCACTGGTGACCAATTAACTGATTTTAGAAATGTCTCATGAAAAAATCCTCATCATGACACATCTGAAATATTCGCTCCTAGAACAATTTTCTCTGCAAAATGTATAGGTTTAAATTTCACTGAAGCTCAGATTAACTTTAAGATTGACTTTGGAACACAGCAAAATCATATTGTGGCGGATAGGTGGCAAGATATTAGCAGAGATTATCAATGTGAGCTGCTGTCATCCAGCACAAGCAGCTGCAAGGACAGAGCCCAGGTTTTGGAAAACACACAGAGGATTGTGCACAAACCTGGGCAGACACACAGAGTCATAGATACAGACTTCTAGGAAGCCACACACACACATTGCATACATGTGCATGACCAAAAATGCACAGAGACTCACGCACACAGATGCACAAACACATATCCCATCCAGAAAGGCAGCAGAGGTTCTGGATCTGCCACAGAAGAATTCTGAACAACATCCAATAGGCCTGATATCCATGGAAAACTATGGTTCCTTTTGTGTCCCAATAAGCAAACAAAAAAAACACCACAAAAGAAAAAAAATTCAGCCAACCAATCCAAAACAAACAAACAGGAAAAAGAACCAGAAATAAAAGCAAAATTGTAGAACAAGTGAGGCACTTGTTTTTCCCATTTTTATACTATTTCTAGTGGCTGTCTCAAGTGAATAATTTTTTTAGTGATTGCTGTGCTTGTGCCAGCCTGCACAGTTCCTTCCTTTAGTATTCTTCATTTTAGTATGAAAAAGAATCACTTTCTTTGCCTTTGGCTGTGGTTTCTCTTCTCAGAGGAAAACTGAATCTCGTGCCAAATCTATTGCCCAGCACACAGATCAGTAAAGGTGATGTGGCCAGTGACACTGATAAGGAGGGGCTGCAGGAGCCCTTCTGCTGTCCTGCTGGGCCCAGGAGCCCAGCCAGAGCTGCAGCAGAAATGGAGAAACTGTGGCAGGACTGGGGAACTCGCAGAAATGGGAAAATGTAGCAGGACACAGCAGGGACCCCAGAGAGAATTTCAGTGCTTGGGCAGATGTCACTGCCCTTGCAATCAGTCCCGATCTTTCCTAGGGAAAAGGCAGAGCACCAGAGGGAAGCAGTTCCTGGGTTCGATCCATGGCATTACCTTGACCTAGACTATCCAGCTTTCACAAGAACAGCAGACAAGATTAAATACTTGAGAAAATTAATAAAATCCCTAGTTTAATTGGCAGCTACCACTGTTATTAAATAGATCCTCTTAAAGAATGGTGTTTCTGAATCAGTAAGGTTGAAATGCAATTGAGAATGTGCTTATGAGAAACATTTTTGCAAAGCCTGTGAAACTGTGAGGATTAGGCTGAAGTATCCAATGTGATCAATATCTTGCAATCGCATTAAGGCCTCAGGCAACAGGGGCCTTCATTCCTTTCCATTTCCCATTTTCTGTTTTCTGTTCCCAGGCACCATCATAGGCAATCAGACATGAACAGAAAATGAATTTGCTACAAGCTAGTAGCATTGTAAGTGGCTTTGATATAAGTGGAACAAGGGTCGGTAACTTCTAAGCCCCAGTAGCCTGATAAGAATATTAAGTCTACCATTTATCCCCAATGAGTGCTTGATTAGCCATACAGTGCTCTGCTGACAGAGTTCACTAAAAATACATTATGCTAATAACACTTGAGTGCCAGCAAAACTGGGGAAGCCCGAGATTCAACACAAAGAATGAGTCATTATGGTATTTACCTGGCAGATACAGTTAGAGGTGAAGATATGGGCAAAAGAATGACATCTCAGTCCTGTTTGCAGAGGCACGAAGAGAAATAGAGGTGACTTCCCAAAGAATATTAGGATCAGAATAAATAGAAATAAATACCCCACATTGTCATGCTGGCATTTGGGAAATAAAGACGCTTAGTTTTTCAGAGCAGGCAGCTGCTAGTGGAGACAAATCACTTCTATGTATTTTTCTTTGTCTAAACTGTCATATGGCTCTTCACTGGTGTATCTTTCTGCCTGGTTTAACACCAAACGTGTTTCCTCCTTGCTGTGTGCTTGGACCACAGTCTGGGGTTCCCACTGCACTCCCACAGCTTCCTCCTGTTCCCAACCCACTGCCATTGCCCCAGCACAGCGTTTGCTCTCTTCTAAGGGAAGGATCTGTAGGCTTTCCCTCTGAGTATCAGCTACAGGCATCACACATCCCAGCAACAATCCAATCCATACTGCAAGTACTGGAGATGAGAGGATGGTTCATTGCTACTTCAAATTAACTTACTGAATCTGCTTTTTCCAAGCACTGAACACCCCCGTCCTCCTCCCAGCTCTCCTGCCCTCTGCCAGCCTGCAATTAGCACCCTGCCTGCCAGGGCTCTGGGCTCCTCCACACAGATATTCTGCAGCCAGCCTGGCTGCCAGCTCCTGCGCTGGCAAATTGGGGCACAGCGCTTGGCCACGGCTCACAGCAAGGGCAAGCAATCATTGCACAGACATACAACTGAGAGCTTTGCAAAAACAGGATCAAGCTTGGAAAAAAATAAGAGAGGCATGGTTAATCTGGCCATTAGAGCTGGTCATTTTTTTTTCCTTCCTCTCCAAATCTTTTACTAGCCAAAAATACTTTTTAAGCCCAGCCAAAATGAAGTCAAATTTGCCAAACAGTTTCAAAGAATAAAGAAGACATTTCAAAAGACAGTAGAATGTCTCCTCAATTTTAAAAAGATTTGATTTTTTATATATTTTAGAGGTGCCTTAATAGTGTTTTCAAGAGTTGGTAAAAGTTAAAACCAAAGGGTTTTCTTTAGAATGTGTAAAATATTTTGGTGTACCTGAAACATACCTTTATTGTTAGTGCTTCATTTTGCCCAGAGAATGGAAGATTAAAAAATAGCTTGGGTCTCTACCAACTTTGAGAAGTGCTGACAGTGAGCCAAAACCCTCAGCTACTCACAGTCAACTATTACAAGCCACCAAACAGTTTCAATGCAAAGGTACTAAAGAGCTAAGTAACCTGATCTATTGTAGCTGCTTGTGCACCAAGCAGTAATGTGAGAAAGGTCCAGGCAATGGAGAAAAGCTGGCACTTCCACGCCACAATTTGTCTCCTGCTGATGTAAATTCCTGAAATAGGTCAGATGAATCATGCCTTAAAAATGCCCATTTCTCTTCACTGACTAGAGGGGAAACAGGTGACTAGTGCTGGTGTAGCCTTCTGCCTTATCAATGTCAACAGCGGGGTGAGATGAATTTCTGTATTTCAATCATTCACAAAAAACTGCAATTTTGATATGAAAGCCCTAAAACCTGGGTCCAGAAGCTGCGAAGATGGACCAATGGAGAGGATAGAAATTCTTTTTCCTTAATCTGGCATTCAACATTTCATGATCTACTTATTCTCCCGTGTTTGTCCTTGGTTTTTCTCTTTTCATTCATTTAACGCTCTTATCTTCCCTTTTTTATCCATCCATCTTCTCTCTCTCTTTCTTCAAACCACACAGCTTTAGGATATACTGTTGACAGCGTCCACCTGCTTCTGTCATCTGCTGGCTGCCTTTCATCACCATTGGAAAAGGAAAGGGAACACTTTAAAGACCATGAGCACTTATGCATAGTAGGATATGGGAATTCTCCCAAACCGGCAAACTGTACCCTCAGTAGGAAATTACATTAGATGTGGCTCCAAGCAAGGATTGCTGTTTTTTCAGACTTTAACCCTGAAATTCTACTTTCATTGCTCTCCATTTCTCAATTTATTTTCTGGACCCAGACCTGCCTTTGAAGTATTGAAATCAAGTATTCCAGGAACCCCAACCCCATTTTATCTGGGTCTTGCCCTTCAAGGACCTCCTCTGAGTTCCATATGCAATATTTTAACTTTTAAATTCATGTAGCTTCCTTGCAAGAAAGATAAAAAAGTCCTTAGTGGGGCCTTAGAAGATCTGTTAGTTGGTCCAAACCTGGCTGATGGTTTCACTGTTGACTTCCATGTTAACAGGACAGTGAGCAAATTAGAAAAATATAATTGCTGTACCTAAGCAGAAAAGAAAAATGTGTGGAGTTATTAACAACAGTATAGTGTTCATTCATTATATATGCAGACGTATGTGTGCATTTAAATATGCAAACACTATATCTATCCCTTTAATTTCATTTTACTTTCAGCTAGAGGTTTCTGATGCTGCTGACTGTGCCTTACAAAAATAAAGAATCATAGCTAAAATTAAAGGTAATCTGTATTATTTCTAGTTGTAAATAATAATGTATTTGACTACAGCCCTGAGGAAAGAGAGCAAAGCCTGCATCACCCCACTCCATAAAAGCAGTTTACAGGCACCAGACAACTAAAAAGAAAATATAATTCTTAAGGAACTCACTGTACTCCTGGATGACTGAACAGTTGATCACTTTGTCTGGCTGTATGGAGAGTTAAAGCAAGATGAAAGTTTTCAATTTATAGTGAAGACTGTACTTAAGCAGCAGAAAATTATATACTTACTGTTCCACTCCAACTGTGTGTGAGATACATGAAGTACAATGAGCTCCAGTAAAAAAAGAAATGAAACCAGGTGGTAAATAATCAAACTGTACTCTTCATTAGCCTTGGTATTTATTCTGCCATTTTGAAAGCAATAAGAAGCCACATGTAGTGTTAGAGCCTTTTATTTTCTACTGTCCTTTATTTTTTGCCATTTTTAATATTTCCCCTTACATTTTCCATAGTGTTCCATCTTTTCTCTCCCTTCTGGAATTCTGACATTGTTATTCACCAAATTTACTTTCATGTTTAAGCTTCCTTTGGTTTATAAAGTTAATTATCCATCCCTACAAACATGTTAATGTGAGTTCTGTAGCTAATGATATGAATGTCTATGTTAACCAGATAGATTCCCAGTTATTTCCACTAGTATAGGACAGGGCAGGAATTTTTGCTGAGCACTTCTGAACCTGATTTTTGGCAGTGGAAGGATGCATTGGTTATATGCAAACCACAAATGAGGCACAATAGTTGTGATCAGGTAAAATCCTGCCACAGATGCCTCAGAATTTCATCAGGGTGAGTGTACAGAGACTTCAGTAGGTACTGAACATGAAGTAAATTAAAGACACTGCAGAATGAGGTTTCCTGAAAGCAAACCATCGTTCTTTTAGCGAAACGCATAAAATTACTTCTATGAAAATTTGTGACTTTGGCCCCTTTTTTGATTATTTAAAATCTCTTATCATCTGTCTTTTTCATAATTCTGTGCTGTGCTCTTGGCAGTAGCACTGAGCATGTTACACTCAGAAACCGTAATTAGTATCTGTTCATACAAATGTTCCGGCCTGTTTTTTCTCATTACTCAAACTCCACACACAAGACATGTTTAGAAGCATAAATTGTTTCCCTACTGCTCTCCTAATTAACACTTCCATTAAGACCTAGGCAGAGAGCATGGAACATACTGGAAGAAACTGCTGTTTACAGAAACGGTGATAAAATGTATACAAATATGTCCTGCAAAGTGCAATCAAGCCAGCTTGCATGACATGTGGGTGTGTTTCTCTGTATGTAGGCACAAACAGATGTGCTACACTCACATGCAAGACTAATTTGTTCATTAACATTAAAAAAAACCCTAGATGAATAACAGTCCATTAATTTTTATAATTACTTCTTGCATGCCCATATCATTGCTCAATTTAGTTTCTGAGGCCCTTGGTAGCTTCAGATTGTCTTCTTGGCATGATCACACTGGATACTTGAGTTATCTTCCAGTTAGTAGACTGGTTTTACTTAGAGTTTTATATATTTATGCTTGATAATCCTCTACCCCTTCTCTTCTTCTATGAGAAATTTGAATTAACCTTAAATCAAGATAAAAAATAATAATTTGGGTTTGGGTTGTTTTGTTTTTTTTTATCTTGAAAGGCAGAATGAATTAATCAAATGGCTTGTTAAGCATCGTAAATAGTTCTGGATCTCTATACGGTTTGGTTTAAGCCTTTGGATAAAAACATGCATAATCTTTTCAATTTTGGGTGTGTTCAGTACAAGACCAAGAGAAAAAAACCTCCCGGCAGCTGTAACTGAATTTCACCTGCAGAAATCCCATTGTGAGACTCAGAAGAGTCAATCCACGAGGAAAGAGATTAAACAAATAGTCTTGTGACCTAAAGTGCAATAAGCTTTGCACTGTGAGAGTAAGTTGGAAAGCCTGACAATTAACTGCGACTTAGGGTGGGTGATAGGGGGATGTTGCTTTTGTTTTTAATTACATTTTATTGAACAACCAAGTGATAAGCATCAAGAGACAAGAGTGTCTTGGATCATCAAAGATGGGGTGGGGGAGGTTGTTTGTTCTGTGAATTCAGGCAAGCTAAAAGAGCTTTTTCTGTGTTTACCTGAGTAATTAATGAAAGACCAAATTGCTTTTGAGCCAGCAGGCTGCAGTTAATTGGAGTTATATGCATTCAGTGAACTTAGTGATTTGGCTTAAAAAGGATTTACAGTGCAGGTGACAACCCTTTTCAGGGAAATACAGCAGCAAAGGCTGAATATTAGAAGACAGCTTCCAGATGATGTAATTTTTGTGGAGAGCTTTCTCTTCTTTTTAAAGTTTGAAAGTGGAAAAAGTACCCTTTTATATGAGCAAAATGCTTGGAAAAAGTTTAATTAATAATAAGTTTAAAATGTGGGATACAGACATTCAGACTACTACTATAATTTTTAAAATGGCAAGATCAGTAAATCCAGAGAGGTTTGCCAGTCTAGCCTAAGAAAAATTATGTTTGTAGGGACAGACATGCTCTAATTTCTGAAGTTCTTACCATGACAGTTTTTCTAATATATCTCACTGAGGACTAGAGACTTACTGTGATACTCTTTATCAGATGTAACAGTACCTAATAATCTGCCATTATTATCAAATAACAAGAAAACAATTTGCTTTTAAGTGTAGCACTCAAATTGACAAGAATTTTCAGCATTTGTAATTCTGTCACTTATTTAATTTCTTTTCCAGACCTGGCTGAATGGATTCCCTGAGGTGCTCTTAGATATACCTGTGGACAGGTGGTCACATACTGCCCAATGGATTATCCTGCTGAGCTGAAGGACAAAGAAAAGGGTGCTCCCCTTCATCCTCAGGAATGCTGTTAAGAGAAAGTTCCTCTTGCTTTTCGCTTGCTTGAGTAAAACTAGAGTTGTTTTCTCTTCTTTCTCTTAACCAAAGAATTTTTCACTTATGCAAGAATAAATTTAAAATAAAAATGAGGAAGTGTCCTGCTTTTCTTCCTGAAGGAATGAACTTTAGGGTATGTACACATTTTCTTGGATCCAGTTCTCCCCAAGTAACCATGAGCTGATCGAACCTCAGTCTCAGTGCACCTCATGGATTTGTGCACTAAATATTTATATTATTAATCTGGCTATCAAATTCAAGTTTTTCTCCTTCCCTCCCTTTTTTACTGTCAGGGTTCAAAACAACCTGGGTTCTTTTGCCAAATAATTCCATTATATATTATTGTAGGAGAAATGAATTCCCAGTTCTCACTGATCAGTGCCTAAAAACCTCTTATCCAGGTTTCTTGGAGTTCAGACTACTGCTGAGTGGAGTCTCTTTCCACATAATTTTAATAATAAAAAATGTGAAATGTAGTAGTTGGTTCAATTTCACATGACTTTAAATGGATTTTTATGCTTTATATTTTATCCTTCCAAAATAAGAGATAAATATAGTCATTGTTCTCTGCTTTGAAAGTTCATAATTTTACTCAGTCTTCCAGTAATGATTTTTTACAGGCAGTTTCAGAATTCTTTGTTCAAAGACAATAATTGTAGTCCTCCCTCCCTATCTCACTTCCTTTTTTTGTCTTCCTTGTCCTTTTCCAGTAGAGATGCTGGTGAGCTGTACTGGTATTTCCACATACTTTCAAGCATAAAGTGCAATCAAAGTAACATGTGAGATCTCGTTGTCATCACTGGGTTAGGGATCAGGCCTGAATACCTTTACCCTGAGCCCTGCTACTAAAATATCTGCAACACTTTGTGGGAGGCACTGAGATATTTCGACAGTTTTATTTTTAGACTCTCTGTTGGGACTGAAACTGTGCAGTGCATTAGAAAGCTTCTCTCAGCCTCAAGTGCTGTGGCTGTCTGCAGAGGCTGCAGTAAAATCTGTGTTTAAGTTGGTATGGGCTAGATTTCCTGTTGTTTCCTTTCTAACTTAGTAAACCTAAGAGGTCCATTACATTTTAATACACATTTCAGGATTTAATAGAAAAACCTGGCATTTTCATAGAATTATAACAGTATCACTGCTTTTGCCAGTATACTTGTATCAGTTTTAGTGTGTATAATCTTATTATTACAGAGAAGGTTCAAAACTGACATTTATTAAATCAAGGAATTCAGAAAAAGTAGTTGATACAGGTCAATACTGAATATTTAAGCACTCTGAAAAGCCAGATTTACTCTGAATAGCCAAATGGTTTTTGCAAGTCAGTGTTCTCACAAACTACATGCAGAGAAAAGAGATTTCATTGAATAATTTATTGCAGGGGTTTTTTTTACACAGAACTAATATTTGATATTATTAATCCTGCGAATATATTATTTCCCAACATAACACTTCTGCAGAATCTATTGAATATGTGCTTCTGAGCGCATGCTAAAAAATACATACACAAAGGAATTTTGTACTTTTCATGATCCAAAATCAGGGTAAAAGGCAATCTTTTTGATTCCCAGTCATCCACATACAAGAGACTTCAGATACTTCTCTGCTGAAACTATCATGATACATGGAATTGGCTGAAATAGTGAATTGCAACTTATGGAAATGGTTCTTTTGTAATTATTTGCAATAATTATATTCTTCTCTCAGGTTCTACATAGACTTATATTTCCCATGCCACATGTTCAAGGCATCTAGAAAGGCCAGCAAGGGTGAATTCAAAGAAATGGAAACAGTTCAATTCAAAATGTGAGCTGTGGGACCAAAATCCTAATTCTGACATTCTAGGACAATAAAATCACAGACCAACTGATAGGCAACTGGGCTCACCATATCCCAAAGGGGAAAGTAAGACTGCTAACCTTTACCAAATGGGTCCAGAAATTCAACTGAAAAACTGGAACCTTCAGTGATTTGCAAGCCCATTCCTTGCCTGTTCTGCTGCATAACACAGGAATTAGGCTCCGGAGAGATGTCTTGGTGTTACAGCTTCCTTGCACAGAGGGTGAGGGATGGATGGATGGATGGATGGATGGATGGATGGATGGATGGATGGATGGATGGATGGATGGACTGACTGAGTAATGCTTCCATGTATGTGCCCCCAGGAATTACTCCCTCCAATCACCTACAAACATCAGGAGGGGAGGTGAGGCGAGGTGAGGAGAGGAGAATCAATACACGGATTAATTCCAGGCACAAAATCCAGCTAGCAGGCTGATTTTCTTGTATGGCTTGTATAGGCCTGTGTAGATGATTCAGATATCATACTGCCAAGCCACATAATAAATAAAGCCCAAATTATGCTCATCACCTCATATTTTGGCCCATGCAACATTTGGTCTCATTCCATCCTATGGGATCATTTGCATGTAAAACAAGCCAGAAAGCTTTGCAAAGGAGAAGTGGTTCCTAGGATGAAAGATCTGCAGAGTCCCAGAGTTCCTTTAAAGGCCTAACAATATGAGAAGTTACTCCAAAAGTGATTTGGGGATAAATATATTTGTGTCTGCCTGATTTGTAGTGTAGAAAGAAACAAGAGACACAAGGGGTTTCTCTCACACACACCTACAGATCTCAGCACATAATTTTACTCCATACCTTCATAGGAAGCAAATTATGCTTCCTCAGTTATATTAAGAAAGGGAAAACACATGCAAAAGAAATTTTAAGTTCACTAAACAGTACAAATGTGAAGAATTCTGTACATTTTCTTTACATTTAAAAAGGAACCAGGAAATACAATACTTTTGAAGTTGTTCTGTCCTCCAAGTCATGAAATATTTGAGAGACAAAGAAGGAGACAGTGCAAGAATGACAACTAATACATTAATAGCGCTGTTGTCAAGGTAGAATTCAAATTTCTGCCCCATCAAAGATAGTTAAGGTTTTTATAAAGTGTACAAAGGATTCAACAAGACAGATTGCAAGAGCCTTGAATCAGGATATGCTGAAATATGGTGATCAGAAAACACCATCCAGTGTAGAAAAAATGAGCTGAAGTAACTGCAATATAATTTTACAGGTAAGTTCTAAAATCATTGAACTGTTGGCTAAAAAGAAGAGACCATGCTCACCTCAGCTTTGTTTTCTGCAGATTTGGACTTGTTTGGACACTGCTTACCAGATTAATTCCACAAGTGGCCCACAAAAAGAAGCATCTACATTTGAAACTCTTGAGCTCGAAAGGGTTCAATCTTGCCGTGTCTTTCCTTTTATATTTGCAAGAATATGTCTCTAATGTCCCAATGACAAAAGCTGTTTCTAAATCCCTCACTAACTAGGGCTATGTAATTTATTTTTTTTTGCCCATATAAATGAGTTTCTTGAAATCTAATGGAATGTAAAGGAAGAAGCTGTTCCTTCTCAGAAGCAAATTCTCAAATAATTTTCCATGTGTTATTATAGCACTCTATATGCAAAGTTGTAACAAACCAAATATTTAAAACCATTAAAATTTCTCATGTTACAGAAGTTTTAAAATTAAATCAGTGCATTCAATGGAGGCTGTAAGGGGAGGAAAGCAGCCTGAAGCTTAAAGCTAGGAATCTACTAATTAAGATATGCAATAAAAATGTTAATCAAGTAAACTTAGGGAGGATGGGGGAAAGCGATTACATAATCCTCTTGGCACGGTATAATGTCTCATTGCTCTCACACAGGAAAATGATGAGTAGGTAAACAAGAGAGGAAAAGAAACAGGTCCTTTGATTGTGGGCCAAAGAAGAAACTGTTCCAAATGGCCTCTCTAACCAACATTAGCTACTCAAGTAGAAAACATTCAGATCTAAGAGCTCTCTCTAGTGTGCCAGACTGGGGACAGCCGACAGAAACCAACAAAAGAGCCTGAGAAACTGGAGTATTTAAGATAATTCTCGGTAAGTGTGGCCATAGCAATGTCTTTTGTTATCCTATTTCTTTGTAACTCTATTCCACATTTTAAAACTGTAAGTAAACAGGATACTTGACTCTGTGCTCTGTATTATAGATGTTTCCCTGCTAACCAAAGAGTAGGTACTTCATTCAGACTTGCACGAATGCTCAAAGTGAGGGCTTTGGGGTTAGGGCAGTCTGTAGCTGTGTTGTCCTGTACGGTGTTGTTTGTAACAGGCTTTGTGCTAGGACAATAACAAAACTCAGTGCCCATCAGGCTCTGTCTGGACTCCTTTTGGCCTAGCTGGAGCCATATTTAGTCTTGTTTAGCAGGAACAGCAATTATCTGATAATCTGGCAGCTATTACTTACTCTGTTTTATCTTATGAACAGCTGCACAGGTGAGCAGGTACTCGGTGCAGAACGAGGTGTTTATGACTTCAGAATAAAACAAAGGAAAGGAGTACTGACAGGGGCTGATTGCAGGGGTGTTGAAACTATGGGCACAGGATGACACCAGGGGCCACAGGGCTATAAACATGTCACCAGTGGTCAGTTAACCCTAATTAAAGGAATGCAACCGTGGGAGCAGGGTAAAGATAGCTTTAAGGATAACAAAGAGGATAATGACCATGTCTCTAACATAAATGTACTACACACAGACTAATGTGGAAATGTGAACCAGTGAAGAATCAGCAGGGCAAAGATCATATAAAACATATAAAATTTCTCCAGCCAGACCCAAATGTGAGGAGGAAGGAAACCTACATCGATAGTCTTCGAAAAAAAAGGGACTGTGACGCTTTGTGATTCTTCTCTCTGTAATCCTTTTCTCCTACCCTGAACGAATGCCTCAACCTTAGGACCCAGAAACATGGTGGAAGGATGGCAGCAATTCACAAGAAAGGTGGAGGTACTAGACTGTTATACCAACCTTAACTGCAGTTTGAACCATAAGTGTCAATACAATTGTATGTGGACTAAAGCAGGTGTTCCAAAAAGGTGAGAAGACTCATTTCCACCAAGTTGTTAAGACGTTTTAGGAGATAAAACTAATATCAATTCCATACATGGAGAGAAGACATTTTCCCAAATCACCCAAGAAGCCCTCAGTTTGGAAGTAGGATAATAATGAAAAACAAAATTGAAGGTTGTCCAAATTTCTTAATAGATGTGCAACTGGTGCCATTGGCATCTGCAGCTCAAAGCATGATGCTGGACTGAGGAGTGCTTAGAAACATCCATCTGTCCGTCACAAATTCATATATTCGTAAAATGCTTCCAAATTGTACAAGCATACATTTCAGAACACTTATCATTTTTAATTATAATTTACTTTATCATTAGAAAGTAAAACAGTTAATCACAGCAACAGGCTAATTTCTGGCAGAAAATAAACTCATTGGTACTAATTTTGATAAATTTCTCTTGTTATATTACTAATAGTGTAGCTTTGAACTTCATGACCTGGGTTTTTTTTCATTATACTTATACTGAATTATTTTGTCCAACAGAAAGAATATTATTAATTAGGTTTAAAGATATTATTCAGGTTGGACGTAAGTCACTCTGTGAAGCTCACACACTGTATTTATTCATTACCTGGTTAAAGGTGCCTGGTGTTTAGGGATTCTGTATATTGATTTCAGAGAGTTTGCCTTTTTAATTCATTCTAACAAACCTTCCAATTACTTACCAACTTACTTATCAAAATGGTAGTAATGACTTTCAATGTGCAATTTTGATTGCATGGGTGAAACTAGTATAGCTAATAAACATAATTATTAACATGTGACCTCTTGCCTGGAAAACCCCCAAAAGTATGTGCAGTTTGACTTCATGAAACAAATTTGTGTGGAACCTGATTTTTTTTTTTTTTTTTAAATGAAAATATTTACACTTGTATGAAAAGATTCCTTTTGTTAAGGTGTGGCAATGCAATATCAGAATAATGAACAAAGACTTATATCAATCAAACAAGACTGTCTAATACCTATGTGGAGATCACTCCTCATTACTTTTTTTAATCAACATATTTTAAAGAAAAATATTGAAAGAGGGAAAAGAAAAATTAAATCTACATATTACATATATTGTAAAAAGAGGAAAAAAAAACTGTGATTTTTGTATCCAAGAGAGTGAAATATGTATCTCTTCTGCTAACATTTAAAGGGAATGTCAAAAAATCTATGAAAGTAGGGAAATGAAATAAATTAAAATATTTATCATTTTTCCCCCTAGGTATTAAAGTTAGCTATAATTATTGCTGTTTTATAAAGAAGCTACCCTAGGAACAGAAGGGGTACGTGAATTGATTGTTTACAGGCTTTTAATGCCCATTCATCCTGGTGCATAAAGGCAGTTCAGAAAGTCCATCTGAGCCATTGCACAATCATACTTTTGATTTCAATATCTTGGCTTTGTTTTGACTGGCAAAACGTAAAGTTTTCTGCACTCAGGTGGTGTTTTTCATGTAGTCTTCAAGCAGATATGGATTTCAGCACAATGCAGGTATTTCCACAGGTGAAATATAGCCCAAATAGTATGAGGTTGGAAACAAATCATGTATATCAAGGAAAAGTCTGGAGAATTAGGCTATAAATACACGGAAACAATGACAAACCTCTAACCCTTAACTGTGTAGCACTACAGTCCAATACAATAATTTATGATATCAATAAAACTGGATGGAACATCAGCTAAAAATGCCTGTAAGAAGGAAAAAAAAATCTCTTCCCAAAAATATCAGTGACAAAGAAAAGGTTAAACTGCAATGAACATGCCTTTTTTCCTTTTCAATCTGGAGTTTTGAAGGAAAAAAAAAATTTACTCCACTAGCTAGTCAGTGATGTATATAATTAAATAGAAAGGTTTTGGAGGATGTGATTTTATGGTTACCGTAGCAACTAGAACCTAGATGGTCCATATTCTTGTGCTCTTCTACCACGAAAAAGAAAAAAATCCATCTATGACCTACTTGAAAACAAATAGGTTTGTACTGCTCAAAGCCCCATTGTTCTTTGCAGGCGTCTATTTTCACTCAGAATCAGGGGTAATCCTACTCTGGAAATATTCCAGTGGTTTTACCAGACAGCAATATGCATGTGGCTTGACCTATAGCCTAGCACTGGAAATCCTGTGCACAGCCACATGCAGCTCAATTTGGCCATGCATCTAATTCTGTACAGGGGAGAAGAAAGGACGGGTTTAAATGGCTCATGAATTTCATAGCTTAAGCTACTTACATTTAGAAAAGTTTCTGATTTTGTTACTAGTGCACTCAACTACTTTGATCCCATCCCTTTAACAACAAACCTTTGAAACCTTATTTGTAGTGAGCAGAGGTAGAAAGTTTTCCCCCAAGCTCACCTTGGTGTTGTTCTAGGGCAAACTGAAGATGAACTAAAGCAGAAGTGCTGGTATTGCCAGAGAGAATTTTTTGGTGTTCCTGTTGCTAAGAAAATCTCCTCCCTTCTCTAATATTGCACCTGAGAACTTTAGAGAAAAAGGTCAGCAGAAGTGTGACAAAATTATCATCTGTTGTGAACACTGTTTAAATTATTTGTGCAGGGCTTAGACATTCTCTAATTTCAAATCTTTCTCATGTGAATTTTTCAAATGATGTAATAACATTCAAGCATGAGAACAGAAATTCAGCTCAACAAATTACTATTTTATTAAGCTAACTCTTCTTCCAAAGGCCTCACAAGTGGTACTCCTAATTTTAAATGCAATCTTTGACTCACTGGTAGCTCACTTCTACTGTATGCACATATGAAAGACATATTTACATTTTCAAAAAGGGAGAAAGATTTTGTTTTCTGTTTTCTATTCAAATATGTCTGGATACAATTCCAAACAAATTTGAGAGCAATTTCTTAAAATATCTCTCTCTCCCTCTTTTAAATAAGCATTTATTTCTGCAGTATCAGAGATGGAAAAATAAAAAAAAAAACCCAACACATAACACCTCTTTTATCACACGTTGGTTTTAAGTCTTCTAATAATTGATGGTAGAACACATCCAAATGTAATAGACTTTATTTATTTATTTATTTATTAGCTACATATTTCTTGTTAGAATGACAGCCTCTCTTTTCACATTCCTTCACTGTTTTCCCTGTGGGCCTTCCAATTCTCACTTCTAGGCATCTTAACTTTAAATCACAATAATTTCCACTCTGTGATCAGAATATAAATTCTCTGTACTGCCAAATAGGCATACAAGAAACTACCTTGTCCTCCTCAATCAGTTCATCCTTTTAGAATAGCAGTGGGAAAAGGACCAGTTTTAGAAATAGGACTGGGGAGAGGTTTCACACAGTGAATATTCTTCAAGCTTCTCCATAAACCCTCATGTACTCCAAGTCTTCCCTGTACCTGCCAATCCATATGCAGGAGACAGGTGCTTGTCTTTCCACTTAGTTAACTACCTTGTCACAATACATCACCATTTATGTACTATTTTGTGGAGGTTTGGTTTGCACAGTTTAGTCTGCATTTCCACCTGTGCTTGAGCAGGTTTGGAGAAGTGCCTGTTAAAGCTACTGTATTACCTTATGTTTACATCGCTGGTTTTAATCATTACATTTAATATTCATATTAGGTAGCAAATATTTCAAGCCTCTTCTGTGCTCACTGCAGGTGGCGGGTTTGCAGTTCTAAAACAGGGATCACCTGGCTGCCTGCAGGGGTTAGGCGATGTTTGCATTATATTTTCACTTGGGTAGACAGCTGGGATGGGTTACCTCTAAACATGGCAAGACAGCCAAGCCTCTGGCAGCTTTTTGGCCCCACTCAGGTGCGCTCAGCTGTAGCGGGTATAGGCTCATCTGTGAATTTAAGGGAGACCACTGAGTCCCTGCACAGGAATTTGAAGAGTTATCATATGTTAAAAACTTCTACCAGGATCAGTGTGTGACATTTGATGCAGAGACAAGAGCAAGACCTGTATAAAATATCATAGAATCATGGAATATTTTAGGTTGGAAAGGACCTTAAGGATCATTTAATTCCAACCTGCCTGCCACGGACAGGGACACCTTCCACTAGACCAGGTTTCTCAGAGCTCCATCCAGCCTGGCCTTGAACACTTCCAGGGATGGGGCAGCCACAAATTCTTTGGGCACCCTGTGCCAGGGCCTCACCACCCTCACAGTAAAGAATTTCTTTCTTGTATCCAATCTAGACCTGCCCTCTTCCAGTTTGCAGATATTCCCCTTGTCTTGTCACTCTTGTAAATAGTCTCTCTCCGTCTGTCTTGTGCGTTCCCTTCAGGTACCCAAAAGGCTGCAATTAGGTCACCACGAAATCTTTTTATTCCAGACTGAACAATCCCAGTTCTCTCAGCCTTTCCTCACAGCAGAGCTGCTCCATCCCTCTGATCACCTTGGTGGCCTCCTCTGGACTGGCTCCAGCACGTCCCTGTCCTTCCTGTGCTGGGACCCCAGGGCTGGATGCAGCCCTGCAGGTGGGGTCTCAGCAGAGCTGGGCAGAGGGGCAGAATCCCCTCCCTGCCCTGCTGCCCACGGGGCTTTGGATGCAGCCCAGCACACAGGGGGTTCTGGGCTCCCAGGGCACACGGCCGGGGCACGTCCAGCCTCTCACCCACCAGCACCCTCAAGTCCTTCTCCCAGGGCTGCTCTGGATCTGTTCTCCTCCCAGCCTGTGTTGAAACTCCAGACAGCTGGGTGAGCTCTCCTGTGACAGTGGTCAGCACAACACATGAGAGCCCAACCCATGCTCTGGCATCAGGCATCAACTGACCAGTTTCAGGACAAAAACTTAATGTTCACACGATTTACAGGACTCCTAAGGAGGGTTTGAAACCTTTGGTCTCACTGTAATACAAATGTTATCACTTTCCACGGTACCAAATAAAAATGTAAAATAAACAATTCACTTGGTTAATTAACAAAGGCGGATTTTCTGATACAGTCTGTTATTTGTCTTGGGTAAATTGTTTCTTATATTTGACATACATCCAGTACTAGAGAAATGTGAAACATGCTGTGCCTCCTGACGTGCGCTGCTGTGACTGAAAGTGGAATTGGAATTATGTCAGGGGAGTTTCAGATGCTTCACCTCCATTAAAACATACCCTGCCCTTTTTCTCCTCAACATCAAATAGAACGCTAAATATGAGGCTGTTTAGCCTACGGAGTCATAAAGCACAGACACAAATCACAGATAGATGAAGAAATGCCAGAATTTCTGAAGCGTGTCAACACTCCCTAAAGTATTCCTAACATAACCCTGTGCACTGTCAGATTCCAACCAAAATAAGAAAGGGGAAGCTGGGAGGGCTGATGTTCACACACCATCAGTCCAAAGTTATTTAACACAATTGTTTCTGTAATTGCAGCTCCCTGAAATGTTCAGTGTTCAATGGTCCTCAAAAATCAGACTTCCAATTGGCTGATGATGGGTTTTGTTAGATGCACATGCTGAGCTGGGAAATTCAGCTGCACACATCAAGACCAGAGATTTTTCAACACCGTCACAGGTTTTGAGGTGAAGAGGGTCTCAACAGGATCTAAGGTATTTTTCTTCATACAAAGATACGTCTCTCTCGCTGAATTAGCAACACATTCATAAGAGTCTAAGCTACTGAAACTCAATAACTGCTTTACACTGGGGTGAGAGAAAAATTACAGTGGCAATAGGAGATGCATTTTCTAAGAACAGTCTTAAGGAACTTAAAATTAGCCATTTATATGCCATTAGCCTTGATGAGATAGTAAAGTCTAACTGGATATCATAAACATTACAAAACTGAGGTTATAGAAAAAAACTTTGCAGATACCTTCTTTTTTTTTTTTTTAATTAGCAACATTTAAAAATCATCCCTCAATTCCTAATCAAGTTAAATGAGTTGACTTCAGGCTTTATCAACAAGAGTGGTGACATCCTCACAGCTGAGATAGCAGAGAAACTATAGGACATTCTCTGCTACAGGGGACATCAGATGGCAAGAGTCCTGCTTCAGCGGGGGCGACAGTGTCTTGGGACTGTAGAGATAAAGAAGCACATATCCCTTTCCAGGACCACAGATTGTCTCCACATCTGATGAATGGAGAAATCTCAGCAGGGACAAAGGAAAAAGTGGTTGACCGGTGCAAAGCTCCTCGAGGTTCTTCTGTATCCTGTAGCCCCTTCTAAATGCAAGATTCAAAAAGGAAAAATCAGGGTGACAATTAAAGGTTATTTTACAGAGGCTTCCTTTCTGCAGCAACATAAAGTATTGCAGTCAATAAATTCGTTGCTTCAGGAAATATTGTGCTGGGTAAAATCATATCCTCGGGAGAGCAGAACTCTGTGTTCAAACACTAGATCTTACTTTATAAATGAGGCAGTTCTGTGGCAGAAAAAAAAATTACAGTCCCTGTGTAGGAGCTCTTTGAAAGAGCATGTTATGAATCTCAGGCAGGGGCTGAGGAGCTCTGCTGACCCTGGCAAGCAGCCTGTTAGAGGTAACTGAGATCTCTGAGGGTTCAGAGCTTCTGCTTTGACTTGGTGATAACACTCTGGAATATCAGCTCTGCAGGGTGAGGACGCTGATTCAACCTCCTTGTCAGGTGGAGCAATGGTAGCCGTGGAGGCCAGGGCATCTGCTCTGGGAATGAGATGCCCAGCAGTGCCAGAGCTGTGGTCTGTGAGCACACACAGCCCGGGAGAGGCCACACCAGCACCTCCCCTCTCCAGCAAAAGAGTTCCAAATATGCACTTTGTTGGGCTAGTGCTTTAAGAGCCATTATTCTTCCCAAAAGAGATCATACCTTTTTGTTACAGGGATGTGCCAGAGCAATAGACTGCCAAGAGGGGTCAAGCTCATAGGCACTCCCTAAACAATCTCTCCTGTTGCCTCCACAGTGAGACTAGCTACTGTGGCACATGATCACAACAGCCAGGATATTCTTTCCCTTTTCCCAACAGCTGAAATCTTCGACAGTAGTAAAAGCCATAGTAAAGACACCAGCAAATCAAATCCATTACTGACTGGTGCATGAAGTTTAACCAAGACAACTTTGCAAAGAAAAAAGCTGTGCAAACAAAGCTTTGTCTATCACCATCCCCTGCACACTGCCTGGGTAATCTGCATATTTAACAAAGCTTCCTAGTATTCATGCCTGCAAGTACACACCAAGGGAAACTGGAGCCAGATGGTTAGATGTCACAGTGACTAAAAAACTGCTTTTAAAAAGGTAGGCTTCCAATAATTAATAGTCTGGATCTTCAGATAATGTAAATCACTGAAGTGAATTGCACAGTTCTGATTTACACTGCCACGTAATCTAGTTGTGTGTGTTCAACCTTTATTCTCAAAAACACTTGGCACAGATTGCTTGGATAACTCATTTTTCGGGGGGGGGAACCAAACATCCGTTTGCTGAAAGCCTTTAAAGATATGGTATATTCTGAGACACTCTAAAACATAACTACGTGCTAATTAAAACTTCATATTTTCAAATAATATAGCAGGGAAGAGATATAACTCCAGCTGGAATGAGCATCCTACTCCACAATGCAGACAGGGCGGAGTTTCCAAAGGCACAAATGGCAGTGAGGCACCTCCCATTGAGATCTGGTGACAACAGGTCAGGTCATATTCTGCACTCCCTCAGTATCCCAATGGAAAGATGTCAGAAAGCTTCTGAAGACAAAATGACTGTCATAATTTTTTGCTGATCAAAGAAAAATTTACAGTTTAAGTTTCAGCTTAATTCTTAGCACTCGTAGAGTGGTTAAAAGATATTGTACCTCTTCCCACCTGCTGGACTCTTGTGTTACGCCATGCATGGCAGTAATGAAGACAGATTAATGCTATTTATTTGCTGACACTGACAAGAGTAGCCTGTCTTTTTTTCCTGTATTTTATCATTAAAGTCTTGTTTTTCATCCTCAAATAGCCCCAAGACAATGCACTGTACTAATTAAGTAGGAACAACATAAAAAAACCTACCCAACCAAGAAAACCCCACCAACAATACTAATAGGCTGGATGAAATCAACAAAAGGCAACACATTCTATTCAATGCTGGCAATCCAGCTTTAACATACTTCCCAAGTAGGAAACAATAGAAGAAGATGGTTCTGGTTTTTTGTAAAGGTTTCCCTCCTTTGAATTAATTTTCAGGATCTTTGGATATCAGGCACTATAGGTAAATAATAAAAAAAATCCAAACCAAAGCAATAACAGCAAAGCTGTGTGGGTCGTGCAGCATAGGAGCACATTGCACAGGGAGGCTGTCAAATCTGCAAATGAGTTTTTCACAGCCCAGCTAGACCAAGCAAGAGCTGACCTGATCCCACAGTGGCTACAGTCCTGATTTGTGCTGGGATTTTGACTAAAAGACCTTCAGTGCTCCCTTCCCAGTGGTGTTTTGATGATTTGATGATTCTATGAAAACAGCTGCGAGATGCTGTCCTGACACAGGATGTGCTTGGGCAGCCTAAACCTTGAAAAGAGAGCAATGCCACTCTGCCTTTATAATCTATGAGCAGCCTGAGACCCTCCCTGTCTGCCAGTGATGGTATAACTCCTACTGAAACAAGCAGGCAAAACACCCCCAATGAAAATAGTCATACTTTTAAGTACAGTTTTAATTACAATGAGAAAGATCACTGATTTTCACATATGGGAATAAATTTACTCTGATGCTTGTGCTTACAAGACCCAGACCATAAGGATGAAATTCTTGGCTTGCTTCTTCTAAGTTCTTGAGCTGGCTGCTTTCATCTGTTTCATTTTTCTTTTATTAAGAATTAATTAAAGCTATCAAGCTCATCCTTCTGACTAAAGTCAACCTCCTCTGCTTGGGTAAGTATAGGCAACACTTACAGCTGCAAGCAGTATAAAGTCTATTTTAAAACGATTTTTGATTTTAAAGGGTCACTGCCAAGGTGATTAGCATGAAATCTAAACGAGCTTTCAACATCCCTGCTTCCCTCTGATGCTGATTTAACTAGTAAAATCGGGCCAGCAATACCAATTTTTAAACCCAGCTTTCGAAGCCGTGACATGGCAGAAGGCTTCTTGAAGTCCAAGGAGATTATATCTGCTGTGGCACTCCTGTCAGCTGTCATTGTCCCTTCTCAGGAGAAGTTAATCAAATTTGTTCAGGCTGACCTCTGCTTCAGCCAGCCTGGACCTGTCTAAGGCTACACCTGCCCGGTGCTCCCCGTTGGGTTCCTGCTCACCGCTGCAGCCAGGCTTGGCTCCCTCCCAAACAGAGGTGCCGGGTCAGCTCCCCTCCCTGCCTGGCCTCTCATCTGCCTCCTCCAGCTGGCAGGGAGTCCAGCCTTTCTGCATCTTCTGTCCCTCTCCTTCGTCATCTAACTTAGGGACAGTGGGCATTTCTGCTTTAATTTTTCCTCTGTGTGACAGGGTGGGTATGTATGTCTTTCCCAAATTCAGTGGTTTCATGATTATCCACCACCACTGGCTGAAATGGGGCTGCAGGGACTATGGGGAGGGGAGGAATGAAGACCTCCCCCAGCACTAGGTTGTAAAATCTTGCTTTTATTTCAAATGTTTATTCACCATTAACTTCTTTTCTTTTACTAAGATCAAGTGCGCTTATTATGTGGAGAGCTGGTAGTGATGTTTTTAATTAAGGTTGTCTAATAATTTCCTTCATAGCATTTGGTTTTCAGTATAGTTTATAACCCTAGGAATGTTAATCATTCCGGGCTAAATTTTGTATGCTTTGTTTTTGCCTAAAGTGGAATTGAATATGAGATCATCAGCTACCCTGCTCCTGCATCCTATTTTTCTTCCCCAAAATATTCTCTTGTTTTAATAAAGTGCAGTAGTCTGGGAGCCAGATGATCATAAATTGCACTTTCATAATTTCTACTCCATAATGCTAATAATTCTGTGCAATTGTATCTCTAATCAAGCAAGGTGTTATGCATTTTTTGCATAGAAAGCAGAAAACCATCAGTCCATCAGCTTAATCAGTGAAGCAGTGGAGGTTTTCAAAGATTGTGCAAGGTCACCAGTACAAACTGGGATTAAAACTTCATGGAAGAAATGTGATGTTGTCTGCCATACCCAGAGCCTCTGGACTGCTTGCTTTTGCAAAATGTTAAGCAGAAGGAGCCAAGACACGAAAAGAGCTTGTGTAGCCATCAGACTTTTGCACTGACAGCAGAGGATGTCATGCATACTATATAACACATCGGAGACTCCTAGTTGGGGTGGGGCTACTGGGCTTTTCCAGCACTCGAGATAGCTGGCTGAAAGCCTAAAAGCAAGTGTGCCAGATCAGCATGGGGAGTAACACATAATTTCTAAAGGTTTAAATAGAAAAGTTGTTGCAATTAAAAAAAATTTGAATTTCTAAATTTCCATTCTACTGGACATTTCAGTAGCAATGTTGAGCTGGAGTCTTGATAACCTTTCCCTTTCCATTGCCCTCCTCCCTTTGTCTCTGTTTCCTTTCTTTACAAGGTTAAAATTACATGCAAAATGGAAATTCAGGATTTCACAGAAATTCTCGCTCTCTTTTCTTCTTCACTGTGTCCCCTTTGAGAAGAAGACTGCCCTCGAAAACTCTCCAGGACCTGTAAGATTCGCTGCACTCTGGGGCAGACACAGCCCCTAGGGCTGCTCAGCACCAGCAGTTTGGGTGTGAGCTCCAGCGAGAGCAGTTCAATTCTCAGAACTCCAAGAGTGAGGCTGCTCTCTTTTATTCTATTTACTTCTAATGTCATCAACGAATTGGCAGAAAGGCTTTCAAGCCTAGTCTGTACTCTCCCAGCACCCACCAGTTCAAAGCAGGTATATCACACCTTTTCTCCTTCAGGATTCGGGTGCTCAGAGGTCTGAAGGGGCAAGAGCAGTTCAGCGGATGCTGAGCACTTCTGCCCTCCCTGGGGAAGCAGAAGGGGGGGCAGCTGTGGCCCAGCCCCGCTTGCCCCAGCCACGAAGCAGTTTCATTGAAGTCACTCTTCAAGCACACAGGCTCTGCCCATTGTGAGGAAAGCTGCCTTCACCTTTGGCACTGAATGCAAGAACACTCACTCTCCTGCTTCTCCTATAATACTTAGGTCCAACGGATAAGGAAGACAGCCCTACTCTAAAGTTCTCCTGTTCTGTGAGGTTAACCTTCACTTTAATCCTCATACTTTCCATTCATTTTTGTGAGTGTGATTTCTTGAATATATCATGTCACAATCTTCAGCAGCAGAAAGAGAAGGGATGAAAACCATTGTTAGACAAGAATGCTAATTCTGAGAAGGAGCATCGAAAGGTTGAGTCAGCCTGTGCCACATTGTGAGAGTTCAGCAATGCTCCATTCATTTGTGTGACAAGCCTCATTATGAGGAAGCTTTTTAAAAGCAATTCATTCTGAGGAAGCTTTGGATACAGTTCCAAAAGCAGAAAATAAAACCTAGGAGAACAGGGGAAAGCAAAAAGAGCAGGCAGAAGAATCAAGCAGGAAGGCATACAAAAATCAGCTCTTTTGCAAGCTTATTTTTTCATTATGTTTTACATTCTTTGGGAGACAGAACTGCTCTGCACACTTTTGGCCTCAGGCAGTGAAGCTGGAAGAAGATATTTCAAGAGCTGCAGAACACACACACAGCTGTATAGCACAGAAAAGATATAAAACCTGAATTGACAAGATCGTGATGCTAACTTGCTCCTGGATTACATCAGCCAAGGTAGTCTATTTTTGAACTAGAAAATTGCACATTGTTCTAACAATTTTGCCACTTATTTGGACCTTTGGGTAGTGATGAAAAGATGTGGTATCTAAAGTTCAGCTGAAAAATAAAAGTCAAACCCAATACAAAGAGATTAGACAGATTTCCTGATGAAAACAAGCAGTACCTGCAAGTTGTGTGTGATTTTCTGGGAGATGAGAGCATCTCATCAGCTACAGTTCTGATCAGGCAACTAGAAAAATATATAGCTTGATGAAGCCCTATGGGTTCTAGCAACCTTTGTGACTGTCATTTTTAAGTTAATCTCACCATCACCAAGAAATTAAGAGAAAACAAAGTGTTTTGTGCTCCCTCTGCTGTTCTGGAGCAGCAGGTAGCTGACGAATGCTATACCCAGAGCTCTGATGTTCAACAAAATTCAGTGATGAAGAATCTGAAATAACAAACTCAGACTTTCAGCATGGTTTTGTATGTAGCTGGTTTTGTCGTTATTAAACAAGTGAACTAGAAAGGCAAAATGTGTTTTAGTTCCCTTTTAGAAGAAAAGTCCATTTCTCTTTTTGAGATTGATGGAAAAATAATTTCTAACGTTTGTTGAACTACAAGGAACCTTGGAAAAATCCCCTCCTGGCTGATGCTTGGGGCAAGGCTGTGAGACTGAGTGGCAAATTGAATTGGCAAATTCTCTCCAAATACGTGTTGCTATTTTCAGTCTCAGTCTAAGGTAATGATTGATTAGGCCTCAGCTAGACTTATTACCCAAGCAGAACTGAGGATTTAACTCAGATGCTCGGAGAATGTAAATACAAAAGACTTCCTATTAAAAATAATTTGAAAGATGAAAGAAATAAAATAGTGTTTTCATAAAAATGAAATTTGTACTGATTGGGTTTACAGGAAAATAAAGATGAGTTTGAGATAGGTTAAAGTGTTCAAGACCAGGCTGGATGGGGACCTGAACGGTCTGGTTTAGTCTATGGCAGTGGGAGTTAAATGGTCTTTAAGGTCCCTGCCAACCCAAGTCATTCTATGATTCTCTGGTGTTCTGGCTTTGGTGCAAAGAAAGTTTCTTCTGTCCTTCACAGCATCCACATGTACTTTCTTGAGGGATAATTCCTCTCACACAGCAGTGGTACTTCTGCTGTAGTTCCTGCAGGAAGAGGAAAGAGTGATGTCAGAGTAGAAGGTGACTTCATTGGTCTTTTCAGTAAAAAATGAAAAGAGATCAGAAGTCCAATGGGACTTCTGAGACGAGATAGATTTGATTTATACTGAATGAAGCACCTCTTAACTTTCAGAAGAACAGAAGCTAACCTTCCTCACATAAAAATTGTATCAGTAGATTTTTTTATATCTGATTAAAGATGGGTTTTGGTTCCAGCAATAACTCCAGGGAAAATATGCACTGTAAATACAAAGTGGAATGAGGAAAGTACATGCATAAACATCAGCGACACATATAACCCCAACTTCCTCACTGGGAACTTGTAATGTTCTAAAGCACCAAAATAACAACCAGCTTGATGTCTGAATACATTCTTATGGTCCTAAACCTATAAAATAATGTTCTTCTACCAGTACATGCATAATTGTACTACTTTATCCTTTTTTTCCACTGTGTTACTACTTCTGCTCTGGAACTGCATTCATGCAATCCTTCTACATGGACCACAGTTGCAGAGATCAGCTGGGGAGCTCTCCTTTGGTGGCGTAGCTGAAAACCAGCCTTGTCCCGAGGCAGACACAAGGCCCCCAAGGACAACAGGATCACATTAGCAGAGCACCTGTGTAAACAACTGGAGAACAAGGCCACCTTCTCGCTGCATCCCACAGTTCTGACCTTACCACGCTCTTCATCACTTATAGAATTGCTCTTAAGGGCAATTTCAGAGGGACATAAAATATCTTCCTTCAGCAAAGAAACTTGCATAAAAAGACGTGAGAAAATTCCACTGGCCTTTTGATTAACTCTGAGGAACAGGACTTGCTAACATAATGAAGCATGACACATCATCAGGACGCTGCATTTATCTGGAGAAGTGTCAAACAGCACAGTTTCATGAAGCATGAATAGTGTGCATTACGGAAAGAGAAAAAGATTTAAGTTTTATTTCAACCTCAGCTACCAGCCCACCAGCCCTAGGGTAGAGATACTTCCATATCCAAGATTGCATAGTTTAGAAAGCCACATAAAATATTATGGCATGAATAAGAATGAAAGCATCTAACCCAGACTCCTTGTTGATGGAAAGAATAGGTAAATTCCATCCTTTCTATGATAATAGTTTCCTTTCTTTCTTTAAGGATACCCTAAGAAAAATTGATACTTGCCTTAAAATAAAATGGACAGGGCATAACACAAAAGTTGAACTACTTACATTATTAATTTGATGCAATTTTATAAGAGAAAGGTAGGTTCAGGGAATATTTTCCTTGTGATTCACTGAAAAATGTGTTTTTAATGGGATGTATGTGCTAAAATGGTCTGGAGGTTTCAGGGCGATGATGTACAGCTGTGTCCTATTTCCCTTTGTGAAAATTACAACATCTATGAATTATGTTTATAACATCCCAAAGCCAGAGAGAGATCACAGCATTAGGGTCTAATTTTAGAATGCACCCGGTTGCCTGATAATCTTTTACACCAGAGATGCTACTATGCTTTCTTATGAACTGCAGCTTATTTTTGGTAATATATTACAGAGAATAAACCCTTTCCTCATTTCTGCAATGACTTTTGAATGGCTAGAGCCAGTAGAAAGGAGCCTGAGTTTCTGGACAAACAGCTTTGATTCCAGGACTAAGATTCAGCTCAGGTCTTAACCTAGGTGATGGAAGTCACCTCACAGGGTCTGGGCCAGCTGCTGGCCTATTCTCCCCAAGAGACTGCAGAGGCTGTAACCTTCATGGTCACTTTTGGCCCATCCTCCCCTTCCTTTAGTACCACTTTCAGTCTGGTTTGGAACCCTGCTCTTGACTTTTTCTTCCTTCTAAGCAATGTCATATTAAAAAATGATCTGGTTCTACACTTGGTTTTTTTCTAGTTCATTTTGACTCATCAGACATCACTATTTTTAGTGAAAATGTCCTTTGCTGTCTTGAAGACTCTGTATTTGGCTTTAGCACCACCCCAAAATGATGCAATGAGCCATTTTAATGAGAAAAGTCTCTACCACATAGGCAACAGAGCTGCTAATATCCCATTCTTAGCATTGTCACAATATTCATTAGGGCTATGTAAAGATTTGGAATTAATTATTTCAAAGAGGTTTCTCTTCTGGAATTTTCAAGTATCTTCATCAAGGTTTGAGTAAAACATGCTTAGATCATTACCTCAATTTCATCTTCTTCAAAAATTACACAACTGGAATAATAATAAAGAAAACTAAAAGGAGAAAAAAAGCCCCAAACAACAAAGCAACAACCAAACCACAACTGTAATATAGAGCAGGCTTTAGGACTCTTTTTCACCTGAAATAATCAGACCAGTTTCATTCCTTTTGTACCTAATCTACAACAAGTGGAAAGAAAACATAAACACCATCCCGACCTGCTGCAGAAGAATTACGAGGGTAGTGATACTTGATCACGGTGCCCAATCATTTTGTACATATCAATTCCTGCACAGCATGGTCTGCTTGAGAGGTGTGAAAGATCAACAGCTGTGAAAACAGAGCAATAGCTGCACTGAAGTTTCACACCTGCATGCAGAGACTCCTTCATCAACTGCATGAACTTTGTCCTCCAACTACAAGGCAAAGGGGCTTTTTAAGTGTCATGCTGCTGTTTCCTTAGTAAACAATGGGCATAATTAAAGCTATTAAGTATCCTTCAGGAAAAAGGGTACCAGTATTAACTTGGAAAAAATATGGCTAAACTGGCTAGGTTTGTAATTCTTCTACTGGAGATGACAAAACACTACCAAATTTAAAAAAAAATAGGTAGTAAATTTTTGTTATTGCATGGAAAACGGCTACAATGCTCAGCTGCAAATGCAGTTCGTAGGGGAGTATTATTAATTAATAGGCTTTTGACAAGAAAAGTTTAGTTTAGTACAGCATAATGTTTCACTGGATTGCACAGCACTTAGTAAATAGAGCTACCTACAGACCTGAAATAACTGTAGCTGGAGAAAAACATGTGAATTAGCCAAAGCACTTTGACACTGTGACTTTAAAACTAGAACTCCGTGATACAGCAATCACTTGCTGTTCTCAAAGGAGACTAAGAAGCAGAAGAAAAAGAGGTGCAATTTATCATTCTCTGAGCATTCTCTTTTAGTAGAAAAATGATGCTGACTGGAAGAATTTAGTTTGGGTTTTTCTTTTTTTTCCAAAGCCATCAGCTATGTAAATGATACAGACCATATTGATGAACGGCTAAAATGGAATGGAACAAACCCAAAAATAGTAACCTGTAGCAACAGCTGTCCGAACCAGAATATATTCATCTTTCATTTAGAAACCTCCAGTAGGCTGAGTGAGTTTTTCCATGCTGCAGAAATGCCGTTGGGATGTGCTCCTACTGGCATCCTTGTACCACCTGCTTGGGAAGTGCTGTGCCATGGGCCTTAGCATTTGCGCAGACTTCTGTGAGAGGAAAATGTCAGCTTCCATCTGATGTCTCAGTTTGTAGCTACAAGAGCTGTGCCTGCACGAGCTGTGGCCAGGCTTACGGAGGCAAGACGCACACACGCAGAGAGAGCTCTGTGACTCTTATTTCAGGCAGGCTGGGATCTGCATCCTGACTTTTCCATCCAGCAAAATGATTTTGTGGCAAATGAACAGCAGATTTCATGCATGTGAAATAAGACCTATTCTACACTAGCTACTAAATGGGGCTCCAGGAACATGGCCCCCTCAACTTCAGCCTTAAGGCTTTAAAAGCTTCCTATTAGAAACACTTTTTTCCGCCCAAAAGCTATTCAGTTATTGATATTTCTTCCTTTTAAAAATATTTCCCATGTCATGGCTGAAATGATTTATGCAATGATAGACCTTATGTTCTCCCCCTGCTCTTTTTATAAACAATATTTTTACATCTCAGGAGAGGTGGTCTGAAAAAAAGGTTTATGTAGAGGGGAATTACTAGAGATAACGTACCTGGAGAATAAAACTAACTGCACCCTACAGGTTATAGAATAACAATAATATATAAAAAATAATCATTGAAAATTGGAGAGGCCAACATAACTGAAATTGGAACTTAACACTTTAGGTAGAAAAAATGTGTACAACAATCCTGTATTGTGAGGGAACTATACTAAATTTTATGGTGAATACATTCCTTGGAAGCAGGTGGCTGGTGAAATAAATAGTTTTCCATTTTGGTTTTTAGATTGTGTTTGATGAAAAAATCATTTGTTTAACACAGAATATCTTATAAGGAAGGCCACCAAAGCTGATATATACCAGTGTTTTACTGACATGGGACGAGTTCTTCCACCACATGAAATATTTTACCTATTTAACAGTAACATCTGGTCTGCTTACTCTTTGATGCATCCGTGCCACATCTTACCCAGGACAGCTACTGGTGTGTACCCCTTGATATTGAGTGCTGCAATTGCATTTCTATCACTAAACAAAAGTTGCTTCCTTCTCTGAGCAGGAGGCAGTAACAACTGAGAGTTTGAGAAGCAGCATTTTAACTGAGTCAGTATTTCAGAAATCTTACAATCTCCTTTGAGTACCCCCGACAGGATACAAAGTTCAACATTCAGGGGTGCAATCAGGCAATTCTCTAAAAAATGAATGTTTGTTAGGTATGGAATCATGGAATCATTTCGGTTGGAAATAACCTGTAAGATCATTGAGTCCAACCATAAGTCTAACAGTGCCAAATCCAACACTAAACCATGTCCCTCAGTGCCACATCTACACCTCTTTTAGATACCTCCAAGGATGGAGACTCTACCACTTCCCTGGGCAGACTCTTCCAATACTTGACAACCCTTTCTATGAAGCAATTTTCCATAAAATCTGACCTAAATCTCCCCTGGCACAACTTGAGGTGATTTCCTCTTGTCCTATTACTGGGAGAGGAGACCTGACTCCTCACCTGACTCCACCCTTTTTTCAGGGAGTTGTAGAGAACAGTAAGGTTCCCCCTGAGCCTCCTTTTCTCCAGGCTGAGCCCCACCAGCTCCCTCAGCTGCTCCTCACAGGATTTGTGCTCCAGACCCCTCCCCAGCTCCATTTCTCTCCTCTGGACCTCCATGCCCCTCACGTCGATGTCTTTCCTGTAGTGAGGAGCCCAGAACAAAACACAGGATTCAAGGTGCTGCCTCACCAGTGCCCAATACCGGGTACAAATAAGCAAAGAATAAACGACAAAAAGGGAGGCCTGAACACCTCAGAATACCTCAAAGACATTAAAAAACCCCAGACAACAAAACACATCGAGTCCTCCTAGGAATACATAAGCTACCACACTGAAAGATGGTTTTTAAGCTTGATACTTCATTGCAGAGAGAGCATGGGAGCAGATCCATCCTAGTAAGTAGTTACTTAATTTTTGCTTTCTTGCTGTTCATTCCAGTGCATTTACAGCAACTCACTTAAACTACATTCACTCTGAAAAATTAAGCCCTGGTGCTGCATTTCAATCTTACAAATTTATTTCATTGCCAGATGTTAGAAGGACACAGGAAATAAACACTTGAAAGTAGACAGAAGCTGTTTCTGCCTGGCTTACTTTACAGCTCTAAGATTTTCTTTTTGCACATACCATAAGCCTGTAAATCCCATATTCCAAGATTCCTAGAAATAATTTCCAAGTACCTGAGTATTTTTCTAAGATTCTGGTTACTTCTGTGTAGCTGGCAGCTCTGGTTTATTGCACTTAAGAAATAAACAAAGCAGTTTTAAACAACATCATTTGAAAGACAAATTACCTTTCTGAATCTCCAAAGAAGCAATCTCACTCAGACACAGGAAGATCTATCGTCCTCTCATCCCTAGGCACAACTTCCATTAAAGCAGATCAAGGAGGGAATACATTTTCTCGTATTTAGATTTTTAAAACTATCTCAAATAAGACCCGTGAAGAATATTAAGGCTGTTCTAATGGACAAGCCATTAAAAAAGAGAGCACAGCACACGCATTTTATTGAGCAGAAACAGCAATATGTGACACACAGGTTGCTACACTGGCACAACCCCATTTTACTGGCTTCAGCATATTACCCTTGTCCAACAACACTGAGGTGAAAAACAAAAATAGAGCAAAAGAAAAAAAATCAGGGTGTAAGACTCTGGCCCACAGCAGAAGACCAGTAAAGGGTCTCATTGCTGGATCTCTGCAGTTAAATAGAAAAATCATGGAAAGCAATAAGAGGCACAGAGCTGTCAGGAACAACGTCCCATTCTCCTCGTAGATAACCTTCATTTAAAGCCCACTAACCTGTTTCTGCCTCAGAATCCATAACACAGAAATTTTAACTTCAGTGATACAATAAACATGAATATTGGGCTAATATAGAAATTTTTCTCCTTCCACCCTAGAAGCCACAGATGTTACTTTGTGTTTTTGTATGCGACAGCTTCACCATCAGCTTCAGACAGAATTGGAAAAGGTGGGAACTTCAAAAGTGTATGACCACCAATTTGTACCCCAGCAAATGCTGACTTAATTCAGAAACATTCAGGGGAAAATAAGATAATGTCACCTTCTGCTTTTCTCACTTTTTAATGTGCTCCTGGAACAACCAGCAATGAATATACACACATAACATACAAATATACCCTACACACCCTATGTAATCTCTCTGCACTATTTCTTCTAAGAGGTGAACAAAGACCATTCAGTACTCTAAGCCTGACAGATATTCTCAGCACCCCAGAGTAACTGCCCTCCATGTGCTCCATTTGTTTTGGAGTGAAGCCAGATAAAACACTCAAAGCTTAAGTTCATTTTTTACCCTCAAATGCTTCTGTATTCTTTTACACTGTTATAAAGTAGGAAACACATTGTGTAGTGTCCTGTTAATACTGTGGGTTCATTGTTCACAGACAGATTGAAAACTGTCTGGGAATAAACCAAAATAAAGATTTTTTTACCAAGTCACCAAAATCTAAACATTTTTTTTTATAACTTTATACTTGACATATAGAGCATTTATTTTATACAATATCGGTGTTCAAGCTCTTTTATCCCTTGCTTCTGTTACCACGTTTGAGAAGGGGCAACAAAGCCCACTGTGTTCTAAATTTGACCAGCTTCCTTTGTGTTTATAGTATTTCATGCCATACCTTTTGGGTCTGAATGTGCTATGGAGGAAAAAAAATTTGTCTCATCCTACTGATACTTCTGTCTTTTGGCTCAACAAGTTAAATATTATCTTCTGTGGTGGATACACTCAATTCCTTAACCAAACTTGGAGCAGTTTGGTACAAGCTCCAAAGGAGGCAAAGGGCTAAGCTGTAACCAGGCCAAGAACTTCTCCAGTTCCAATCTGTTGCCTGAAAGCCCTCTCGGGAGCAGAGAGACTCAGTGAGCATCAAAGCAGATGAGCTTGGAACAGGATCACGCGATTAGCACATAAGTAGCGGGTGGCTTTTCCCGGATTCATTGATCAAGGAACAAAGAAACTTGTGGATACAAGGAGTCTCATGCATACCTTTTCCACCCTATGTAATTTGACTACAAGCCAACCACTTTATTCCATAATTATGACAGTCAAAGTGAGCCTTCTTTGAGTTCTCCCTGCTAAGCGGCCTGGCTGCACCATGGATCTCCCCTTGAGCTGGGACACCTTTCAAGGTTCTCCTTGAGGCAGAGAGACCTTTTACCAACACAAAATCTTTGGTGAGAGACGAGTATAACTGATAACCTTGTATTGTAGTGCACCATGATTTTGTCTTTGTTTAATTTTGATTTTTGTCTTGTTCAAATGATTGTGCAATGCAGTAATGGTAATACCACCGCTGAACTTTGTTAAGCCATGCTTTAACACCATATTTCAATTAAAAAAAAAAAGTTTGTGACACAGTAGCTTAACTGCTGAGAAGAATTACATAGAATGACAGTTCACTTTTTCTTAGGTGAAATGAATTTAGCATAGCCATTAAAAAAAAAAAAATTCACATAAAGAATTATATCCCCAGAACTAGATGGCGAGAAGGAAAACAACCAATTTCCTTCCCAACCATTTCCAAGCCTGTTTCTTAACAGCTTCTATGTTAGAGAATAGCTCTCTTTCTCCAACTTCAACAGTAGCAACAATCTCTTTTAAATGAGAATTTTCTTCTCTCCGACCCATGAACAGGGCAGATTTATCTCCCTGTCTTCTGAGTCTCTACTTCTGTACTGTGATGTATAAAGTACAGCAAAATATTACTTATGTTGATCAAAGTCATTCCCATTTTACTCCCAATTCAGCACAGCAGTGGGATTAATAGCTGTTCCCATGTTACCATTCAACCGCAAGTAGCCAGAAAAAAATATTTTCAATTTCTAATGTCAATAGTGATTTTTTTTTTGGCCAGTCTCTAACCCAATCAGTGGTTGGTATGTAGGACTGTGTGTACTTGCTGTAGACTGTGAAGTGCAAAGGACTTGTGATAACTTATTTGCACGGCCTCACTGTGCTAATCTGATTTTGTAGTAACTCTGTGGACTAAATTGTTTGGGTAAAACTCTCCCCAGGGATATTAAAATATGAGCACCTGTACCGTTTGGTACAATTCTTTCTCTTGATCAGTCCTGTTAGCATATCATAAAATATTCCCCGACTTTATCACATGCATTATTTTCTTCATTTCACCATTCAAGAAAAGAGTACCTACATATAAACAGTAAAATTAGAGACCTGAGCTTTTTTTAAGGTTCTTTTGGTAACCTCTGTGCTCTTTATGTTTGCCTTTTCTTTTTCTCCTAGGTCATGGATCAGAAAAGACAGACAAGAGATTGAAATGAGAATGGATTGCAATAAGTAAAATATTATCCTAATTGGAGAGTACTGGCTTTTCTGCAGTGCTGGTGTCTTTTTCAGATAGAAACAGTAGAGTTTTAATACCAAACTATATAGCCGAAAGGATATTATTTATAAATATGGCTAAACTGCTCTGAAATTGTAACATGTATACTTTTGCCTCCTAAGTGATTTAAGGGTTTTGAAAAACTCCTAAGAGATATTTGGTACAAGGACAAATTCTGGTTAGTTGCAGTCTCCTCATTGCTTGAAGTCAGGCGTGATTTACTGTTTTAGACACCCTACCAAAATGTTGTCCTGCTGTCACAACTCCTGTTGACAACAATGAACTTCTCTTAGTATTGCTTACGTGTTTCTCAAAAATGCCCCAGTGGCTTCAACAGGAAGGCTTTCACTGCTAGAGGAGCATTGTGAAGAAATAGATGTTTAAGTGATCAAACCACAAACCTTTCTGTGTTAGAGCAATCTGTAAGAAAACATTTTCATCACCCTTGGTCATACAGAAGAAGACAAGAAAGCTGATGAAGGAGGACTTGGTGCTGTTGCCTATTGCCATTGAAACAGTGGCTGTTTTGCTAATATGCTACAGATTTTGCCTTTGTGTTCCATGAGTTGCCTTTAACAGAGGATTTGCAAAGACAAACCACATACTGAAGAACTGGCCTTTTTCCCTGCATGGGGAAGGTCTCCTAGCTTCAGCAGTGACCCTGTTCCCAGTACAAGGCAGCAGAGCCACTCTGCCTTCACCAGCAGAAAGAAATTACACACCACCTTCCCCAGTACTGCTACCTAACACAAATATCCAGAAAATCATTATTTAAACCATATTAAACCATATTAACCATACATATTTGCATTATATGCACTGTGCTAAACTCAATCCATTTCTTTTCATATTGTGTAGTACCATTTTCTGCCTTGAGTTCTCTGACAATTTTTTCTTTGTTGCAATATGATCCCTCCTACTAAAGAGGGCTTCAGCCTTTTTTAAAGAGAGTGAAATGCTAGCTACTTTCATAAATAGAAATACTTCAATTATTCTTTGATTCTTTTGCACCTCTGTAACATGCTCGAATTTCATTTAGCAGACCATCTCCATACAAAAACATATCATTTAGCAACCTTGATGCAGACTTTTCTTCTGTTTATGTGAAATATGCAGCTATTTCACCTATGTATTTTAACCCAGACTCTACATTCTTTACCATCATTCTTTGGTTCACAAGCTTAAAAAAAACCCTCTTTAGATCTATTTCCCTGCTGTCATATTTTCCTTTAGATATATTCTGAAGAAAGCTTCTTTTTGTGAATTGAAAAATGTCATTGCATGCTTTGTACTGTCTAATTTTTCATCTTATTAATACCAATAGTATAATGCATTTGAACACCACAATATTTTCATAAGATTCATTGGGGGTCTCCCTTTTTCCAGCACTACTCTAATGTTCAGATAATGAAGTGTGGGGGCTGAAATAGATAGCCTGCTGACCACCTGAACCCAGAAAGATTAAAATGTATGATTCAAAGCTGTTCGAGGGCTATACCTTCTGGAAGAAAGATTCCTGTAGTGCTCTATCATTAACATCTAGACACTTCGTACTGGAAAACTCTGATGAAAGAGGAATTCAACTGCTTCACATAGCCAAAAATACACATTCAGGCAAAATGCTAGGGACAGGAATAAGGGTTATTGAGATACACTTATACTGTCAATTAAGCTATTTGAAGACATTTCTTTTTCTTCTGTAAAGATTAAACATTTAGGTAGCTCAAAAATGAACAAGTAACTGAAGCAAAATACCACCTCCAGTATTTCTCATAAAAGAGGCAGAAAATGGCACCAACAAATATAAAACAAGAGAACAAAGGCATTATGCTGATAATAACGCTTCCTATGAAGTTTTAACCTCTGGAAATTAGGTGTCAAGAAAAAGGACTAATTAATGAATTTGAATACAGGCAGCAGTAAGATCAACTACAGTAAATACATTGTTATCAGAAATTATTTTTTGCAGACATACCAGTGACAGACAGGGAACTGCAGGGGATTTTCAAAAATTTCAATTTGCAGGTTTTAGGAGAGCTATGAAGTAGGTGGAAAACACAAAAGATTCAACAACAGTAATTTTCATCAAAATTTTCTTTAATAATGCAAGTTGTCAAAAAGCTTAAAAGCAGCAAATTTTGTGCATGTCTAATTACTTTGAAATAGCTATAGTCAATGAATTTGGGGGCAATACCTCATGTTTGCTTTCTTCAAGACTCTTAGAAGTTAAAGACTCTGTCCTGTATCATAGCCTAAGTATTTTCTACCGACTGTCAGAAGAGCTCCCCTCTTTATTCCAACAGTCTAAGCCAAAAAACTTTTGGGTCTTTGTCAGGTGGCTTATTGACTTCACTGAGGCTGAGGCTTTACTTAATTTTCAAAATAAAATTTACAGATAGCTGAACAAGAGTATGGCCTGCACTACTTTAAAGGACATATTTGATTATCAAAACACAACAACATTAATAAATGCCATCTTATTCCAAATGTTACTGCCCTTTGTTATATTAAATATGCTTTGTATCTCCTTGTCTTCTCTCATCAAACCCACATTGTGATTGCAAAGTGCAATCCTTCTGGCTTACTTCCTCAGTGTTACATCCAGATGTACTGCACAAACTCTCCGATGAGGACCATTTATTGTACCTGGAAGCTCTGAGACTTTGCTTCTGTATGGAATATTGCTGCCAAGTCAGAGTCATCTGCACTTCAGAGGAATATAAAGTGGTAAAAATCAAATTCTGTTTGACACCTTGATCATGCCTTGAGGCTACAAATCTGATGGTTTTTGATTAGGGAAAAACATTGTGGTTGTGAGAACAGGTGGAATATGACAATTCAAGATGTTCCTAAAATGTAGGAAAAGATAAATAGACTTCAGTGTCTTTGACAGGTACTTCTAAGAGATAACTATAACCACTTCAGTCTCGAAGGCTTTTTGGCTATGAATGAAACTTTTGGTAATCCACAAATCGTCAGCTCTCCTGCACTATTTTTAGGCACACTGGAGTTCAACCTATCCTCTCTGTTCCACGGGCTATTGGGAGACTTCTTTGGCAGTTGCAGAGTTGGATGGGTTGCTATTTATCTTGCTGTGAAGTGGAGTTTTCTCACATAGCAAATCATCTTACAAGGTGTTAACATTTCCCGTTCCCACTCATCAAAACACTTACCACAAAACAGATGCACCAAAGACGAATCGAGTTTGAACTCATACTTTAGTTACCAGGCTTCACTTTCAGCAGATCTATGTAGATCTGTGGAGACACAATTCAGATAAGAAGATAAAGCTGAGCAGACCAAGGAACAGCAATCTGCTGTCCTCTAAATAGAGCTTAAGTTTACTTTTTCTCCTATATACTGAAACTATATGGTATTTTGTCCTGGCCAATCAAAAGGAGAGGATATCAAGATTTTCTCTATTTTTACTAGCTGTACATGGCCCCATGAGTTATTCCCTCCTACAGTATCACTGCAGAATTTAAATGTCCTGTATGTAGGAGAGTTTTCATCGCTTCTGTGCCCTACATCAGAGTAGGAACTCTCTATTATGCGCAGAACCACCAAAGAAAGACTGTGATCAAAGATGGGGAGGAAATGCGCACGGTATGAAAGCACAGAGTTGGATAGGTTTTCAAGGCAAAAATTGTGCTTATGGGTGAAAGAAAACCAAAAGTAGCATCCAAGTTTAGTACCACCACCTAGTATCCTCCTATTCATAATAATTCATCTTAAAAGAGGCAAAAGACTTTGGTTTGCCATAACTGAATTGTGCTTGTTTCTTTTGAAGCACTTGTCCTGTTAATCCTCACAAACTCTAAACAGTCCAAAACGATCATTATTGCCAGGTACATTAGTACATTATTACCAGGATGAATCCTTTCAGTTGTGAGTCCTCCAGGAACATAGCAAAAATGTTTGTCTAGGAAAGATCACAAATTAAAGCACCTTCTTTTCACTAATAAATTCACTAGGAATGTCTTTCTTCAAAGCACAAGGAGTAGTCATGAGCTTTTATCACTATGAGACTAAAGAGAACTAATTTGACAGTTCTGCCTTCAGTCCTCTTCACACTTTTATATCAAAATAACTCCTCTGACTTTGCTGAGATTGCTTGTGCTTTGTACCAGGTTTTTAAAATAATCGTATCCAAATTCTTTCCTTTCAACGATGTCCTCATTTTTCTTACACATTTTATGAAATCCTGAAGGAGCTGTGACTGGGACCACCCTCGGTTTGTGTGTGCTCCTTTGAGCTGAAAAGCTAAGTTATACTGATGCCTGAAGTGGCCATCTAAAAACAGAGGCTAGACAGGAGTAAGGGGATAAAGGCAGGTATTTATTTGAAAGGCCTTCAAAGGTACACCCTGGGCAGGCCAGAGGCTACACCCAAGATGGACCCCGAGTCACGAGTTCTTCACACTTTTATAAGTTTGGTTCATTTGCATATCAGGGTTAATTCTCCAATTCTTCAGTTAATGATGTAATTTCCCCAAGCTTGCCCCCCTTCTAAAGATGTTGGTTTACACATTTTGGGCCTAGGACAGTCTGGGTATCCTTGGAGAGCAAACCTAGAGAGGCTTTGTTTTGTCTAACCCACATAAGAGAACAGCAGCTAACAGGCTACAGGAAACTTCAGAATTACACACTAGGCAATACAGGATTTGAAAATATAAAAGTTAAAACCTAAGGCATCATTACACTGTGCAAACTCCCTCAATGGCTTAACAAGAAGGGGTGCAATTTAGGCCTGCTTTTTGGAAGATGTCTCTCTAACCTGTTTAAGGCCTTTCACTAGTACTAAGCAATCCTTTAATCAATGCCTTCTGTCTTCTCATGTAAATAAACAACTCATCCCAGGAGCTGACTGAGGACAGAGAGGACCAGCTTTTGCCAGCTCTGCAGTTGCATGCCTGCATAATTTCTCTGCTTTCCTGCTTTGTACACATGCACTTGAAGAGAAAAAAATATACCTTTAGGAAGTACTGCAGCCCATGCCACATCCAAAATATACCCAGGCACCTCAAGTGTCAACAGAGACAGGGAACTTTTTGGACTATATTCTGGGCTGCACACAAGAGCTTGCTAACCACATTCATGCTTCATTGGTGCATGTACAGGGTGCTATTGATATTAATCAAACTGTTACAGGGCTGGATATTAATGCTGAAGCTTTTAATTTTAATATAAAGGGAAAAGGCTTACCTGGAAACTCTGTATAAAAAAAAAAACATGTTGAGAAAGAGACTGCAGTCCCCATAGTTGAGAGAGCACATGGATGCATCTGTGCCTGTCCATGACATGGGGGCTCCCAAAGGAGTCTCCCTGTGATCCCCTGGTGGATTCACGCAGGTGCTGCTGCAAATTTCCTTCACTTTAAAAAGATGTGCTTTTTTTGCAGGCAAATCCTCACTCTGTCTCTTCATATGAAATTATACCAAGCATTTAGGCCAAACACACAATACGGATGAAATTAGGAGAAAACCTCATAATTTGCCTAGCTTTTGTGGGGGCTGCTTACAATAATTTTAAGCCTAACATAATTTGATAACTATTTTCTTTCCACTGCTTTATGAAAAGACTCTCAAACAAAGCAGAGCTGGTGAAATTTCTTGTCTACAATCATTTCAGATAAATCAAATAAATTACATGGCCAAAAGGTTACACAAATTATTTAAACATGTGAGTTAAATCTTATGGGACCCATAAACATTTCTCAATGATGAAACATAACAATAAGAGTTTTCTTTGTGGAGGTTATGCTGAGGTTCTCTTGGATTCTTTATATATAAAACCATAAAAAGTGATTCCTGGGATATATATATTAAATGAGGTTGCCTCCACTCCTTACTCATAGCTAATATTTCACTAAAATCTAACAGCATTATAGCTATAAACAGGACAATATTCTCCTTTCAGGGATATGTTGAATGCTTACTAAAGCACTGAAAAAATAGTATCTGGTTATTTGACACAAAACAAAATAATAACGGAATATGACCTATATATTATAATTTCTTTGAAGCATTATCTGTCTATTTTGAAGTGTCTGAGTAGTGTGCAACACAAAAGGATTTTTAAACGGTAAAATACAATGGGAAATTCAAAAATTGCAATTTAAGCTGTTGCAGAACATTTAAATTTCTATTTAATTATTTCTATTTCTATTTCATTTAAATTTCTATTCCTGGTTTACAAAGATCCCAGTCCTCTGTTCTTATTGATATTTCAAATTTCCCAAGCATGGCATCACTTCCCTTTGTAGATGCAGTTTCCTCAGTAAGTACAAGCTAACATCCATCAAACATCATATGATGAATAAATGGCTTTAAACCACCTCTCCCTTACTCCCAGGCTAAATACTTCTGTGGCTTATGAAATAAGATTAACAACACTAATACATTAATAATGTTCTGCAACATCTAAACATCGGATTTGTGTGGACAATAGGTATATGCAGAAATGGTGGTGAATGTTCAGATTTTTACTTCCCAGAACCTGATCTTGCATCTTTGAAGAAAACAAGAATTAAATCACCCTGTTTCTTGCAGAAAATGCCTGTCTTGTAAGGTCTTTATGCAGAATTAGTTGTTTTGCACTCTTTGTAAGGGGTGAGGAGACTTGTATCTGCAGCCACTGTCAGCATATATATCCAGAGGTATTTATTTTTTTTATTTATAGACTTGATCACTTGCTCAGGAAAACATTACTACAGATTTCAATATGTAAATGTTACAGTATCAATTATTTATGGAAGGAAATATTGAGAATAAATAGCAAAACACAAACAATCATGGAAAGACGTATAGAATCAACAACACTGCTAGACTTTTTCTTGTTGTCTTGGACAAAAATTGCAAATAGAAAATAGTCACAAAATTATAGATTTAAAACCACCAAAATTCAAGCCCGAGTAAATGAAAGTATTTTTTCTTGTCATCCCTCAGGACTACAATGTTATTACATAAGGGAAACAGAGGAACAAGACATATTGTTTCTACAACTAATTCTCAGAAACTATTTATGTATTTTATAAAAATCAGATCACCTAGGGGTTATTTTTCTCTGGATCGTAACATTAAATTTTTTCACTCTAAATATATGTTTCCAATATTCTTGCTTTGAATAGACTGCTAAATCTCACAAAAAAATGTTTGAATGTCAGCTATTTTGTGTCATCCTGTTGATAATTTGCCACTTTTACTGTTGCACTTTAACACACACGAACAAAGGAATTACTTCAATTGTTTATTTCTTGTCTAAAGCTAAATAATCTTTTGCGAAGGAAAGAAAACTTTTTCAGAAGGGTAAAATGTAGCAGGAGCTATATTGTCACTAAATCATTTGGAAGTACCATATGCAAAGGTCATTTATCAGCAGAACGCATGCAGTAACACTATATGATAGTTTTCTTTTTTCTTTTTTTTTTTTTAATTATTTCATTGCCTACAAGATTCTAAAAATGAACTATTAGCATCATCTATCTCATGAGCTAATTAAAACACTCAATGTTACTGTAGTTGATGCACACTCCTTTTCAGGTGGCCATGCTAGACTTTTATGTGCTCTGTTCATCAACACATTAAAATACACACCTTGGATTCTCTTTCAGACAAGCAATTTACTGAGCAGATACCACCATTAAATTTCTTTGGAAGACCATTAAATAGAGAAAGCATAAAAAACCACTCAGTATTTCAAACATACAGAGTTTTTTAGTTCAAATCTAGAACTATATCCTAATCCTTAAACCTTATTGCCAAAATCTGGCTCAGAAGCATGAAAATAGGTCTTTTGGATTAGAGATATTTTGTGTCTGGCTTCTTAATGTGGCCATGACCCTACAGATCCTAATAAAAAAGTGTACCTGATTTTTAGATCAGGATGAGCTCATTTCTAATTTTCTTGTATTTATAAAACAGGAGTTTACATTGGTTGCTGCTCTCTGACGCCTTGAAGCCCTTCACCTCATGAACCTACAACCGTCATCCTTCACATAATTCTCATTTTTGGAACTGGCAATCTGTGGGTCAACACCTCCCCATACTGAGATTAGTGCAGGGGTTCAGTGAGAGGAGAGTTTTTTCCCCTTCATCCAGATGACAGGGATCCTGGCTTGATTTTACCCTACATCTTAAATGCTGGCCAGACAGGTATAACAATGCATGAAAAAACCCAAACCAATACACCCACAGATAGATCTATCTGTTTCAGGGGGGAATTGGGGCAGGGGAGTTGTTGGTTTTTTGTTTGTTTGTCTTTTTTTTTGTCATTGTTTTGTTTGTTTGTCAAGCCTTGATTCTAGCGAAGTGTTTTACATTAAGACAGGGACTTCACACTTGTTTGATAGCAAGCACAGCTATTGCAAATACAACCAATCTCAACCTAAATGTACCTGTAAATTTCCTTGTTAATGTTCTCAGGTTTGTGTAAAGGATTTAACTGTAAACAGAATCAGCTCAGCTCATCATCTACAACAAAATGTATCTCTAGTCAGCGGAGATGTAGGCTTTCCATGCAGATTTTCTCTTTGCTTCTTACTTGGGAGACACTCATTCAACCTCTGTCCATTCTGTCTTTGGCTTTCCAGCTGTGGTAGTAATTTTTCTGTCACTCCTACTCTTTGCAAACAATGCTGGGATGAACTGTTCCACTCATACTTGAACAAAGAAAAAGGTTGGGGTTTTTTTGTTTTGCTTTTCACCAACCTGGCTATTTTATAACAGCTGGTGACAAACTCCAAAAAGCTTAGATCCAGCTGCCAATCTCACCAACTCTCTTGTCCTTAGGTCCATTCATCAGTGGAAAAGCAGCGTGTGAGTGCTGATGTTTTTCTATGGCTCACATCCCCAAACACAATGAAAGCTGATGAATTTACTATGTTGTCAAACTAATCTATATTAATGAGCTGAATATAAATGTTTTACTTAAAACAGCTATTTACCAGCTATGGCAATAGAATTTTAGTGAATATTGAAAATGTGTACAATAAAAGGCAAGAATGAGGAAAGAAATCATACAGGGGTTTTACCAAACAGGTCTCTTGAGACAGCACAAAGGAGCCACAATCACCCTCAGGAGCTCACCTTTTATGGATACAGTCTCTATGGTGCATGCATACCTTCCATGGGAAACAAAACAGCCTGGAAAAATTAATCTGGAGACCACCAATACAGTCAAAGACATTTGTGAACAAGGTTTGCTTCTTATTGTCAAAATGTTTATGATCGTGTACGTCCTAAGGTAAAAATGTTCCTGTTGCTTGTGTAGTGCACTTGAGGGAAAGGCAGGATGAAAGCCAAGCATGCTGTTTCCTTGAAGAATTTGACCCAACCAAAGGATTTCCAGTTTCTTAAAAATGATTATTTTGGCTTGCCAGATTTAACACAGGATCCAGCCTGCTGACTACAAGTGATACTAACACTGGGGCAGTGCTTGGTATTCAGTGTCTTGGTGTACAGTGGGGAAACTGTACCACAATCTGCCAAGTAAGGGAAGCTTATAGACCCAGCAAGAAGAAGCTGTTCCAGTGCAACATTTCCATGAGGCAATGGTAATGGTTTTCCCGTGGAATCAAGAACTCTCTGACAGCAGCATGAAATGAAACTGGCTCAAAACGCAAATTGTCCTGTGGTTCACTTGGTTTCCTGATGAAACAGGCAGCCCCATGCCACGAAAAAATCTGTCTGCACGTACCCTGCAAACCCTTCTATTTATTTATCTATGGACAAATTATTTTCCTGTGGGCAGATTTTGAATATAAATTGAAGTCCAGATCTGGCATTCTTTGATGTGAGTAATCAGCACTGAGGCCAATTGCAGTTTCCTAGCAGGACTAAAAGAACAGCACACAACCAACATCCTTAGCATCTGAAAGCTTTACCTTTAAGGAGTAGAAATAAATAGTGACAAGCTGTCACAGCTTGAGGAGCAGCACAAAGGAAAATGGGAGATGAATGTCTCTGCACTTCTCCTGAAGTCAGGGAGCCGGTATCACTCTGCATCTAATGCTTATGCTGCCTTTGAATCCATACTGTGCCCAACCCTGCACTAGTCCTGCCATCAATAGGAAAAACATTCCAGAATAGATAGAACAGCAGTTTTGGTATTACTGTCCTGGTAGGCACACCTTTATACGTGGGTAGAGAGAGCATGGCACAGAATTGAAGAATAGTTGAGGCTGGAAGGGACCTTTTGAAATCAGCTGGTTCAAACCCCTGCCAAAGCAAGATCAGCTTGGGATTTTTCATCGTCTTAGGGATTTTTGTGTGTGTGTTTTGTTTTTTTTTTTAAACAAGTAAGGCAGGATACTTTCATGAGAAAAAATGAAATACCTGAGTGTAGAGTCTGAAAGGATGGTATGGGAAGCTTGAGAAGAGAGGGTAAAACCTGACAGCCTCATCTGTATTATCTAATAAAGAAGTGCTCATAAAGAGTGATTCAACCTGCCACCAGAACAAACCTGGATTCCTTCAAGAGCAGTCCTGGAATGAACTGGTGTCTGTGGAACAGACAACATGGGCTTCAGAATCCAGGGATGATGACAGTATTACGGGATTTTTCCCCACAGACTCCTGGGGATGTACGACAGGGTCCTGCTGATGCACCAGCACCCACCTCCCTCTGGAAAAAGGGCTTTTCTCACTCTGACTGAGCTCTGTGTGAGCTTGATGCTTCCTGAGCATTTGTTACCCTCCTTGTGTGCTCACACAAGATGCCAGAGGCCTCAGTGCCAGAACAAGTGTCTTGCTTGCTCTTCTGTCACCACAGCTTTGCCTTCACACTCCTGACTGAAATAGCTGTGCTGGCAGAATCCAGGGTAGGTCTGTGCTCAGTTCCCAGAAACAAAGGAAAAGCACTTAAGGGAAAAGAATGTTTGAATAAATTTGAAACGTGCTGAAGACTGAAATACAGGATAAAAATTTAGATCTCTATTGTTGTTACATAGCTTGACATCTGAATTCTTGCTATTCTATTCAGGTTGAAAATCCCCCACCTCATTGTGATCACTGAGTACTTGTTGGCACAGGCTGAGATTTTTGAAGGACTGTAAGGGAGGATGAGTTTCAGTGAGATTTGGGCAGCTGATTCTCCCATGATACCTTGATAATTCCAGTACACAAAATAAGGGATTTTATTTGGTCTTGGTTTTGGGTTTTTCTTTTTTTTTTTTTGCTTCTTATTTTATTCTGAATTTTTTTTAAAGTAGTTAGGGTTCAAACATCAGAAATCTGTCCATGGCATAGAGAAATTAACTGTTGGTATTAGATCCCTTTCTAAAATTAACAATTGCATCACCAAACACAAAGCACACACAGGACATACTGCTCCTCTGAAAATCACAGTCCATCTGAGGGTAAGGAGAGATAGTATTAAATAAACAGAAAAGGCCGCTTTGAAAAATTTCTCCCCAGACTGAAATACAGGACTAAGTTTGAAAAAAAAAAAAAAATCGCAGATGGCAAGGCTCTGGCTAAAGAAAATCTAGTTATAGCAGAGGAGGAAAACATATGTTCCAGATACATCCTATAAATAGACTAGGTACTCTTATGGGATATATCAGCATTCAAAACAGCAGCAATAGACAAGGCCAGAATAAATGTGCAGGTTTGGGGGGTTTTTTTGAGTCCCATCAGTCTCCTGCATGCATCTAGTGGCATTAAAGAAGGAGTCTTTTTATTTCATCATACGTTTTAAAATCTAGTGTTTGATTCAAAATAAAGCTAATTTGCATTGGCATAGTGACTTAACTCACTGGTGTATTATTACAGTGTAAGCAGGTGTACCAGCAACTGCAAATAAATGCTTGCTGATGGAATCCCAGCAGGATTTCTGATGAGTTTTCATTTTGTTGAACCTCACCCAGGAAATTATTGTGTAAAAAGCTTTGCTCTTAGTTCTTTGCCTGAAACATTATTTAGCTACACCTGGCCAAATTCACGGCAATTATAGTAACTGCCCGTGGAGGACAAAGGAAAAATCCCATCCCTTTTTAAATCATTGTCTCAAAACCCACATATGAGCAGTGAAAATATCCCCCTCAGATTAATATGCACAATGAGACTTCTGATCCAAGTGCTGCTCACTCTATAACCTACATAGAGAAAGATAAAATGAAAGCTTTAAGGTGGAATCTAGGATACTCACCACCAGAATATTCTAAGGGAAAGTATTTTAGAGTGAAATATGTCATTCAAAGCAAAAGTATTTCTTATCACGATGGTTTTGGCAAGAAATTTGATCATGTTATTAGAGTTAATTTTCATTTCGTTATTTGGGCTGAGAGCATCTCTAATTATTTTGCTCTTTGAGGCTTATTTGATTCAATTCAGAATACCTAAGAAATGCTGCAATGGGCACTGCATGTCCCACACTCTATAGTCTCCCATGAAGGAGTTATTTAGGTCAATCTTTCTTACCTACAGTAAAAAAGAGGAAAAGAGTTTTCAGTAAAAGGCTGAAGAATAGCTACTGATGCTTTCATATAGATCCACAAGATTAACCACCAAAAGAACATACAAAGTCCACTCCTAATATTACATAAAGATTTGCAAGTCACCTTCAAATATTACCAGGGTGATTATTTGAAAGCCAACAAACAGGAATAAAATAAATATTTCCCTTTCCTTCACTAGCAAGCCACCATTTACCAAAGAGTGGGAATTGAAATGAGTTTTCCTATTCATTGCCATGAATGTTTAGGAATTCTTCCAAGTGATAACGATGAAAATTATCATCCAATGCAAAAAAATTGATAAAGTTCCTTAAAAAAGACTGCTATGAAAGGTACTATAGAGGAACTGCACCAATATTTGCAAAGCATACTGACCCACTTTTTTTTTAAATCCCACTCTAAAAAAAAATCTGTACACTCAAGGCAATAACAATTTTTTTCCAGCCTAAAGCTAAATTTACCTTCCTGCTTAATTCCAAAATGACATTCTATTGCACAAAACTACTTACCAGTGATGTGAACGTCACTGGGCAGAGTTGCTGCAGCATTGGGAAGGGACCAACCCTACCACTGCACCAGCATCAGGTATCACCTCCCAGCAGCTGGGGGAACCGGTGCCTTGGTATGATCTCTAAGGGCACCATTCTGAGTTCCATTCAATTCAGCACACCAGATTAAACAAAAAATATAAAACATCTGTCCTGTGAACAGTGTCTGCTTCACAGCTCAGCTTTTAGTACTTACAGCTTTCAATACCATGGGAAGATTCACAGAACCCTGCTGAGAAACCCTGATTTGGAAGGACTACCTACCTGAATCAGAGCAGAGATTATCACAGGTGTCAAGCTTCTGGATATCACTCAAGATGCTTTTCAGCTGTGGAAATACTTATGCATGGCCAAAGGAAGAGAGGGAGTCACTTCAATACCTACATACAGACCTAACTTGTTTGAAAATCTGTATGGAATACTTTGAGGAGGTTCCTATGTGTATAAAAAAGGTCCTCCTTTACTTGGGAAATGTAAATCTCGCACATCACTTAACTTCTTTTTCATGGTTTATCATTAACTTGCCTTTCCTTTTAAACAAGAAGCAGAATGAGAAGCAGAGTATAGAGCACAAGGTGCTTTTAGGAGGCCATTAAGTGGGTACTACCTTTTCTAGGATGTGGACTTGGGTTTTTAACTTCATGGTGCCACCAGCACTCATTTGGGGAATAGTACTGCAGGTGCCATCACACAGGTGCTTTGGAAGGGCCTCTCCTGGGAGTCACCTGTGATTGCAGCCTCTCATCTCTCTCTAATAAGTACCTGCTTCTGTTTTTCAGCTCCTGCTGACCTCAGCACTCAGCTAAATGTCCTGTTCCCTGCAGGGGCTAGAATTCTATTTTCCCCAGAAAAACAGGCTCCTGATACCTTCTGGCTGCTGACTTGGCTCTGCGGGAAACTTTCTCCCAGCTCTGTGATCCCATTTGCCTGCAAGTGGAGCAGGAGCAGAAGTGCTACCTCTCCTGCAAGCATAATTTCCATCTATTTACAGAGCCATCATTCACAAATCATGAGAACTCCAGATTTAGCAGAGCAAATTATAGAAAAGCAGAAGTCCTGTCCCTTCTTCCCACTTGGCCTCAGGTCTCAAGAGAAGCCTGAGCCTCAGCAAAGGCATAAACCCACCAACTCACCAGGAGCCATGGGCAGGCTGGGGAAACCTCGCTTTAGAAGCAAATTTGATTGTCTGGGGGAGGGGGGGGGGGGGGGGTGGGGGGGGTCTTGGTTTTTTTTNGATTTTTTTTAGTAGTTTGGGGTTTTTTTATTTTAATTAGTAAAGTAATGAGAAAGCAAGCATGTGAAACATATGGTTCATTTAAGAAGAAACATGTAAACAGAATTTTTATCAGGCCATCCTGGAGGAGATGTGATTGTTACCTGGACAAAAATACTTTATCTCCCTCACTGAGATCTGCATGATAGACTGACTGGCAGAGCTATTAATTGATTCTTTGTATTTCTGATCTCACTAGGGCCAGCAAGCATTCCTAATGGTTTCTAATTCCTCATCATGACATCCATTATGTTCACCTCTGAGATGTCTAAATGAATTCCATGTATAATGGCAATGTTATGTAAAATGCAACATGACAGGAATACTTAGAATTGTTCAAAGCTGTGCTGTGGAAACCAACCTTATTTGTGTTAGCCTTCCAATATGGGATTTACATGTTTTGGTTTTCTACAGACACATTGAGAAACTTGAATATGTAAGGGTTAGACATTGCAGGTGGGATAGTGTTGTATCCCTTGTAGCTCCACAGAAAACCAAACACAAACTAAAATAATCTATACAGGAAGAACAGGCATGCTGACAGAGATTGTTTGACATTAGAAAGGCACAGCTACAGCTGCCTACTCTTTGTTAAAATGTCTGCAGTAAATCTGGGCTAATGCTCACACACGAAACAAAGAACTACCACAGGACACTTAAATAGGAGAAATAGATTCTGAAAGGTGTCAATTTGAGTAATTTAACTACAGCAAAGGAAAAATAAAACAGTTCTCTAAAATCTGAGTCTTTCAATTGCAGAAAGCAGCTGTAAGAAAATCTAGCCTTTCTTTGAAGCAGAAAAACAGGACAATTGTATGATACAGGCAAGAAACTGTATTCTTAAAATATATTCCTTTGCTTATATATTAAAATGTCAATAAAAGAATCAAATATATTCTTCCTTAACCTGAACTCTCAAGAGAGCAGGGTTGGACTAGATAATCTTTAAAAGTATTTTCCAACCTAAGTCATGATTCTGTGAATCTATGTTACAGTTTCCAGCATGGCAAAATGACCTCTGTTCATAGAAACGTGCACAACTCACTGGTTCGTTGGTGTTATTTTGCTCTGGTGCCAAACAGGAGCTCCCTCATGGGTCTCACCCAGCCTGGGAAGGTAGGAGAAGAACCACCCACCATGTGAGTAAATGGTAAAACCCAGAGGGCCTCTGTAGGTCGTGGTTACATAGGAAAATTGGCAAGACACTGTTTCAGGACTTGCAGACTTGTAACTCAAAAGGTGCCCCAAACTATGCTGAAAATAAACTTTATTTCTTCTTCTCTGCTGAGAGGAGGGAATCCAAGGTTCTTTTGGGTTTATCAAATGTCTGAGAACAACTGCCTGGTCTGAAAAACACAATGTGAAGAACAATATGAACACAAAATGAGTATCTATGATGGAACTTTCTCCAACATATGTGAGAAAGAGACTCACAGCATTGTTGACCCCCCAGATTCATTCACAAATAGATTAACTAGTAGAATAACTATACGAACACAGAGAAACTTTTCTTTTTGGGTTTGCACTAATGTGTATGATCTCCCAAATACCTGCAAGCCTTATCTTTATTTTTTTTTTTTTTTGTCAGACAAACTGCTATTAAAATACTCCTTATAATGAAGAATTGAGAGAGAGATATTAAACCTATGTGGTTTTAAAAGCACCTAGACCACAGGTTCCTTCATATCATCATAAAAACAATAGATCCATTCCTAAAACATTTCAAAGCAGAAATCTGTGAAGAACATCTTGGGGCCAGAACCGGCAAAATATAAGGTGAGAACAGAAAGATTAAATGACTTTTTCTGTATTTTGGGTTTTTTTTATAAATTTTGGAATTTGGATCTCACTCTAGTCTTTCTCAGCAGAAGAACTGAATCAAATCAAAGTGCAGATAGAATAGATTAAATGAACAGCAGCAAATTGTCAGGTTCTTATGATACTTAGGCAGCACTTTAACTGGAATTTTAAGAATAAAATACCCTTGCTACTAATAGTGTTGTATAATTTCTTTGCGTTCCCATTTGGTTGCCGGGATGTAGCCCAATATCAAAAGGATTTAAGGATCTGACATCCATGAAAACTTCAAATTGCTAAACCTACGAGGAAAAGAAGTAGGAGCATTATCAAGGAACAGATGGACTGCTGCACAAACAGGAAAAGAAAAATCAACACACCCTTTGGAGGGGAAGTCCAGACTCACAGATTATTAGATTTTTTGGAAGGAGTGAAAAGCATATGGATAAAAAAGGTCTTTTTAATGTTGATCTTCATGGCTACCAGAAAAGCTCTTAGTATAGGCTCTTAAGGAAAATATACAATCATGAAATAAGAAAGTTCTTCCATAGATAAATAATCATTCAAAAGAAAGGGGAAAAGGTAAGAGTAAATGAGAAGTTTCCATAGCAAAGGAAAAGTCCACAGGGTTCTATTCTTTTGTTTTCCAGCATATTCATAAGTGATCTGGAAAAATGCAATGACAAAATTTGCTGATGACACCAAATTATTAAGGATGGTCACACGGATTAAGTCTGAGTGAACCAAATGAGACAGTAGCTAATAACAATGGCAGTTGAAATTCAAGACAGGTAAATGCAAAGCCTTGCACAAAAATAATTCTAGCTTGATATATGAAATGTTCAATTCTACGATGCCTATTACTGCTCGGGAATGAGAACTTAGAGGGATAGTAGTGTTTAACTAAATGCTTGCCAGTGTGGAAAAAAAAAAAAACCCAAACAAATAGATAAGAGAGCAAAACTGTATAAATCTCTAACACAGACACCATTAGAAATTATGTACAAGTCTGATCTTCTGTTCTTCTGTCTGATCCTGTAAAGAATAACATGGAAGAGATAAAGATTCAGGCAGGGACAAAAAGGGGTGTGAAATGTATGAAATTGTTCCTACAAAGGGATTTAATCGTCTAGGACTCCTGAGTTTGAAAAATTAAAAACAATAGAAGATGCAATCAATAAAATCATGAGTGGCATAAGTAGAACTTTGAAGAAATTCTAACTTCCTACATAAGAACTAGGAAAGAAGGTATTAGGTGTAAAATGCAAAAGAAAGGATCTTCTCCCCATTCAGATGTGGGACTTAATGAAACAGGATGATGTGAATGTTGACAATTCAGATGCCTCCCACAGGTTAAATTCTTGAGAGAAAGAAATTCCTTATATGAAAAGAAATAGCCTCTGACACAGGTAGTCCTTCAGCCACAAACTTTTAGAGTTTGAGAAGAAATTCTGCATGTAATGTAATTACTACACCCTTCAATTCACATATAATGGCCAGTGTCAAATGCTACCTCATTGAGCTGAAGTATTGCACAGTATGACTTTTCTTATGTCCTTATCCTAAAAATTTCTCAGGCAAATGAGGAAAATGAATCCAAGAAAAGGTAGCAAATTAACCAGAGATTACAGAGCTGAAGCGAAACATGTAAGATAAATGTAATTGTAAGTGTAAGACTATTTTAGTTTACAAGACATACTTCCCAATTCATTTGTATTGGATGTTTAATGACATTTATTTACTTCTTTTTTCAATGTTTCTTAGCTCTCAGCAGGAAGAAGTTGAATCTGAAGGTGAAGATGCTAAGGAAGGTCAGGTAAAGATCACAAAGAAAAACAGCAAAGAGGACTTACAGAACAAAGAACAGCTAGCTTATTCTGAGTTTAAAAGACCACATGAAATGTAAGAAGAATGGAAGAAAGATACAAATGCACAGCTGAGATTTATAAACAGAAAGGGTGAAGGAGTTGTTAAAAAGAGGTTTTTTTATCATTCTTTAGAATTGTGAATCTGACACTATTTACACAAGAAAGGACAGACTAAACCTCTTTCTTTTACCCTTCTCTTAACAGCTTCAAGAGGATGCCTACAAAATTATTTAGGTAAATCGTTTCAAGACCTTTCAGAGAAGTCAAATTAAAACTTCAAATTTTAATGTATCCACACTTTCAACATTTGAGAACAAGAAACAAGTAAATCTGGCTTAACAAATCCAGGCTTTATTCTTCCTTCCAGCTGCAATGTTCTTTTTGTCAAACACTTTTTAAAAATAGATTTCTGCAAGACTCTCTGCATAATCACATGACTGAACATCCTGCTGGGCAGCCATATAAGACAGTCACTTAAACTATCCTGTACAGGCACCGTGGGCTCTGTATATGTGGTACTTTCTACAGTAAACTCACATAAAAAATAATTTTCATAGTCATTAGAGGTTTGATTGATGACAACAAAAACATTTAGTTTCTATTAAGTGAAGAGTTATTGCATGTGTCTATTGTAAAGATTAAAATCATGTATATTTCATTAAACCTGAAAAGGCAGAATCAGAACAGACACTGGAAATGTAAGGCTTTGAATACAACTTTATTTTTTTTCCCAAACACAAAGTTCTTAGATTACGGGGAAAAAAAAAAAAGGAGAAACTTCTTAATTGTTACCTTGGCAAACTCCTTCTATAGAATCAGAAAGAGATAAACCTACAAGGAAGGAAGAAAATGGAAGACAATTGTCATAGCAACCAGTTAAGAACATATTCAACACAGGAAACAATCTGATTAATCTCCTTTTTTAAAAATCACAGGACATACAGAACCACCCAATTAAGTAGCATGACATTTTTTTGAAAGATAATATATTAAATCTCACTTTAAAATTTGTAGTTTATTTGCAGACATATATTTTGACTTCTTCACTGCATATACAGCCTATAGGTCCATAAACAAACAAACAAAAAAAAATAGTCAGGTCTTCTGTTTGTTTAAATTCTCTAGATGATAATTAAGCCAAAATATTTTTATCAGGCTACAAAGGTGATAATACTTTTTAAAACCAGGGGTAGATACTTTTGCACTGAAAATAGGAGTATTGGAAGATTAAACTAGTCCAGGTATAGAGACTAAAAATATAATCCCAATTATCTTTTCCCATTTTGTTGCAAGCCAACCTCCTATGCTACAAAACTCTTGGTAGCTCGGAGTAATACCTTCAATTCACAAAACCACACTTTTGTTTTAATATTGACACCAGCCATTCCCTTAGTTTCAGTCTCAGTTTTACCACATGCATTAATCAAACACTGCTACGTTCCGAGGTTTGAGACAAAACACAGACATTTATTTACTTTCCCTTTGGGTATAGTCTTGCTACGAGCAACACTTTATGGGCTGTGTTTCTGAAGGACGTACTTGCAGTCACTACACATTGAAAGACTCATTAGCAGGTCTGGATGGAGAACATTGTTGCTCATTAGTGAAGCTTTATTGCCAAGAGAAGAGCAGGAGACAGCAAACATATAATAAACTTTTCCGCCCTTCTCAAAGAAAGCCAAATTATTAAATATAGGAGACGCCTGATCTTCTAAAAGAAAGCTAAAAATCTTGCAAAAAGGGAACAATTTCTTCTGCTAGTAAATAGTTTTGATATTTTTCCTATTTTTTCAGCACAGGAGAATTTGCTCCAATAATAGATCATTTGTTATGCCTCAAGTTTTCAAAAACAAACTGCATTTTCTACAAATCCTTTCCACTGTGTTGCTATTAATACTTGAAAAGTCAAGCAAAAATACTGCATGAGCTAAATAAAAGGGTGTTTATTACATAATTGAAGGCTGCAATTACTTTCTAGTAAGTTAAATGCATCTATTTTAGATCCTTCAGGAAAAAGCCCTATTATTGCAACTATTAAACCCTGCATATTTCTGAAGCCTAAATTTTTACCCTCAGGACTTTCTTCTTCAGCTGCACGAAATCAAAAATGCATAAACTTATTCCAGTAGAAAGGATGGGTTATAAATTTGATCTCACCCATTCATTTGCTTTAAAATGCTTTAACAGATCCTAAATTTTAAACCTCATTCTCAAATTCAACCCCAGGGCAGAGTCAGAGTGTTTACTGAAGGGGAGGTTCATCCCTCTCCTATACAAACCTCTGATTTCCTCTTTCTCCCTCCTCACTCCTTCCATGCTTGTATTCATCTCTCACATCTTTGTTCTTGACTGGTCCTGGAAAGGAATTGAGACACGTTTTTGGAGCTATCTAAGGCTCAGTTTTGAACTGAAACTTGAAGCTGACACAAAAAGGTGCTGGTAAAGTACTAGTGAAGGTAGCAGCTGAAACATGCATCATAAAACAGAAAAAGCTGTGGCTTCCAGTCTTTCCTGAAGTGCTCCATCATGCTTTTCTGTGAGTGGGCAAGGTGCTGGCCTAAAAGCTCCATGGCAGGTGGGGGAGGCTGGGAGAATCCATGGAGAACTGTACGAGTGCATGTGTTGGGAGTGGAATGGCCTTTTCAGTGGCAAAGAGATTACTTGCCAAACCACAGTGAATTTCGACAAAAATCCTTGTAACCTCACTCCCCAGGAACACACAGAGAATGGGAACAGGCTCTGGACCTAGATTTTGTCCATCACATGGTGTGAATGTAAAGACTTATAAATATTTACAGCTCATACTCTAAACTGTCGGACGCCTAAGACTCCTTCTGGTATTTTATATTCCTGACAAGAATAGTTCTTACTTAATGTATTTAGCCTTTCATCTTGGAATAACTAATTCGTAAGTGAAATGCTCGCTTGTTGGATTTCAGTTTCATCATTTGTTGTTTCACATCTTCTGAGGATTTTGTCAAAGCTCTTGATAAAAAGTTCATGCTATTTTCCTTTTGATACTTCATTGCATTTAATGAAGTTGCAACAAAGAATGTGTTTAAAGAACACGCATCTTCAGCTATTGTTGCTTTGTGTTGTCCTTACCTTTCATGAAGGATAAAATGCTATTAATTATTTTCTATATAAACACAATGATTTGTAGTAGATTTATGTTGTGCTCATACAAAATCAGGAATAGCTGAACATACTAGAGGGATAAAATGTTAAGCACAGAAGAAAAGAATTAAATTGTGTGAGTGCCAAAATTGCAAATTGTTACTGGGGAGAAAAAAAGAAAGGTTTAAAAAACCAAAAGTAATAATATTTTTCTACTTATTTCCCATAGTGGGAACTCTGTATTATATATCAACACATACTGTGTAGACGAATCTCCAGCCTGGAAACCCACAGGAAATTGAACTTATTTTACAAAACCCCCCAAAAGTTGGTGTTTTTTTCTTTTTTCATTTTGTTGGTTTTTAAACTACAATACAGTTAGTGTTCTCCTTATCTGTAGTTAGCCTCAAAATTATTGTAAAAAAAAAGCATCAGCAGTAATCAGCTCTAGAAGAATCCACATGAATTTATCTCCTGAAACTCTAAACAGAGGTTAATGAATGAACAGTCCTTGAACCTGCATTGTGTCTTGAGTGTACTTGCAAATGAGGGAGATCTGCAGAGCAGCAGAACACATTTAAACAACTTCCAGAGGGACTCACAGAATTCCTGTGCCAAACAAACAATCCTCATGACTAAAAGTCACACGAAGTCCAGCTGTAAGGAACGTGGCCACTTTAAAGTGGTCGCTAATGACGAACTTCCTACGGGGATTTCTGTGAGAGCCTTGGAACACTTCAGGCCCATGATTCCAGCAATAAATTAGGTTATGTACTTGGGCATTATCACAGCAAAGATCACTTGTAGGAACAAATCAGTGACCTATGACATTATTCACTGGAAAAATAATTTTTTAACGAAGCATGACTAGCAAGATGACCAATGAAGAATTTTGCCTTTATAACTAAGGTCTAAGTTCCATGTATATGTACTTTCTCTCAAATTTGTACTTTATTTTTAAATGGTTAGCCATTTATACTTCCAGAAATAACAAAGAGATACAGTAAAAGAATCAATAAAAAGTGTATCACTTATCCTTCTGAGATTTCTATGTATTCTAGTTAGATCTTGTTAATATTTTTTCACTGATAACATTACAGTCCATTAATTTAGCTTTCTGTAGGAATTTTTTTTTCTCAAACAGATACTTTTTTAGGAAAACTAACCTAATAATCATCAAAGCAGTGAAATTACAGTGTTCTACGACTGGGAGAAATAACATTTGAAACAAAACAGACAATGGAAAACTTACTATGTCATTATCTATATGAGATAAGTAAGAATACATTATAGTTTCAAATAAGCAGTAAAAAAAATTCATATTACTTAAAAGAACATAATTATCAAAGAACTCGATTAAATGCTTATAAAAAGATAGGTGAAAACTTTCTGAAAAGTGAACCAAAATGCAGCATAAGGAGACAATCTCAGTATTTGCTTTAAAACCACACTGCTGTTACAATCTCCCAAAAAACCTAATGGAGACACAAACTATTTAACCTGTTGTGGACACAGTCCCTACAGAAACACGTTTTTATATATGTATATATGTGCAAGTAATGGCAACACACTATAAAATACTGGTTATTTATAACCTAGGAAAAGTGAACTATCACTCAAAATACAGCACCAAAAGAGTTTAGAAGCCAACCCATTTTTCTGTGTCATATAACCTTGCTCAGAGCAGGGCTTACTAATGGAGGTGAAGAGAGAGAAAAAATCCGTGTAGTAGCATGAACAGTGTTGCATGTTACAAAATAGAATGAAATTATTTTTAAAAAGTCAGTAGGAACAGAGCATTAACACTGTGGCTCCATGGACTGGATTAATAAAGACTGATTTCTTACTGTCTCTTGTAGTACAAGAATGGGGAAACAACAAAGAAACTTGGGAGGTAACAGATTTAAAACTGTGAAAAGGAAGATGCTGCTCATGCAATGTGGACAAGCATTGCAGCATCTTGTTCCAAGGTGCTATGAGTGCTTAAGGTTCAGCTGAATTCAAAGGACAACTGAATAAATTAATAGAAGACATAGTGGTTGAGGGCTATTAAATAAAGAAAAAACTTTCACCAGTTTTGGAAGTCTCAGCCACATACTGGAGAAATATTTTGCTGAAGTATTAAATGAAACCCCTGGAGATTTTCTACATGGGGATCAAATCAACCTGTTTCAAGTGGGGTGTAGAAGACCCAGCTCCAAATCCAATATAATAGGACTTTAAATATTCTTGTGTTTAGAGTAATACTGTAAGCAAGTCTCATTTCATAAGCATATTTTGAAGTTTTAAAACAGAGAAGTGCACTGTCCCTTATTTTTTTTCAGTACCACTGAACATGAAGTCACATTTTCTGAGCTAAATCAAAACCAAAAGAACAAAAGCTGTTTTGTTTGGAAGCTTTGGTTACTGGGAAGCACTGGAGAGCTGAGATACTTGACTAAGTCAGACAACAAAATTCGTGGTTCATTATGTCTCCTCCGTGCCACTGTGGCAGCTCAGTCGTGTGTCTTTAAATCTGCAAGCGAGAAAAATAAGCAGTTTTGTGAGTAGTAAAATTTAAGAAACTCACCTTCCTGTGTCTTCTTGTTTTATTTCTGAATTTTCCCAATCTGTCAGGTTTTTTTTTTCCTTTTTGGTGGGGCATTCACACTTCCACTGTAAAAATCTGGTGTCTGATAAGGCAGTTGAGCTGGTGTGACAGTCTTTATCAGAACATATGGGTTCACAAAACTGTTTTGGAAAGATGCTCCAGAATTTAAGGTGAAGGAAGCCGACAGGTTTATATAGGAAAGATTTTGAAAATCAGTCTATATCTATATGGTCCTTTTGCTGGGATTTTGTTTGTTTGCTTGTTGGTTTGTTTAGGGGTTTTTATCCATGATAGCTGGTAGAAGATCCTAGGTCTAGTTTTCCAGAACTAGAAGCATGGTATCATCTCCCAAAACAAAAAGCCGTGGTAAAGTTGTGCATAGGTTAGTGAACAGAAAAAATCTGTGGGAAACCGTGTCAAAGGCTTTACTAAGGTCCAGGTAGAAAATATCCACAGCTTTTCCATCATCCACTAAGTGGGTCACCCTGTTGTAGAAGGAGATCAGAGGAGAAAAGATTCTACATAGTTATATTTTTTAATACATATATATTTACAGACATTTATAGAATGAAGTCACATGACCCTAGCTGACCTACCGTAAAAACACATACACATACATACCTTTAAATCAGGAGCTCCAGGACAAAGGTCTGTTTATGGATTAAGCCCATTTTCACTAGGCTGTATGTCTCATTACTGTAATGTAATCTCCTGTCCCAGAATAATAAGATAATAAATAGAAGCAGAAAAGTAAAAAATAAAATCTGTGTGTGAGAGAGTGTTTGAAAATCATTCTGTATTTAGGCATGTTGGGAATACTGGGCACCAATTTGATTTCACAACACAAGACAGGCTGACAGCAGAGAACTCATTTATCCTTAACACGGAGCACAAAGTAAATATTCAGCCTTGTTGTTTGAGTGTTCTGTCTGGACACACTGCTCACATACTACGTCTGACTGCATTGCTTTGAACAAGCTCAGCTACAACTACCAACAAACCTTTGTGATTTAAATTCCTCAGACATTTTTCTCTTTATATCTTCCCCCACCACCCTTGGCATGGCTGTGGTGGGGTATGCAGCCCCCTGAACTGAGGAGGATGAGTCTGGGAACAGGATCAGCTCCTCTCCCAGTCTCAATCCTGTGTGATGGCAGTGCTGCAGAGCAGTACATTCACACTGAGCTGGGGACACACCACGATGCCATCGTGAGCAGGTTTGCTTTGCTGAAGGTTTAACAAGTTTTGTGGAAGAACCTAGCCTGCTTTGAAAGTGAGAGACCCCACCTCAAACCCTCTGGTCATCTCTGACACTTTCATGTTGGCACAACTCTAGGTGGGATTCCCTGTAGCAACCCATTCCCCGCTGGGCCTGGGATCTGCTGCTCCAGCAGGACTGCAAGCTCCCTCCTCCCTCCCTCCCAACCTCCTCCCACAGACTGGTAATTAGTGGGAGTGTAGGAGTGTGTTAATTGCAGCAATTGTCATGTTTAGATTCATGGGTTAATTGGTAATATCTGGAGTAACGTTTTCCCCTCTGGATATTTGTGATCACAGTAATTAACCTCCTCCATCCCAGTGTTCATTGCTGCACTCTCCAGCAGCCCCCAGCGAGGGTCCTGGGGGGATCCCTCTCCACAGGTGCCATGGTGGGCTCTGTGCTGGAGGGTGAGGATGCCCTGTGGCATTTCCCATCCATAGATTTATGTGACATCTTCTCAGGAAGCTCTGGAAAGCAGTGGCCATGCTATCTTGTCTTTGAACCAGCATCTATAAAGTCACTGCCAGGGATGCATATTTTTAAGAAGAGGTTGGATTGTTATGGCCAGCTCTGCTTTCTTATTATTTCTGCCAAGGCAAATGGAAGTGGAGATGGGACCAGGAGTGCCTTCTGCTTCCCCTCCTGCAGTATTGATGGTAAATAATGATGAATGTCCCTCTCTGGCTGTAGCTGTGATTGGAGAGCAGGAGATGGGGGAACAAATCAGGTTTGAAAAGGTCAGCTCAGCAACCCAGCATGCCTTGCTGTCTATCCTCTGATGGGATCTGTAAAGACAGGTTTGCTCTTCCCACGTTTCCAAACCTACTCCCTCTTCCCAGTGTGGGGTATATCTCTGAAGAACCTCTGCTCAGTGGCTGGAGAGCCAACTCTTCAGCCAGCAGGTCTACCTGGGGGATTTTTCTCTACTGCTAGCAAGGATCTGGATTTTATCACATTTCCTCCCACTGGGCACAGACCAGGAGCTGTAACTATGGCAGGAGAATGGATAAGCCAGGATGCTGTGGGGGAGTAAAACCATCCTGTGGCATTCCTTGTGTTTCTAACTCAAGCCGAGATGAAAGGCTGGGGTTTTCAAAGATGTTGAACAAGGACCACTGCAGGGCTTTATTGCTCTTCAGTTCCAACAGAATGGGGGAACCTCTTCTGAAAGTCCCAAATCAATCTGAGAAAAGCACAACTTGCTTCACTTTCTAATTGCAGCTTTATCTATTTTCTATTGTAAATTGGAGGTAGTGACAAATTGTAGGAGCAGCTGCAATGGTGTGGGTGGGGTATGCATCAGTGAGGGCCATAGTTCATAAAATTCTAGAAAATTCCATCAAAATAGCCCAAAATTCCATCAGAATGATCCCAAAATCCTGTAAAAATAGCCAAAAAGTACTTAAAATCCCATCAAAATAGCCCAAAAATCAGCACAAATGCCACCAAATCCACACTAATCCACACCAAATCATCCTAAAATATCCCAAAATTCCCCAACATTTCATCAAATTTAACAAAATTCCACCAAAATACCGCAAATTCCCTCCAAAATGCCCCAAAATAGACAAAAAATACATCCAAAGTAGGCGAATATCCACACGAATTCATATAAATTCTAGTTAAAATATCCCCAAATATCCCAAGAATCCCATAAAAATCCACCAAATTCACTCAAAATCCCATCAAATTCCCACCAAAATGCCCCTAAACCACCCCAAATGTACAAAAAGTACTTCAAAAATCACACAAATTCCCTCAAATCTATCTTAAATATCTCCAGATTCACATAAAATATTCCCAATTCACTCCAAAATCCGACAAAATACCCAAATTCCATCAAAATCTGCTCAAAATACCATTAAATCCACCTAAAATCAACAAAATCTGTGCAAAATTGACCTAGGTTCACAAAAAAATCCGAAAAATCCCATTTATAATATGTGAAAATTCCCAAAAAGTCTCCCCAAGTTCACCTAAAATGCTCCAAAATTCACCACAAATCTACACATAATTCCCCTAAATAATAAAAATTTCAGCTAGCTGCCCAAATGCCCCCCAAATATCTCAAAATCCCATGAAAATCACCCAAATACCCTAAAATCACCAGAATTTGCCCCAATCCCCTCAAATTCACCCCATTTCTTTCCCATTCCCCAATTTGGGCTCTAAAAATCAGGATTTCAGCCTTTAAACCAGTTGAATCCAGTTTGAACCAGATGAACCAGTCATACCCAGTTTGAACCGGTTGGAACCTGTTTGATCGGTTTAATCTGGTTTAATGCAGTTGGATTCAGATTTAACCAGTTTGGAACTGGTTGGATCAAGTTTGAACCTGTCAGATCAGGTTTGAACTGGTGGGATCTGGTTATATCCTGTCTGACCCAGTTTGATCCTCTTCAAACTGGTTTTATCCAGTGAGATCCAATTAGAACTGGATTGAACTGCTTGGAACTGGTTGAAATTGGTTGGAGCCAGAATTAAAAATTGACTGTGCCTGGAGGAAAAATAAAATACTCGTAATAAGATTGAGTTATAAATGCATTTAAGTGATTGATTTTCACTGTGTGTTTACCACCTAATCATACAGGCTGCTCATTAAAAAATGCGTGTCCCAAGAGCCCAGGTCTCCATCGGAAATGCCAACAAACACACCTTGGCACAAATGCTGAGTGACAAATAAAAAAAGAAATTAGCCATCTAAATAGCATTTAACGAGGTTTAAATGACAAAAAGAAAAAAAGTAGTAGTGGGAGAAGGTCAGGAAAAAAAGTCAGGCAAATCTCCATCTGGCTTTAGTACGCAAAAGAAAAATAACAGGTACACAGATATTCAGCAAAGAATAAGGGAGCATCGGTGAGCTGGAAGACAGAAGTCGGTTGGACAGCGAGAAATGTCTGAGCTGTTTGTGTATGGTGTAAATGAAACAGAAAAATGAAATACCATTATAAGATGGAAAAGCAGGTACTAAAGAAACAGACCTATAATCAAGCTCTGTAATATTTAGTTTTAACTGGTTAATATCAGCAAACACCAGATTTTTGCTGGGCTTGACTACTTCTCAGGGTACCTTTTTCATGATCATAATTTCTGGACAATACAGCACCAAGTGTAGACTTCTACAGAGAAAGTTCCGAGTCTCCAAACATGTCCAAGGAAGGAAAGGCTAAAACCACCCATAAATTACAATCACTAATAAGCATCAGACATCAAACCTTGGTTTTACACCTAATTTTAAAGAAAAAATACAAAATGTAATCCTAAATACCTTAACTATAACACAATTGTCAAAGCTTATATGCACTGGAAAGTAAAATGTGGAAGTAACAGAAACAGGGGAAGTAGTACAGACTGACTAATTAATGCTAAGTACAATTATAAAGTGCAGGTATTTCAGGATGCAGTAGTAAACAGACGACCAAATACCTCCTGAGTCAGCAAGAGATGATTCTGTGCTATTTTTAGATGAGGTTTTGGTAAGTGGCAAGGACAGAAAATGAAAGCTGATTGCAGAAAATAACCTTGAATGAGGTGATCACGAGTGAATTCAGTTTAAACGGGGGTTAATAAACTATAGACTTCTATTTCGAAAAGAGACTTTTGGATAGCAGACTCATCTGGGCTGCACTGATGACTGAATGTAGGAAGTTCAGAAGTCCTCTTAGTCAAAAAATGAGAGAAAAAAAGTGGAATTCGTGCCCTAAGGACAGGGTAAACCTCCCAACACAAAGGATCTTCTCCCATTTGCACTGCTTTGAGTAGCTAAACATCAAATTCCATTCTGTGTTTGCAGTGCTCTCTGTTCATTTGTGTTCATTCATCTCAGAATGGCAAGATTCACTCTCAGAAAGCCCAAGATCTTTGTACTCTATAGACTGGGTTTTTTTTCTTAATATTAAAAAGTCTGATCTTGGCAGATGTGTTGATGAGGCAGAGTGCCAGTCTTTGAAAAACACTTGGTATTCATCATTCTCCAGATTATTGTGTCCTTGCATACTCACAAAGTAGTGGATGTCGAAAATATTCTCATGACTGACCACAAAGAAAGATTTTTTCCACTTCGAGATATGAGACAGAAACGAAATGTCTGGAAACCATCTCTAGGCTGCACAGATTTTCCCATGTTCCAGCTGTTGCCATGAGACCTCTGGATTAACTGACCACATGCCAAAAATTCTCAAAACCCACTAATAGGCTAAAGATGAATGGAAAAACTTGCTCTAAACAAATACATTATTAGCAGATGGAACATCACAAATCAGTAACAGAAGAGGATGGTAACTTCTAAATGAACTCTTTTGTATTATATCAGTTTGCTCTGGGCTGTCAGGAGAAATTCTGTCATCTACCTGCCTGCCCTGTGAGGACCAAAATGTGTAAGAAATACCATTTGTGCCTACCTGGCACAAATGTGTACACAGCCAGAAAGTGACACTCTGCAGTAAAGGCCTTGATTACTTGTTTTTTTTTAAATCAGAGACTATAAAGGAAAAAACCACAGGAATTCTGAATTACTGGGCAATTAGTAGGCTGAATTAAAATAGAACAGAAAGTAGAGGAACGTATTTAGCCATTATCAGAGAAGTAGGAAAAAAACATTAGTTTGAAACCAGACACAAATTTGTATTATCTTTTTTACATAAGTTGTTATTCGTTGTTGTTGTTTTGAGGAAGCAATGTTTTGGGTAAGTTTTTGTCATTATCAAAGAAAAGGCAAGGGCGTTCATACAGAAGTGGACAAAATATGTGCTAAAAATGGCATTCAAAGTAAGGGAGTTTGTTTTTCTTCACATAAAAAGGACATTTCAGTACAGTTTTGTATTTCTCCCAAATGGACAAAATGCTAAATTCCAAATAAAATTATCAAAACATTTCAAAGCTCAGGTACCAGTTCAGGATAGAACAGAATCACTATCCTCTGGAAATCTCAAAATTAAGAAACAATCGCTCTTTCTGTTATTACATTATGCTGACATAACGTCAATAAGAGTAAATGTGAAGCTAAATATGTTAATACAGCTGATACATCTTACTGTTACAGCATCAATAAGTGACTGTGTCCCAACTTTATTATATCAGATTGATAAAATATCAGTGACTAAACCATCACTGTAACCATCCTCTCTCTTGTAACTATAAACCTATACTTGAGCTGAAACCTTCTCACAATTCACTGACTTCTCCCAGCATTATATATATATTAAAAAAAAAAAAGGAAAATATAAATAAATAAATGCTACAGACTTTAATACCATCTATTTAATTCCATACTAAAGTTACATGCCAAGTAGCCTTGATTTTTTTTGACTATAGATGTATTTACAGGTTTTGTTATACAGTTTGCCATAATTTTAATAAATTATGCTAAAATACCAGGTTACTTGTTTTCAAAATTGTCAGCTTTGGTATTAGCAGTAATGGCACAATTCCCACAGATTTAATAGATAGTCCAAAGCTCAGTGGCCAATCTGCCATTAATTTTAACAGGCAGTATGTCAGACCTCTGGTGATGTAAGCACTGTATATGAAAACGTTTTATCTCATAACACAGAAATATAAAATAAGCAAATAGGATCCTGTTTTTTTTACTATCATCCTCCTGATACCAAAAGAAAATTCTGTTACATTTTCCTGTCCTAATAATATAAATTAATTTACCATTTTATGCAATTGAAGCTGTGCATCATATTTTCTATTCCTCTGTACGCCAAATGTGAATTTTGTTAAACTCACAGAGGGCATTTTAAGCTTATCTTTACAATCATAGCTGTGAGTGGCCTGAATGTAAAATTGCAAGCAAGAACGTTGTCCTTACTTTGTGCAAAACTAAGCAATTCTCTTCAGCAGATGCTTTCAAAAGTGTGAATGAAACCGTTTTAATTTTTTTTTTTTCAACTGTTCAACATTTACTACTAAACCTTCGGTTAATGAACCAAAAAAATGCCTGTAACCAGGCCACGGTCTCTAGGTTATTACTCCAGTTTATCTCCAGTGTGAAATGATCATCCTTGAAAGTACTCACTGTCTTCCTTCCAAATTGAGCCTAGTAGGAAATACTCTTTTCCTCTAAAAGAGCTGTACACTAATTTTTATTGCACTGCCTTGCTTCATCTCTGTTTCATTTCAATCACTTCTCATTATTCTTAACACTTACAACATTTGGTTTTGAAACAGTAGTCGTGTGTTTTTCTGTTTTAGAATCATCTTTTCAAGCTAAGGCGCTGAAAAAAGTCACTACACGATGCTATAGTCCAGAAACCTTCTCCTGCCATGTGTAGATAGGCACAAAATGTATCATATGCATCTTTTAGAAATAAATATGTAACAGTGTTCCAAAACTACATCAATGTTACCTGTTTTTCATCTCTTTGCGCTGCTTAATTCTTAGATTAGCACAGGGATTAGGTGCCAATTGTGACATAAATGGCTATTATTGTAATGCATTTGGGAGAATTACAGATTCAGGAGAGGAAGGCAAGCAGCTCTGAGAACACAAGGAAAGAAGGAGTGAGAGGGTACTGAGCAGCCCCCAGAAAGAAGTAAACTAGGTTGGGAACTAATAAGGAGACACAAGGTGATTTGTTTCGATGTCCTGGGGTGATATCTTCTCTCATTTAGTACAAATCCATGGGAAGAGACTGCAAGGAGGACTTTGCTTTCAGTTGGCTGTCAGTGAGAGGAAGAGGAACTGGTCTGGAAGATGTTCAAGTAGCTGCTCATGGGTAGTAGCCCATAGGTCCCATTAATGGAGGATTATTAGTTCCTAATGAAAACCAGATTTTTTCACTTCTCGGTGTGATTTTACACAGCCAGAAAGATCCCTACCAGCAATTTGTGCTTATTCATCATCTCTCCTTGATAGGGGAGACAGAGGCCAGGAAGTCCTCACGGACATGAAGAATAAAATAGGTGCTATGTTAGATAGGTGAATGCAACGCTACAAAGTTAGCCACAGCCTGTGAGCCCAGCCCCTCTGCTGTGACCCCGCCAGCACTCTGAGGCAGGGAGTGAATTCCACCTGGGAAAAGCAGAGGAGCTGTGCAGTTTTCCCCAGGGAACGCCTCTGCTCTCCATGGCCAGTGGGAATCCTCCCAGGGAAAAAGGGGGAAGGAATTCCTGCTCCTTGCTGAGCACAGGGGTGGTAACTGCTCACACAGGTGGAAGAAAACCCTCCAGGCGCTCTTTGCATTCTCTCTCCCTTCTGACATTTTGCGTCGATAAAAAGTCTACACAAAATGAGGCTCTTAAAAATGAAGCTGAGGATTTAAAATGAAGCAGTTGCTATTACAGTCGCGTTCCCCCAGCTTCTGTCCTCACCCAGTAGCAGTTCTTTGGAAAAGAACTTTGTGATACCTTGCTTGTAAATTGTGTGATATAAAATGAAGTTCTTTGCCCTTCCTTGGCAAAAGGAAATATAAAAATCACTACTATAAATACTGCATCCATCATTTAAAAAATGTATAGCTTTTAAGACTGTATCACACATGGTGAAAACAGATCAGGAAAACAGATTGAGGCTTTTTAAACCATTGGTTTTATCCTGCCAGCTGCACTTATTCCCACTGTCATTTACTATCAGCATTTTAGTGTTCAAAAAAAAGTGTAAAGGCTCAAACATATTCTTGAAAAATAGTATAAGCTGCATGCTAATGAAGGCACTCTTCCTGAGGGTCTGTCTCCTGCTATTTGTCAATAAAGACATTTAAGTTTCTATAGTAAATAACGTCTGCTCCTAAGAACATATTGCAAAGCAGCAATAAGAAATAGGAGGATAACAAGTACCAGGCATTGTTACTTTGTTAAGAGAAACACTAGTGACTCCCTTCATCAATCACCACCTCTGCCCCTCCCAATCTCCTGAAATTAGCATCCAATTAATTGATGTATCATTCAAAAATTTGAATTCCAGAATATGGCAATACAAATATTATACAGCGGGCAGATCATTAAAACAGCAGAAATATTTGTGAACTGTAAATAATGAAAGAGAGACTAAGATTTTGCCATCATTCTCAGCAGCACATAGAGCAGTTTTAAGAAGCTGAAACTGACATCTGACTGACTTCTTAGCAAATATTACCCCTGGCTGCACTGGCAGATTCCACTGGAATATCTGAGACTGAAACACTAAGTGACTGCTGCCAAGCCAGGACTGAGCCTTGGCTTCTATATTGCTACTTACTGTGTTTTGTTCTGGTTTTGCATGTTGATTGGTTGTTTTTCTTCAAAAATTAGTAGTTTGTGAAAGTATTTGCATTTCTGCTTTACATTATCTCAACACATAGTAACTGAGAAAAAAAAAAAGCATGCAAATACTCTCTGGTGGCCCAGATAAGATTTATACACTCTTATCTCTCAGCATTGTTGTTCCGTGCCATAAAAGCCATGAGAAATACGTGAGGGTAGGAAGGAAGGGATAGCCAAGAGGATATACAAGTAATTTAGTTTTTATCCCAAAAATAAACAGCATCATTGCAGTGTGCATTGATAAGCACTGCTCCAGCTCCATCAGGGGGTTATGCTGCTCTTTGTATGGCATGATATTTATCATTCATTCAATGACCTTCAACCACTTACTTTGCTACTCTACCTTGGCTCCTTCCTAGAATAAAGGCCAAGTTTTACAGAATTAGAAAATATTAGTCTTTCTCTACAGTAGCTTTACAGAGGTCCACATTTGCCCTTAGGGTAACGCAGGGCAACACATTTTCACTAGGGTGCATCCACATAGATCACCCAGTGACTGAATTTTTCATTAGTAATCACAGGACTAAATACAGTCTTTAAAGTACTGGTTGGAAATTTGTGTTACTCTGGGAATGAGGCACACACCCCCAGGACGTTTGAGTACTACAGGACTGGAAACAGCAAGTATTCAGTCTGGTCCAAATGAATATATGGACATATCCAAGTGCATTTTAACCCCTTGTGCAGTGGTTTGCTCCTGAAGCTCTCTGGAACTGTCCCAGAAGGATGTGTTGGCTTGCAGGAAGGTCCCACCTCTCCTTGGGTAGCAGTAGGACATTTCTGTCACTTGAGGACATCAGGTGGCTGAAGGCAGGTCTGTGAGTCATTCCTGCTGAAATGACTCGTGTCAGCTGCACCTCTGTAAGGAGGGAAAGATAAAGCCGTGCACGCTGGGATTTGGACAGAGAGATGTGATGTTACCCTCAGGAGACTGCATGAAGGTGTTTTACTGAGATTAAAAGGAAGGGGGAAAAAAAAGGCACACCAAACCACTTGGAATATATGAAGAAGTACAGCACTTGCAGTCCCGCTAGGTAGGATAACACTTACAGGGGCTATTAGCCTCTGTATTACAGAGCAGCAGAAGAGGTCAGGGACGTATTTCAGCAAAGCAGTATATCTCAGCTCAGCAGAAGGAAGCATTTTAATCTTCTTTAGGCCATTCACTGGGCTAAATCAAATGATATAAGCAATCATTACAGAGTTTAGGGAATGGGGCTGCACTTTAAGTCCCTGGATTTCTGCAGCTGTTGCCAGAAGTAAATCAAAATTAGGGGGCATCCCCAGTGCTAGAGAGAGTTTCCTTGAGAAAGACAGGGATCATTGAGGATATTGGAAGTCAAAGAGAGGAGTCAGTCTGATTCTGCAATAGTTGAACAGACCTGCAGTGGGGCTGAAAAGACAAGGAAATATTTTGAGAGGTTGCTTGCACTCTTTATTTTTAGTGATAGTGGTATAGTGATGAAAGAGGTTTCTTGTCAGTTTTTTTTTTTTAATTAAATTTACATTCAAACTTAAGACTCAGAGTATAGTTAAAAACAGACAGTGAGGATATGTAAAGTATTTCATATTTCTCTAGTGTTTCATTTAGGTTTTAATTAAAAAATTGCAAGTTTCAAAGTCAAATCACTGGTTTCAACACAATCTAATTTTATGCAATTTAGATCATTGTATGGATGCAAATTCTACCTTTCAACCTTCTCCAAATTGTAGGTGAGGGCAGGTAGGAGGGAGGGAAGATTTAGGGAGGGAGGACAATCTAACTAAACTGTCCCACTGATTGGGGGCGGATATTTCATATCCTCTCTGCAATGTCAGGAAAAGGCAGAAACCAAAATTAAAATATTAAAAATAAATGTGACTCATAAATTTTGAGAGGGATGATTTTGTCCTAAAGAAATGCAATAATATGAATTCCTGGTCAGTCTGAGATATTTATAAAGGTGTCTGTGTTTTTGTTTTCCTTTATGCATACTCATTGCCTGTTAGGAACATTTATTCAGTTTCACAATAAACATTTCATGCCTCTGTGTCCTGCAAGGTCAACTCAGCTTATGAAAACCAAGCTGCTGTCTGTCTCCCTTACCTCATCACTAAAATTCCCAGACAGAGCAGAAACTCCAAAACTCATCAAAACACTATCAGTTAGACTGGAGAGAATTAGAGCTGAATACTAATTTTAATACCTCTATTATGTATGCACAAGATAACTATACTTGAGGTAGAAATAAGCAATACATCTTGAAGGACTCTTGTTTATTCACTCTTCCCCAAAAGAAAAAAAGTAACGATTCCATCTAATGAAGTGAGAAGGTGAAGGTAGTTTTACTTTGCAAGTGAGATACTTAATGAGGCAATATCCTCTTGAATCTTTGAGATAAGCTCTAGGTCAAAAGTAGACAAATTAGCATAACATTCATATTAATATATTTCAGAATCAGATACAGAAACAACCTGCACTCTGAAACCTGCCTAATCACAGACAGCTAATTTTCAAAGGAGTTTTGGCACTCATTACGGTGATGGATGACAGAACTAAAAACATCAACATTTCCTTGAGATCTGCCACGCTTTGTAGGCACTTCTCTTACGTACTTCATGAATTGTATTTTATATTTTTCATTATTTATTTAGATACTCAGAGAAGTAAAATGAGGTTCCTTGAGGAAGATATTTTGGCAAGCTGCAACACTGCCTTTGTGTACCTGCAACATAGATAATCCAACATGGTACTTTATTCTAGCACCCAGAAGTCTCATTTAGGCTATTCTAAAGCTCTTATTATCCCATCACAATGAGAAATACATAAAGACATTTCTACAAACACACTCGCATGAAAAATATGCTGTACAAGAAAGAAGCTGCTATTATTTATGAGCTTTCTCGTGCACACATATGCAGATGCATACATACAAACACCTCTGCTCTCATAGCTGTGTACACAGACTGTAGCCACCAAATGCAAATTATTAAACTACCTCCCTTTCCTCTAAAATGAATTTAAACATTGCCCCAGAACATTAACAACTACGGCTTAGCACTGCTGATGTTGTCCAGCAAAAAACAAAGAGGAGGGAAAGGATGTGTGGAAGATGCTACTAAAAAAAACCCCAAATAATAAAATCCAGGAGTGAAAACAAAAAGGCTCATATAACAGTTTCCTTAAGCTTTCTTAAGGAATGAATTTTGTTGATGAGACTGGTTTAGGCTGCCTGCAGTTCTGTGGAGCTCATCTGGACTAGTCAACATAGTGATCTTAATTCTAGGACATAGTGCATTCCTTACAGCCTTAAAATTCACTGCTGCTGGAGAAAATTGATTTTAAAACATAGTATTAATCCTCAATAAAAATGAAATGCAGCCCTTTGCACTGCAAGCACTGGGTTTGGATGAATAGGTATGCAGGGCTTTGTCTTAGAAGTGCGTTAAACATCTTTGGAGTCAATGAACACACAGTTTATGCTGCCCACACGGGAAACTGATGTCTTTTGGCATCTTCTGCACTCAGGCTCTTTTTGATTACAGTGAAAAGGAACACAAAGAGCTCGTGCCTCAGGCAGCACAGATTAGCCAAAAGCACATATGCCTAAAAATAAGAAACGACTGGAGAGTGCAAGGCAGCGGCAGGGATGATGGGAAGATTTATCCTGCAACTTACTGGAAGACAAGCTGGCCACGGGCCTACAAGCAGCAGAAGCCAAGCCAAGGGAAGGGAGCACGTCTTATCAGACATGAGAGCAGACAGCGTGCTGGCAGCTGTGGACACAAACGTGACAGCTGTGACTCAGGTTACAGCTTCCCCTCTCCTGCCCCAGGGCCTCCCCTCTGCCTCTCCTTTGCGGTAGGAGGAAAAGGCATCTCGCTGGGAGCCACAGCCATCGATGCTGCCACCGTGTTTGTTACAGTGGGCGCCGCTGGGAACGGCTTTAGCGCCTAAATACTGTTTCTGCACAGTTTCACGACGTTGTTCCTCTTGCCTGACCTTAAGGCTCCTTTTCCTGCTGGCTGTTTTCTGAACCAGTTCTAGCTATGGTCACCTCTGCCTTGGCTGTTCAGGGCTGAGCAAGGTACAGCACAGCACAGCAGATGAGCCATCTCTAGGCCCCTTCAAGCACAGCCACACCAGTGACACCACGGCGCATCGCCAAGAGCTCACCTCTGCTGGTACCTTCCCAATCTCTCATTGTTGAACTGGGTTTGCAGGACAAGGTTGTGACAGTGGGGAGGCCACAGGGGTGGCCCACACTGGTGAAAAAACCCAAACAACCCAAAACTGAAAAAAAAAACAACAAAAAGGTATTACCAAACCAGAAAAAATAAATACAATAAATCTGATTCCTCCTTCCCGCAAAATTTCTCTGTGGCTATGAAAATTGCTTGTGGAAACCTCTTGTTCTCCTCAGAGTATAAATACTCACTCTTACCATAAGTGAACAGAAGTTTCCTATCAGTTATCTAGAAAGCTTATAACGCAACAAAAGGAAAAAAATTCAGTTAATAGTTTAGGGGTAGGTGATGTTTTTTTCTTCTCTGTCTTTACAGTGTGTTTCATCTTGTATCTTTAAGCATTATAGATTCACAAGCATTATGCAAAACATTATGAGGATAATAGGCACAATGGGGGTTCACTATTTAATGAAAGTAACTCTCTTGTTTTTAATTGTAGCATTTAAGATCATCTTATTGTCAAGTGAAATACAGCCTTCCCTTTTTGCGATTTGCCTAGGATTTAGGAAATATCCTGCCACCTTCTTCTTTTACAATAAAGATCATCTCCCACATTTTTAACTGTGCACATGTTAAACACTTTGGGAGCTTTCCAAAGCGAAGACTAAAAAGCAAACAAATCAAAGGGCTTGTACCAAACTTCCTACGAAAATATTTTAGTAATTTTAAAATATTGTAAAAGAAGCAGGGCAGAAGTTCAGTTTTAGGTATCTCACTCCAAGATATTTTTAATTTCTGGAATATATTGTTCCCCATTTTTTGCATTTTCTTCCCCCTAAAAAGAAAGTCCCTTGAATAAAACAGCCCCAGTGCTAGACTACTTGGAGCAGACACTTCAGCAGCAGGTAATTAGATTTCACACATTTTATATTTTCAATTATTTCATTTACACTATAATCAATGTTTTTCACATGTAAGGAACACTATAATAGACTAGAGATTTCTATCTTAAAAGCAAAAACAGCAAACAAAAGAGCAAAAACCATTATTAACAAAATGTTCCAAATCCTGTTTGCATAGAGATATGCACTATAATTCAGCACCAGAGGAAAGGAATTGTATCCAGACACACACACGTTTCAAGACCAAAAAGAAAGCCATAATTGCTGTGTTTAATGTTTGTATCTTTTGTGTATATTTTAACCATATTTGCAATTTGCAGAGCTATTTGCCTGATGGCATTATTATAAATCTATTAAATCCATCCTTTGAACAGATGGTGCTATAAAATACTATTGTATCTGGGAAGAGGTGTTTGAAGACATAGTATATGTGTAGGCATACATGTGATGACACCTAGAAGACCACAAAAGCTATGTAAAACAGATAAGTACACCAAGTGGGAGGCCCAGTTTCCCAGCATGGCTGATCAGTGTGTCTTTTTCATAGTATCAAGTGCCATCTTTGCAATGCTTGTAAAATAATACCCACCGGGTTTTGGAATAAAGATCTCCACTGGCACCTCAGCAGTATCTTTTTCCTGAAAGCTGTGTATTCCCTATGGATGATCTGTTTCAGCGACAAAGAGATAAACATTGTGTCATGTTATTTAGTTTCTCAGCATTTTCCAGTGGATTTCCTTTAAAAAAAAAAAAAAATTGAATAATCTGTTATTGGTAGAAAAACCAAGAAAAAGTTTAAAAACTGCTTTTCATCATAACAGTAGCAGTGACAATATTTACTCATTGTCTTTGACACTATTTTTTTTCATGCAAATATGCAACAGAAATAATAAAAAGCCAATAGTATATTATTTGATTTCATGTATATGAGAAGCTGGCTCCAAGTGCTGAAATTTGTACAACATGTTGGCATAGTTCAAGGAGAGCAAATTTGCAATGAATGATGATAATTTGCACTGAAAGAAATTAGTGCCTATTTTGATTAGGAATTAGCCTTCTGTTCAAATTTCAGCAGAGTAATGTATTCATTCCTGGCTGGAGCATTAGCTGGGTTGAAAGGGTGAGAGAAAAGCTTGTGGACAAAGGGAAAATTAAAAAGTAGAAAGATCAAAGAGCTATTTCTGTAGTTCAGTAATAAGGTAACTTCCATGGTTCAAAAAAATCACTACCAGTGTGTTACACTGAAATGCACATTTACTGTGGTACCCAACCTTCTGAGGTAGGAACTCCTATTGTTCCGTTTTTAGGATTACATTGTTCAGTTTTTGGGATTTCATCATTCATTGTGCATTTTTGCACTTGATCACACCCAAATTGCTCAGTTTGAGAGGCAGGTAGGAACTCTGCCATAGGACAACATGCAGCAGTTGAGGATGTGTTGTACACTTCATAATTACATACATACAAATACTGCACTGCTAAAATTTTGCCTCCTTCCCACTAGCCCTGGTATGGAAAAACAATTCATCAATCATCTTAAAGCAATTCATGTTAAACCTACAGAAGTAGACTTCAGAGCTACTGAAATCTTCAGCTGCCCCACTATGGGTCCTACCCAGGGGGCCACAATGGCCAGGGATACAATTCTTTCAATTTCTATCCAGGAAAAAAAACACATTTCCAGAAAGAATTGGCTAGAAATTCAGCTTCATGCATTAAAAAGGCAGCAGAGCACAAATGAATCCTGAGCAATCTCTCCTCAGCAAAAGTCAAAGCGTTGACTGTGATGAAGTGGAATCTGGAAGGGTCTGCCACTCAAGTGTGCAAGCTCTTTGAGGAGTTAATCTATGAGAGAAGCTTAAAAAAACGCCAGTATTTCTGTTGTGGTGCCAGCTGTCAGGGCTCTGACAGTTTACCTAGGCACTGAATCTTCAGAACAAAGGAACTAGGTCATGAAACAGAAAATTTAAGCATATTCCCCGTGAGACTCACCTTAAAAGATGAGCATTCGGGTTACTAAGTCAAGGACTGAAAAGTCAGAAAATGACAAATTTAGGGCTGCGTGTTCAACTTTAACTCTTCCTTTTTGTATATCTGCACTGTTGAACTCCTAATTATATGACTGCAGAAATAATGGTATGTAAAGACCATACTTCAGCTGATGGCAAAAAGGACTGCTGTTATTTAATTTTAAATGACTAATCAAAACAGGGGTTTAAAATACCTCATTGAACACAGTGCTTGTCCACCAGTGTTTGTGTATCCTCCCCCACAGCCCCAGTAAGCCTCTACCACCCCCAACAAGCTCTTTGCTGTAGTCACCTACCCGCCCTCTTTCACTGCCCCACTGTCTCCCATCACAGTTCAGCTCTTTGGACACGAAATTTCTCTAACTCCAGTGTTCAGCAGCACCTCTAAATCTCTGGCTTACTTTTTATTCTCTGTCCTGCTCTTTCTTCATCACTCCCACTGAAGTAAGACAAAGGAAGGGGCAGCAGCAGAGGAAGGGGAATGCTCCCTCTGGATGGAGCTGAGCTGGTAGGTCTCCTTTCCATTGTCTCCCTCAGACAACAAGTTCAGGAAAGCCAAGGCAAGGACTTTAACTGCCAACAGGGAGACACATCCTGGAGCTGATAAACCATTTTTCATAAGAGAAAATCATTGACCGCTCATAGCCAAAGGCTTTGCCAGAGGTCTCCTTCATTCAGCGTGAGCCAACTTCAACTTCCTTGTGCAGACACTCCTCAGTGGACAGCTCCCAGCGTAATTAAGAAGTTTATAGTCAAGAGAGCCCAAGTTTCTAAATGCTGATGCCCTCCACAAGAGTAGCAGTGCTCCTGGTTCCCTTCTGTCATGCTGCAGATGGCAAAGGAAAGACACAGTCTGTGTTTCCACTTGTATCCCAAAGTCAACGCAATGCATTTGCCTTGTCACATTTTCTACCCTGCCACAAAATGTGTCTACTGTGCAAACACACCTAAGTTTTGCAAAGTTCTTTCCTCTTTGGGAAAAAATAATACAATGCTGCCATAAATCAAGCCTCATCCTTTAATGAATGGGCCATTTCAAAAGGAGAGACAAAATCTTTCATGAGGATAGCAAATAAAGCTGGGGAAAAAAACAAAACATGGAAGCTTTCAGGAGCGCATTCTTCACACCACGATTTCCTTGGGTCATGGATTTATGGGTCAAGTCTATTTAAAAACACCAGCAATGAGTGTATGGTACCACGTACGAGGCACTGAGAAATAAGGCAGATTAGATCTACTATGTATTTACAAAGCCATCGCTCATAAACTGTTCAGAGAATAAATGTTTCCTAAAGCCATTTTAAGCACACTGAAATATGCTCCCTGACAAACACATCCTTTACAACCTCTTCCAAGTCAGAAATGCTTTTCAATTTAAAAATAGTACAGTTTCCTAAAGCAGTACAGAAGTGGCACATCCTCCTCCATAAAGTGCTTGCTTAGTGAAGATAATTGAGGATGGAAAGTACATTATTTTTCTGTTCTATCTACCATAGCAATTAAAAACAACAATTAATTGTGTCAAGGTGCAAAATGATGATTTTAATTACACTACCAGAGTAACATAAGAGGTTCACATGCAGTGACTACACCCTTGATTGGTCTACTACAGAGGGAAAGATTGGATTGTTTCCCTAGGGCAATGTTCTCCACCTCATTCATGTTAATTTACTTCACAAATAACCTCAGTAACTTATTTTATTGACCTCCCTAGTAGCAGGTTTTTGACAGTAAAACCAAGATATTCTTTCTTTTTATGGAATTATTTTATTATTTTATTCTATTTTTAAACACTACTGAGAGAAGGATGTGCCATATACAGCATCATATTTTACAGTCTGTCTTGTCATTTAAAACTGTTTATGAATGAAGGAGAAATAATCCCAAAAGAATGAAAAAGCTGATTATCAACAATATTCACAGTATCATTCAGGGCTCATGAAATCCAGACATCTCGCTCCCACTGCTGTCACACTGAAGCACACTCAGAAAGCAGAACACCAAAAAGACCCTCGTTTCTTTAATTATGCCTTTATCTCTCCCATCATTGAAATAGTGTGCCCTGAGGCAAAGTAGGAAGAAACAACAAACTCTTTCTTGAAAAGTTCATAAAGCAAACATGATCCATATACCTAAGACTCTATTCCCCTTGTACCTTCAGGGAGAGAGGAATATTATTGAAATTATTAAGTTCATTTTACTGTCTAGTGCCTTTGAATAGTATTGTTAAATTGGAAAAAGAATATCACTGATGTCTTGAAGACAGGGTCTCTAATCCAGTGCTAGAGGCACAGGGTACTGTACCCACATGCTGCAGAAGATAGAAATATTCAGATTTATATTAGACATTTCAAGCTGAAGAGGTCAGTTTCATGCTAATGCAATATCCTATCTTAAATGACTTTGTCAAAAAAAAGGTTTCCTCTGGTTTCTGACCTTTTTTTGGTTGAACAAAAACACAAATACAGAGATTGTCTTAATCCCTCTTGTTTTTATTCAAACACCTGTGCTGGGCCATATTCATAAAGTTGTTTCATATCCCATCATGCATCTTCCAGATGGTTTTTATTCAAGGTCTTTGGGAAGATTTTCCTCTTACCCCCTTCCTTGCTCCCTGAGAACAGTTAATTAAAATACTTCCATGGAGATGCACAACATGGATCCAGTAACTAGTGTCAGTCATTGTGCAAAAAATGAGCCTGTTTGTTGGGTAACTGGTTATTGCAACCATTTTTTTTGTCATGGCAGCCTGTGTTCTTATTGTGATTCAGCAGAACTGCTGAGACATCAATTAGTGTGGTTTCTAAAAGCTTTTATAACTCGTGTTTAAAATGCCAGCCTCAACCACAAAGCACAGCAGTCCCATAATCTACAAAATAAAATTTGGGGCTCAGTTTCCATTTACCTAAACTTCTGCAATAATAAAAACGCGTCTGCTGAAGACATCTGTTAGAACTCGGTAACATCTAATTTTTATGGCAAATAATAGAGTTCAGCTCCATAAGATTAGAGGTTATAGGCTAGGCCTTCTGGCTGGCTTGGCACTCCTGTTGAAATGTTCTGCCAGCCAATTTAATATGTGCATTAAAAAATCCCAATGACTTGATGATTTCCTCCTCCTTCTAAGACTCAAAATAAAGCAATAGTTTCGTCTCTTAATGCTTTGCTCCATGGCATTGTTGAGCCTATGGCAGTGTCTGTTTGATGAGACTGACAATAATATTATTTCTTTTCACTAAAAATAAAGGCTTAATGAGGCGAAATCCAGAGTTAATTATATGTTGGAAACATACACTCTGCTGGAGAGGAGGTGGAGTTGCAAAAATCACTGTATTTCAGGCCAGCCCTGCTTGCATTCTGGGTTTCAGATATTGAACTTTGTCAAACCAAGGCTTGAAATTCAGGTTTTTTTCAGATCAAATTCAGTCTTCTAGCATATGTAAATTGCAAAATAGCACACAGCTATTGCAGAGGACGTTTTTGGAAAATAACTATAACAACATTACCATTCATAACAATCAAACCATCTGTGACTTTTAACCGAAGTTCTGCATTCCTTTTTAATCCAAAACCCTGTGAGAGATATTTATGATTCCCCTGGGCAATATATACTAGCGAAATAATCAGATTTGAAATGTCTGTGAAAATCACGAGCAGAAAAATGATACTGTCACTTCATCTAGCTTCTAACAGAGGATCCAGTGAATTGCTAAGTAGAACTGCTCGCTGGGACATGCATGCACAAAGCTGCAGAGAGCCACTCACCAAAGACTCAAATACTACAAAAGAGGTCTCTAAAAAGCCAGAAGAACCTGGAAAGATTGTGCCATCAATATTAGCATAATCTATCTGAAGGCTGTGTATCAGAAACATAAAATGGGAAAGAAAAATGACCAGCCAGCCTACAGGCTTACTGCTGGTATTGCAGAGGTCTAAATGGCCTGCTGGGTTTTTTTGAAAGAGAGGAGAGCATGGGCCAGGTCATGGCTTGGGTTTCACTACTCCTCTGTGCCCAGTTTTCCCTCAGGGAATGAGCCCTTACTCCAACTGCCCCTTTCCCAGCTCAGCAGCTTGCACTCCTTTTCCCTCCTTTCTAGTATCACTTACTACTCTGCTGTTTCTAAGAGACTATCCCTGCACAGACAGTGCTAAGGGATGGAAGAATTCTCAAATCTGCCACTTGCATGATTCATAAAATAAATAAATTGCAATCCAGGAATGGGAGAGTGCCTGGAATAACTTCATAGACCTACTCCCCATCTATTGCCATCCTTTCCTCAGCTATCACTCATTAGTAACATTTTAATACCCTGTGGTCCTGGTTCCTTACTTTATCTCTTCTGGGACAGTCATATGCAGCTCTACAAATCAAGTGAAAACCCAGCAGCAGGTATTTTTATTTAATTTTAGTAGTGCTTTATGAACAAACCTATCGTATAATGACTGGAAGTAAGCAACCAAATTTTGACCAAAACAACCAAAACCATCCATTTTTTAAATTAAAGCTTGAATCTGTAAAACAATCACACATCTCTCCAGAGCCTATTGGTCCTTCCTGTCTTCTCTCTGTATTAGGACAAGGGCTAGCCATGGACAGCCATGTCATCATGCTGGCACAGATGGTTGTGTGACCACCGGAACAAAAGAGGAAGGAGGACTGCAACCAAGGAGAAAAGGATCCACAGTTACAGCAGCTTTAGAGGCTCTGTAGGTTTAGTTTCAGACTTGCAACAGAACCAACCAAGTGCTCATCTCCATGGAAAGGACTTTTACCATCCCACCCACACCACACCTCCCTGGCACTGGATCTGACACTCACCCAGTCTTGAGCTACAAGAGTTGTTGAGCATGTCCCTCTCTTTCTTTTAGGAACAGTTACTGCACGTTCACCTGAGTCCCACACCATGCTAAAGAAAAACTGCAGGAGCACGTGCCTGACAGGAAAGAGATGGATGTGAGGAAGGGAGGAACCCCTTTTCAGAGATCACAATCAATTACATCAGCTGAAGCCATGTCACAAAAACACACCTCCAGAGACAGGGGAATAATCCTGCAGATTTAGCTAAACAGTCAGGAGGATAAGCAATACTTACCTGCTATTCACTCTTCCCAGCTCATGTCTAGGAATCAGAAGAGGAGGAAAAGACAAGTGGGAGAAGCTCTGGTAATCTCTCACTCTTGCTCTCTCTCGCTCTCATCCTTGGGTAGAACAGCTGAAAACAATGTTTACCAAACGGGATAAAGCACTTACTCAGCATCCCAGAGTGGGGAAGGTTAAGAGGATGTTGAAATCACAGCCACAGTCCATTCTCTCCTCTGCCCAGGGGTTAATTACCCATCTCCCTCTTATTTAGGATGTGTTGTAAAACAACAGGCTAACTCTTTATAAGTGCAGGATTATTTTTATCATTTTGGGTTTTTTTAATGAACAAATATTAAGAAATACTGTTGTTTTCTTTAGTGCTCCTCTTCTGTCTTTAATGAAGCTCTCTGTGTGCTGGATACACCTGCAGAGCTCTTTAGGAACAAAAGATTGGTCATCATCAAGCAAATCTTTCTTCACCTCCCATGACTCTATTTATGATATACTGATTAATCAATCATCTGAGAGATTAAAGGTCATCTTTATAAAATAAATGGCTTATGGCTGCAGCAAATCATGGCTTTGAAATTTATTGGAAAAGGCTGTAAATTGTCAGTCATGTTATTACAAAAATAAATCAGATAGTTACTGCAAATTGATTAACTGATTCCAATTTTTTTAGGAACAAATTGTTGCTCCAACCTATTTTTCTCTCTTCTTGGACAAAATGATTGCTTTGTAGTCTGAGTGAATGATTGCCTGCGTGTCCAAGGCCACAGTTATTGCTTTAAGTTTCTTCACACACATTAACGTTTTTTTGAGTGTTGTTCAGCACTATTTGTTTTCACATGAGCACCACTCTCTGTTTGAAAAGACTGAAAGGTACAACAGCTCTTTGAGATGTTGAAAATAACATTGCAGCAGCATAATCAGCATTATGTTAGTGTATGGAATGACCATACAATTAATATAGACAGGCTTTTTCAAGTTTCACAATAAAAGTAAAGTACCAAAGTTAATTTCCTACACTGACAGAGAAACATTTAAGACTCTCTCATTATATATGGTTTGCTGTATCAGTGCTGTGGGGTGAGGAGGGGAAACAATGGAATGCTTCAGTAATGGAAAACAAAGTTGTCTGAAAGTCAGGACTTTCATTGCTGAGATTACAATGAATTTTCTTAGTGAAAATAATTACATAGAGTTACATGAAATTAGAGATTAAGAGATGACTAAGCACATTTAATTTACTCTTATTCTCACTGCATTTGCACCATCTGCGTGTCTCTAATAAATCCCTCTGGATCACATCTAGTGGACACACCAGTGGAATCTCCACTCTCAATCCAGATGCCTCTTTGTTTCATTTCAGTGCCTTCTTGCTGTGACCAACCACCTGCAAGTCTGCAGGATCCCTTCTGGAGAAAAAGAGGTCAATTCCTCTCACCAGATAAAACCCAGGCATGTCTCCACGGCTGGATCAGCCCAGGCACTGCTCAGACATACAGGCAGGTCTGCACCAGGTTTTTCTCCTGCTGCAGAGAGCTGTCCTTTGCCTCTACCAGGTCCTGTATCCTCACGAATTCTCTTGGCATGTCCTGCCGCAGGCACAACCTGAAGTGTCACCTTATCAGAACACAAATGCAAAAGGCTGTCGTCTCTGGCTCACTGCAAGAAGCATAAACTATTAAATTCCTTAAAACAGATAAAACACCTCATGATCAGAGAATTCTACGCAGGGTTATGAGGCCCCTGCTCCAAAACACCCCAGAACTGGACGGGAGTAAGAGGCATTCATAAATGCAAGAGCCCTTGTGGCCATTTAGGGGAGGAGGTATCAGCTCAGCTTATTCCTGAGAATTTTAGAACACACCTCTAGAACCTGAAAAACTATAGGCATCCCACTTGAAAAGGCATCCCACGTGAAAATTAACATGAATATATGAAGAGCATGGAACAGGCAGGTTTTATACACAGATTATGTGGCAGGCCACAGGAGTCTATGAGTGAAATACAGAAAGATGTGTGATAGGTGTGAGCCTGGGGTCATTCCATGTGCCATCTTCCAGCACTGTCCAGGTGTCTCTAAAAGGGACACACTTGTGCCACGCTTCAGTAAAAGGGACTTCATCATCTTGAATGTAATGTATCACTTTGCTGGTCATTGTGTATGTGATTGCAGTCATAAGGTTAGTGGATTGTTCGGATTAACAATGAAATATACTATTCTGCTGTCAGGAAAAGTTTTGGCCCCTTAGGACACAAGCTGTCAGTGTCACTGGAGTAGCATGTTTCTGAACATGGACAGGAAGAAAGAAGCTACAATTCTTTAGAACAGTGATAAAACACAAAAAGAGTTCAACATATAAAAGATGAAGCAGTTAAAGCAGGAAAAGGATCGTGACCAAAAATGACTGGGGAAAATGTTTATGCTATCATGAAGCAGAAGCTCTGGACACGTGGACAGCAGACCTGATTAGCAAGTCTGATTCATCCCAGTACCTCATTAGGGTCTTACCTCTTTGCATATACAGTAGCACAATAGCTGCTAAAACATCCACTTTGCCAACATGAATGCAGCTGGAAAGGAGATGATGTTTGGTCTCCTACATGTTGGAGTTCCTGGTCTCTTGATACTGGAACAGCCTCAGCAGCTATGGGTTGCTGGTCATAAAACAGACAAGCTTGAGGATAAATATTTTATGGCAAAGATTTAACTGGTACCTGGCAGGTCCCGAAAGAAGAAGCAGAAAGATAGCAGAAATGTCACACTTTCCCTTTTGAGCCTGCACAAAGCCCAGTTCAGCAAAACCAGAGAACCTGGGCCAGGCATTTAAAAAGTCTGGTCACCTCCCACCCAGGAAGGCAAGGCAGGGTACCAGGCACGCTGTGCCACCCACCACAGCTTGCCCTCCACTTTTCATCTGTTTAGGAACTCTTGTTTTCAAGGAGGCACAGTGGGGAATTTGCTGCTGATTTTTCTGTAAACAAATTGATCTAAGGCTGGTTATTGACTTGTTTACTATACAACAGCTTATAACTGTTAAGGAAGCTAAAAATATCCCCCAAAATGCTACACATTTGTTAGCATACTTAACAACCAAAAGGCCATAGTGTTATCCATTGAAAAGATTAATCTGGTTAGGAGTTCATGTCATAAACACTAATGATTAAGAAAACAAGTCAAAATTTACAGGTCTTACAGAGTTAATAATACCTAGTAATTCCATTTAGGAATTTTTTAGGTCATTTCTTCATGTGTACTGTCTCACATGCATCCTATATGCCTTATATAGATACTTACTAAGATACTTACTTCTCTGTTGTGATTCTTATTCCATCAACTCAAAAAAATCTGCCGTTAGTTGGAACTAGGCTGGTGCTTCCATGATAAACTCCTTCCTGCTGATGCCTGCAACACCAGCCAGCCAGTGTAAGGTTACTGAATTCAGTGGAGCAAGGTTGATTATCACCAGCTGAGAGCCCAATCCTTCCTATAAGCGTGACCAGTTATTTTGGGTAATTTTTTTTAACTGTATCCTGAATACCTTAACAAAGTTTGACAAAAGTTTTGTGCTTTTTACAATGGATTGTAAAACATTAAAAATCTCTATAAATGTTTTAAAGATATAACAAAGCCAAATAAAAAAAAATCTCTGCAGGTTGATCTGTTCCTATTCTGAAGTTCTCTGTGGGCACCCTGCTTCATGGAAACTCTTTTCCCAATGTCACCGAATATCCTTTTAATGCAAAAAGCTGTATTGTTATTCTTTACCCTTGGGCCAATATTTGCTTTAGTTACATCATAATGAAACCCTTTCTACAGAAGTCATCTGGGGCAAAAAAATTCCCTATGGAACTGTAACAAACAGAATGTGCCACCTAGCTCACTAATTTTAAAAGATCACAGCTATTTTTTGTGATAAATCTAGTGTGATGCCTGTAATATACTTTCAAGCAGCACCAAACAGAGCTGTTGAACTTTGCTTTTCAACTCTCTTCTTTTCTTTTCTTTTCTTTTTCCTGTTTTGCCCTGAGGTCTCTGAACTCTGGCAAGTATATGAAAGTCCTCAGAATCCCCATGATTTTCTCTCTTTTTTTTCTGTTACACACCATTTTCTGGGTTACCACGAAAAAAAGCCACGCTGTTGTAAGCCAGCTGTAAGTGCTTCACTGTCTCTTGACAATCAGTGACCCAAAGAGCTGAGCAAACACAACTGCTACTGAGCTCCCTTTAAGGTATCCAAATATAGAAATGTCCTTCAAAAGGAAGCAGTAGGAAAAGCAAAATATTGTACTTACAGATAGGCTTCATTAACTTACTGCTCTGAATATTTGAAGTATAGGGAATAAGCAAAGCCATAATGTATTAGCTTCCTGATATTTCTCAAGCAACTCAAAGTCTAGTGGACCTATAGAACCCACTCAGAGATGTTGCCAGAGAAGGGCATCTTTGGATGCATTATCTGAATTTAGAAATTCAAATGCCATGTTGTACAGTTATGATGCTGTGATTTGATCATCTGAGTGAGAGATTCACATGTCCTCCTGACATATTCCAGGTTGAAAACTAAAAGTGCAGAAATAAATCCTGAGGCTATTGAAGTCAATGGACAAATTTCCATTGCTTTCCAAAAGGATAAAGGATAAAGTTAACCAGGATCTAACGCACTGCAGAAACAGCCGTAGAGAAACAAGTTACAAAAGCTACTCTTCCTTTGGCTTCAGACCACTGTATAATGACACACAATTTGTGTATTCCTTTGTCTAGCAAATGCATATCCTATTATTTTGGTATAAACTCCAGCCTATCCTTAATATATCTCACTACTCCATGAAAGAGTTTGTCAGTTTAAAGAAAAATATTGTCCTTCCTTTTGTACAACTGGTTTTAATACTGTGTTAAGCTGTTTTAAAAAAAAGTCATAACAGCCTTTCTTAGGTTCTCTTCTTGGTGGCATTGCCACCACTGAGTTATTATGTAAATTATTGCAATCTGGTTAGCTCCTTCCATCTCTTTTCTTAACAAAAGGGGTCTGCAAGTGCTAATCAAAATGTTGTAATTTACATATTAATGAAGTTTTCATAATGGCATTTGCTTCATATGTAATATGAATGGTATGGAGACTTTTCACTCTTCTTTTGAGCAACCATTACATTTTGATTTCCTGAAGTAGCTGAGCTACATCTGAAAACAAAGTGTAAGTGCATCACAGTATATCTCTTTATATATATACATATAAATATTTCTACATATCTTTGATATCAGAATGATACACTCCATTGTTTGAATCGTAAATGTAGCCTCACTTATCCCTGTGAACTATTATTTACTCACATTCCTTTGAACAGTTTTGTTGCAATCATTCTGCAAAATGCAAAAGGCATATTTTTCTGCCAGGAGTGTGGAGCACGAATAAGTAGTGAATCATTTTTTTTTATGGTTTAAAATAAGAGAATAAAGAGGAAGAAGGGGATGGATAGAGACAGAGAGAGAGAAAGTTTTAAAAATATCACAACCTATTCTTATGGAAAGTTGAAAGGTAAAATATTGTCCTGCTGCGACAAATGTCGCATTAAAAAAAGCTGAATGGGGAAGAACATTGAGTTTCTGTTTTCCATTCTGTTTTCTACTTTGCTGTTATTTTAAAACAGGGCAACCACAAAAACTCTGTTTAGTATTACATCTTGAAAGCTTTCTAATTAAAGATCTGGAATCACATCTATCTGTGAAGCAATACAGAGAACTGTATCAATTTCTACTTTCACCGGAATAGTCAGTGTGAACAATGTTATGTCCCTTAAATTTAGGATGTAAATTATTAGGAAATCTCAAACAATATGTGGTATTCCAAGTGAAAAAATGACATCCATAGTCAAATTGAATGTCCAGTTGGTTCTTTTTATAGCTTTCAGTCATGGGATCTTGTTCTTTAACAAATCCCACTAAAAAATGGAGATGAGATTAAATGTCTATTTGCTAAACTAAATGGACCATGTAGAATCTCTCAGAACAATCCATTTTCATGAACCATTTTCTTTATTCTTATTTGAACCTTTTCCAGAATTTAACTGTTTCCTTCAGGAGTGGACTGTAAACTTGATCATTCCAGAAATGTTTATTCTTGGTGAGAAAACAAACATAATCCTCATCTGTTCCCCATGTTTCTACTCTAAGCAATTCCATTTTTTTGGCTATAATTTCATCTGGGAGCTCATTTTCATTGGCACAGACTAACTTAGCTTCCTGAATTGGTAACTCTGTGAAGCTTTTTTTCTTAAGATGTCCTCAACACATCAAGAGAAAAGATTATTTGTCATTATGAGACCTGATATTGGAGTAGTTCCATCCTGGATGTAAAGTATTTTGACCTTTAAACATTACCTAGATTTAAGACTCCATCAAAACAGAGATTTACATGGATTTAAATAAAACAGTTTATTGTAATTGATAGCTGCTCACGGTACTTTACCATCATCCTTAGCTGGAGCAGGAGTTAGAGCTTTATCTGAGAACACTGACCCAGGAGCTTACAAAAAATTTCTCTCCAAATTTTCAGGAACACAAAATGTGAAATATTTTTTCTGTACAGAATTTCACCCATTGTTTCCACTCACTCAATCCACAATTTGTCTTTTAAAGTCTCATCCAAAGCAAACAGATCCAACATTAAGCAGGGTCTAATGGAAGATTGGATTTACATGGAAGATGTTTTCTATCATTGAAAAAGAGACCCTAGTAATGATTGTATCTAAAGCTTCATGACAAACACTTCAAAAGCAGATTAAAGACATGTGGGAGGTATGGAATGACATTAAAAAAAGGATAATTTACACTGAATCTCAGGAAAGCACTTGAGAATAAGATTGACTCAGCTACAGGGAATATTCCCAGGGGTGTTGATAAGTGTTTCATTGCTTCGAGTATTTAGAACTGTGCTAAAGAAAAATATTATTTTTTTTTTATTTCAAAGCATTTGAAATTAAATTCATGTTCAATTTTCTTTCTTGTTCTTCATTTTTGAAACTGACATATGATCAATATTTTTAATTTACTGAAATAGCTAGTGTTTGAAAAATGATATATTTCAATAACTGCTGCAATCATATTTTCACTAAGCAGATCAGAATTAATTCAGAAAGGGCACAGAAAATTGTCAGTCAAAATTTAATATTAAGATTTTAATTCCGTATTTTTCAAAGTGTATTTTTTCAACCAGAAAACCCCAACACATGAAAACATAGAACATCTACATTTAGAATGAAGTTAAGCAAAGCCTTGGAGATCATGCCTGCTCTCTGCATCTCCTGTGCTCTTCTCAATATTTTATTCCTCGAAGGGAGAGGCAGGGACAATGTACAGTGACAGCCATCATGTCCCTGTCTCATACTGCTCTGCAAGGGAAAGATGAAAATTTTTTTGTGTACCTGTTCTCCTTACCAAGACAACTTATGACCCAATGAGACAACCCTTCTAGCCATGTGAAATCCTGACTAAAAACAACTAAAAACTCAGAAGTTGCAAGTTGGCCATCCTGATCTAACTCAGCAACAGCACCTAAAGCAGGAAATAACACAACCAGCGTAATTTAGCACATATATTGCACAGAATGTCTGACAACAGATAAGGAAGCAAACACTGAAATCCTGCTTTGAAACCTGTTTTTTTTTCCTCTATGAAACCTTGGTGAGGTGCATTCTAACCTTGTATGATTTCTGTGAAGACTTCTGGCAAGATGTTAATGCGTCCTCATCTTATGGCCAGTTTATTTATCTTTAGAGACAGAAAATTACTAAATTTTCTGTTTTAATGAAGAAAATGCTCTCCCCTGTAAACAGAGGAGTTCTGGTGTTTTAGTGGTAGGTAAAGAACTGCATTGGCTTTCTTTGCTATTTGGAACCAGAGGGGACATTATGTGTATATATATATATATATATATATATGTTTATATACATGGCATCCATGCCCAGGAGCCCTTCTGTTCACAACCCATTTACTAGCACAGATAAAAGCATGTAGCTCTCCAAGGAGAAGGATATTGGATGGTCTATTTTCATAAAACCCAGTGGTTTTTGTTTTCTTTTTTTTTCTAGGATTCACCCATCTTTAGAGGACTTTGTGTGCTTTTTCCTATCTGTAATGTACTCTTGAATATGGGGGTCTTTTTATTTTTATTTATTTTTGTTTTTTCCCCTTCATTTTTTACACGTTTGGTGGCTTTTTCAAATAGAACCCAACCAGAACACTGGGTTGAATGAATGTTGTCAAACAAAGAATTAACCTGAGGAAGTAGATATTTCTCTGATTCCATGACAATGGTGGAAGTATTCTTCTCAAAACTGAAAGGCTCAGTTTTGAGGCATATCAATAATTTTTTTGCAGGTTGTTCTTTGTTCCAGAACACACGGCACATATTCCAAACCCTGGAAAACAAATTCAAAAGTCATTTTTTGCTGTGATTACAGGGAAACATCAAACACACCTATGTATAGGTATCCAGAGAAACAAAACAGTGATTTGTGGAAAGCTCTCAATCAAGAATTCCTAATGGGAAAAAAATCACTGATCCATACAGTCTATGTTACTTCTCATCCCAGATCAAATGGCCCACCAGAATTCTTTGAACAGATACTCAAAAAGACTTTACAGACAAAATGATTTTGAACCCAGCAGAACTGCCTTACAGAATTTTCTATTTTCGTACAGATCTGCACTACATTCTGCCTCTCAGAAAACTCCAGCAGAGTTCTTTCTTCAGTAACATCAGCTATCTATCAGATTTGATCTGCTTAGAACAGATTTAGAAAGAAGTGGAAGGAAAACAGTGAAAGGTTTGAAAGCATTCCCTGGCAAATACACTCTGCAGGGCAGCAGCATGAAATTACAGGGGAGGAAGGAAATGGGAGAGAAGCACATTTTTAGGAAGGTGTTGCCTCTTTGACATGCATGGTTGAGGTGTGGGAGGGAAGAATAAAGATTCGAACTGGCCAGCTTTTACCCAAGAAATGCTCAAATAATTAAGCAATCCATTTGTGTGAGTATTGTAAAGATTAAAGGGTATAAGGTACAGAAGTGGTGGAAGTGGAAGGGAAGAGACAAAAGAGCAGGGCATGGTGGGGAACCTGGGTCTGTAGTGGTGAAAGGAGCCTGGCTGGTGAAAGCAAAAACCCTCGTTAGGAGCTAATGAATCTCTCTGCACTTAGGAATTACAGGATATTAAGGTACACGTAACTAGTTCTGTGAAGCTCTGCTAGGGAAGATAACGTAAACCTGGACCACCTGTGTTGACAATTTTCCTCACCATGGGAAATTTATTCCCCACTAAGTGTTGAAACATATCTAGTACCAAATACACTCTGAAACAGGAATTTAAAAGTTCCCAGTAAACATACTTCTTACTTCTGTTACCCACCCTTCATATTTCATAAAGATAAATAAGTGATTTGAAACTAGGTGCCATGGATTGGAAATGAGTCCTAGTTCCTCTCTGCTTTTACATGTAATGAAAGACAACTCCATGTTTCAATAAAATTAAGTTTGGAGTCCAGCCAGAAACTTTTTCTGTGCTGTAATTTCATTTAATTTAAGAGAGAGGTGCTTCTAGTTATAGCTTTGTAGCTATGGCCAGGAACACAAGGAAGGAACCATGTTGTTGACTGACACTTAGAAGTGATAGATGTCTCTAGGACACCTGCTTGAGCAGGAAGATTGGACCAGATGACCCCCTTCCAACGTGACCCATTCTGTGATTCTGTGACTTGGGACGAGCAGCAATGGCAATCTGTTAATACACTCTCCTTGTAATTCAGCAGAAGTTCTCGTCTTTTCACATTTTAAAAATTGGCAAGTCTAATTTATGAGCAATGAGGAATTATGGAAGAAAATGTCAGTGAGCAAAAGGTGATATTTGGAATTTATGATAAGAATTTGAAAAAGCGAATTTACCTGGAATCCTGAATGAACAGATCTGCTTTAAAGTGTTTGTCAATCCTCCAGATCTAGCTGGGGGATGCAGCTCAACGTGACCCATCTACATTTCAAATATATAAGCAAACAGAGAAGTATTTTGGGTCCATATGTCTGGAGACCAGTTTCTGTCCAAAACAATCCCTTTCTCCCCTTTCTTCCCAAGTAAATCTAAAAAGCCTGTTTCAAGTCACCTCGCACCAGCTGCTAACAGCAATTTCTTGCTTTTCTATAGTATTTCTGTTGGAAACAATTGCCAAAGTGTCCAGACTGTTGAATCACAGGGAAGTTGAGATTTAACCTTGGCAGGAGGCCATGTGATTGACATTTCCATTGCCAGAGTTTGTCCAAGTCATTTTGAGAGCCAACTAGATTTCATTTTGTCTTATCTGTGGGTTATCATTCTTACAAGAATCATCTCATTCTGGCAGGATCTTGATTTAAGGCTTTAAAAGTCAGCTAGGCTCAAACTGATTTTGCAAGGTCACAAACACTGCAGGTTTCTCTCCATAATATGGAATTAGAAGATTGAGTGCCAGTCCTTTCAAGGTCCTAGCAACAGTTAGATGTGCCTCACAGTCTCATTCTCAATTAGGGCAATTTTTAAGGCTGTCAGCAGCTCACAATTTTATCCCATGGTTCTCACCTCCATATTTTTCCCAGGTGCACAATCCTGACAAAAATTTGCTTCCCTCCATATGCAAGCTACTTGGAGTGCCTTCCTTTGTGTTATTTTTAGATAAGTACATACTCCAAATTTTCATCCAATCAAATAAAATTTCCCTTTCCAAAAAATATCTGCTGCTTTAATTGTCTCTCTCATCCATGGGGGCACATAAGATGGAATGCCTGCTTGCATCACACTTGCTTATGAAGGATCATCCATGCCAAATTGTTACCATGTTGGTTTTAATTGCCAATTGTTCTATTAATCGACAATAATTAGTTATTGTCAAATATATTGCTGCTTTTTACACTAAGCTGTTCCCTAGGGAAACAAAATAAGCACTGAACTGTTGGTAAGTAATTGTGGGACATGGCTGTAATGGGTTTACTATGAAAACACCGTAAGTTAACTTGTAGATTTTACCATTCAATGGCAAATGTTTAGCCCCTTTGGCTAATCATTTTTTAATTAATTTCTTGGAGAGATGGTAGCTCAAACTAGATCCTAGGCAAGGAGTCATCATACATATGTGAAGTGGCTCTGGGATGCAGAAGTCCCACTGTGAGGGCAGCTCTGAACTGACTCAGACTGCATGAATATGAGCCACAGACATGGTTAGGGGGTCCTGGAGTGAACTTCTTGTAGGTGAGTCTGCCTGTGTTGGATCAATTATATGGAGCAGGCACTGCGTGGCTAATCAGTCCTGGGCATGTGAAACACTGCTAATGTGTCATACCTTTTGTGAACACCCTTTCTGTGTTAAAAAAAGGAGACAAAAATCAGAGAGCCTTTTACTTAATAGATTTTTAGGTGGTTTTTTTGGTTGTTTTTTTTTAAATTTCAAACAGTGGATAACAAACTTTAGTTGGACATTTCATGTTGACATACAGCTCTGTATACATGAGATGTGTTATGTGAGGTAATGCCATTTACAGGGATGGGGGAAAGCCAGGTCCTATCAGATCTTAACTTTTGAGGTTAACAGTTATTTTTAAATCCCTTTGTTTATATTTACTGTTGCTAATTTTTACTGCTTGATCTCTGCCCTTTTAGTTGTCCTGCTAATTGCAAGATGCTCATTAAGACCAAAAGAGAAAAAAATGCAAGGAAATGGTTTATTAACATTGCTTCAGAGCCTTGAAAGAACAAGGCAAATCTATATGACCTAAAGTACCAAAAAAGATGTTTTTTAACCAAAGCAGTCAACAAGCTACATAAAGTTTTATTTTGATAATGACTGTGAAATGGTACAATAATTACTACTACTCACTATTTGCGTTGCAGTAAAATCAACAACAGAAAGTTGCAAATCCTTCCCCACAGAGCTTTGGTCCCAGTCCAGACATGCACTTAAATAAACATACAACTTCAGGTAAACCTACAGAATTCAAAATGCAACTCACATGCTTCATGTTAAACGGTGTATTTAATGACTTTCCTCGGGAGCTTAAAACTTTATGAATCTCTTTTTGGAGCTTAGCAGTAGTCAGCTATAAGATGCTTTATCTAATGAGGAATAAAAAAGGAAACTTCATTTATATTTTTCCTTCAGTCTTTTCCAGTAAGAGTAATTTCCATTCAGGTAAAAAATCGCTTCCACCTAAAAAATACCCCGCAAACATACATGTCAGGGACATCTACTGGATCATAAATATAACTATCCACGATACAGCCAGCCAGGCATAGTCCTGTTATTTATTATATACCATAAAGAACATCTTCTTCCCATCACTTTGAATTATACTTGATGTCATGCTCTGTACCTTCAGCAGGACACTACTCCTTGTAAGAAAAAGGCACTGAAACCACATACAGTGAGCAAACTGAAGCCTGGCCAGGAGCTTGTATTCCAAACAATAGCATTTCTATTCCAGTATGCCAATGGAGACACCTCTATAGCTTGCTTACTTTTTCAGTGCCACTACATGCAGTCAGAAATTCAAGGACTGTTAGACAATAAAACTCCTTATTTGCTCTTTTCTCTTCAGTTTCCTATAGCTGTTATTATTTGTCATCCATTTCCTCTCACACACAAGCAAGCACTTTAACCTACTTGAGGCAGCTTCAGAAACAGAGAAAAAGGGGATATCAAGCTATATTCACCATTATGAAGTTTTCTGAAGACAAAAGTGTTGCTAATTAAAAATAGTATTTTTGGTGTTCTAACTAAATAAGTTAGATAATGTTTTCATCTGTTTGGACCAGTAATATGATATCTTCTGATCCTATTGCTAACCATTCCTTAAAATTTGCTTTGTTTATAGATTTGCTCCCAGTAGTAAACTGTGCTAGAACAACCAGCATTGCCACTGTCCAGTGTTCATCAGTCACATGGAAGAACAGCTAGTCCATGCTAACAGAACCCAGAGATGTTACCGGGTGGGGGTCAAGCTGGAGTTGTCCTATTCCTTGAGAATTACAACTCTACTCCAGCCAAATTCAGCACATTATCCACCCCCTTATTCCATACCACTTAAATCACACTCAGGTCTCACACTTTTCAATACAACCTCATTAACCACCTCCCCACTTCCCACCCTTTCATATCATACATGCCATTCCCTCAGTCTATGGAGCACACCTGCCAAGTGTCCATAAACTGTCTGTAGAGTTCATTTAGGGACTTGGGGCTCCCTCTGTTCTGGTGGTCACGCAGGATCACCACAGGAGAGGTGTGTGTTACGTGGAGTTACTGGGCACCAAAACCAGCTCAGGCTGCTGCACTTGCACTGCTTCTTGTAGGGCTTGTTCTCCATTGGTTCAGGTGGTTCCTGCTGCAGCAATTAGCATAGCACTCACCTCAAATCACGAAGTACAACAATTCAAAGACATATCCATTACAATCTCCACTCCTGGTCCTTTTGGGCTAAGTGTTATATATTGCAATGAACTCTTCCCCTTCCTCCCAGCCTGGCTGCAACAAGGGGTTCCTGCTACAGCAATTGCAGTCTCCAGCGTTAGCCCCCATGGGCTGCAGGGGGACAGCCTGCTTCACCTCATACATCTGGAAGCTTCACCTCATCAAATGGGAACATGCTCAGTCTTCAAAGGAAAAGGACAAGAATATCTTTGCTTTCTTCACCAAGGTAATTCCTGCATGGAATTAATCACTGTCAAGGTGAAAATGGCATATATTAAAAAATAAAATTATGTCAATTCTTTCTATACCAAATGCAGATAATAAAAAAATGGGGGGGAAATGACAATTGAATTAAGCCATATCAAACTCTCATAAATTTATGTTACTTGTCTCTAAAGAAATTAAGTACCACAGCATGCTCCATCACTGACCCTACACATTTTTGCTAATATTTTTCCATAATTGATGTCACAGACCTATCTCAGACTAATGACATTATGTTTGCAAGTTTCTAGTGCTCTCATCAAGGAACTTGGAAAGTAATTTCCAAAAGACTTCATCTGTTTCTATCTTAATTTTCTTGAACTCTCATAACTGTGAATTATTTGCATTCTAGTAATTATCTTTCTCAAGATACTAGGAATTTTCCTTTATGATCAGGTTTACATCACAAAGACTATGCCCCTGAATCATTTAAGAACACCGAATTATTCTCAGATTCAAGAAAATGAGTTGCCTCTTTGATACTCGAAAAATTCACAGGAAAAATTTATAATTTTAAGTGATACATGTGTTTTACAAAACAGGGTCTGAATTTTTTCTCCTGGACTGTACAAGTCAGCTGGTGGTAGGAGCACAAAAGGAGGGTGGAAGAACAAAAGGAAGGATAGCTGGAGCCCTGCTTGCAGCTCAGACACACAGGTTGGGCCCTGTATGACACCCACATGCACGTTGGCTCTCCCCTAATCAGTGTGACCAGGTTGTCACCTCCTCAGATATCCCAAACTATTTCACGTGTTCCTGATTCCTACAGGAACCCAAAATCCCCTTCTTGCTAACTACTCCCGTTAGGTGGGAACCTGCCCAATGGCTGGCACCACTGTGGCTGTGAAAGCTGTTTGCAAGCGTGAAAAGGTTTGTAAGAAATGGAGAATTCATTCAATGCAACATTAAATGTTCATAATTGCTTTAATTAGGAAATGTAATCCTGACTCTGAGCAGCTTGCCATATTCTGTCTCTTCTCAAAACCTGCTATTTTTTTTTTTAAATTGTTGGTTCTCCAGTCTCTGTTTTAAGTAGATCACTTTCCCATTTTCTTTTTCATTTACTGTAAATACAACAGCAGAATTCTTTGTTAGTTGAAATACCCTCTACAATTCGACATTCAGTACTGCTAATTATGTTCTTGACTTACTTATGCGTATTTTTAGAGATCTCCCAATCCACCTCTCACTGCTTTTTGTATATATTTTTAAAGAAGCCTTCTGTTTATAATTATTTTTACATTGCCACTTAAACAAACTTGCATCTGTTGCCTTTTTTCCCTCTAGTCTGAACCAGGATGGATTTTAATTGCATCACCAACTGTTTCTAAAACACTTCCTAGAGTCTCCACTAGACTCCCTCTGCAAAATAAAATCTTGACCAACAAAATAATAACCAAAACCTGTTGGGGCACTTCATGTTTTCTCAAAGTCAACGTTCTTGTGGTCCAGAATGTTCACTTGGCTTCCACCAGCTCCCAAGAATAATTTGAACTAATGATACTGTAATGTCTGTGTGTTTCCTCGCTTCAGTCCTATTAATCATACTTGGTATCTATCCTAGGACTTGGTCCAAAATAGCCTCTAACCATCTGAATGTTCCAATAAGCTGTGGAAGAAAGCAATCCTGAAATGCCTCTTAAAATGTGTTCCTCCTCTTCATTTTTTTTTTATTGAGTGGCATCCAAGTCAACATCTGAGTAATTAAAACTCTGCCAGGATCAAACATCCTGCCTTGTTATAGAAATCTCCAATGTATAAAAACATTTGCTGATTCTGTGTTATTTTATTTTAACTACCCTAGAGATGTAAACTCTCTCTGTAGCATCCTAGAATCAACTTACCATTTCATGGCTCTAATTCCTATACAGATTTCTGTGTCAGCCATAATATTTCTTTTCACAAATCAATGTTCTTCCTAAACAGTTCACCTACCTACTGCTTTAATTTATTTAACTCTTTGGCAGGTTCTGTATTCTTAATATTATAAAATATTTTTTGTAAAATTATTTTGAAATAATTATAAAACTGTATATATATATATAAAGTATACAAAACATAAAAGTACAATATAAGTGCACAGAAAAATATTGGCAAGATGTGCACACACAACAGAAAAGAATTTGAATAACAGCTTCGGAGTTTAATTTGATAGCCATGCTAAAGTCTCCCTGACTTCCTTAGTTGAATTACAGGGTTTGTAGTTACAGACTTATGATTCTTCCTTGCTCTTGGTAGAGATGGATATCTGTTTACCCTTTCAAGTGGAAAATGGGTGTTGATAGATCAGACAGACAGAGAAACAGAGATCAGAAGACAGTTTAATTAGATTTTAGATCACAGAGTCATTGAAAAATGGGGGTGCATCTCTCAGGGTGCAATGCACCAGTGAGAGAGTCAGGGTATGGAGAGAGAAAAATACCCCAATCACTGAAGTAGGGCAGAGCTGAGAGCTGTCTTGGGCAGTGGAAAAGTGCAAAGACAGCTGGAATTGAGGGAAGTTATCTGTCTGGGTAGGATGAAAAGCCTGCATAAAATCATGGGGGTTTTTTTGCAAGATTCAATGCAAAATGAGACAAATTTCAGAGGTTGATAAAAATGCTTGAAATTTTGTACCCTGTGGTCCTTGACCATACTAATGATTCTTCCCTACATTAATGCTATTTTCTTCTTTTGCTTCACCTACCATCAGCAAATAGGAATTTCTAAAGTATTTTCAGTTGCATATTTCACATGTGCTGTTGATTTCAGGAATTAAAATGGGCTGCAGGTTCATTCTTCTCATCTCTTTCAACTCACTAATCAACCTTCTCATTATCTTCACTAGCATTTGGCCTGTGCTGAATAATCATCTTCCAATTAGGTTTATGTTTCTTTCTTAACTGGCTATCCAAACACTAATCAGTTAACTCTGTTCTGGCAGAACTTCCCCAGTGTCCATCCTGGCTCATGACATTACCCCATCCTTCTCTGTATGCATCTCCTTCCTCTGAGTTACTCACAAAAGTCTACAAACTCTTCAGCCACTTGGACAACGAAGCCTTTTACATCATTTTTCTAACCAGTGTCTCAGAGTCCAGCGGTAGAGATGGATTTGGAAACAAAGCTACAGATGAGTTCTGAATTTCAGAGAAATATCAGATCATTTTCATTCAGATCCAGATGTTCCAAACTGATGGCATTTTAAATCTTTAAAATTCCCATGTGTTTAATGGGATAAGAACATCTTAGTAACACACTTGGAGAATTTCAGCGTTGGGAATCCCCTGCATGGGACAGGCAACTTTTCTTTGGCTTTTCTGGAGCTTGATCATCCATGCTCTGCCACTGCTCCTCCATGACACCTTTTGACTTTATTTTGATTTTACCAACCTGAATGCTGATGGTAGTTTCAAATACCCTGGGGAAAAAAAAAAAAAAGATCTTGATAAATGTCTCAAATATAAACATCTCCAAAGGAGCTTAGTTCACTTCTTCCAGAAGAGAAAAAACAAACAAACAAACAAACAAACAACTACCACCCCACCCCCCCAAAAAAAAAACCCCATACTGAAAAAAATAAAGCCACTGAACTTTGCCTTTGATCTGATCTGGTTAAATCAACTACATTTACTAGGTGATAAAAAATATGCTAGGTGGCAAGGGAGAGTCATCAAGACTCCTTTTTGGTTTTTATCACTGGCCTTTGTTCACATCACGATCATGGTGTAGACATGACCATGGAGCTCTCAGTCTGCAGATGCCCTGGAAATGACATTAATCGTCCACATTGTTCTTTTATCTATGCTAGCAAATTATCCACATCAAGTAGATGAATACTTATAAAACCAAAATGTTACTGTCTTTGAAACTCTCATTTTCATTGTGATTTTAGTCCAGTCTATACGCTGGGGTTAAGGATACCAGAAGAATTCATTAAAATTACTGCATTTATTTTTATGTTACTATTCAGGCTACCTGACATTTATAACAGCTTTTACCTTGATTTTTTTTTTTTTTTTCATAATCCAGCAGGGAAAAAAATTGTCTTTTTAGCCTTTTGACTCATTCTTTTTTGCAAAATATAGACACTGGGAAAAATATTTCCCACATTTTGCCCCCTCTAATTGTTATAGCTATATTATAGCAAAGCACTTGTCTTCCTTTGATGAAAAAAAGGAAAGAGTAAAAAGGGAAGAAAGACATCTGGATTACCTTCACATTTTACAGTATTATTGTTGGAAAGCCTTGTTATTTCAGCAAAGCTTATTTTAGTTAATCCTCAGTTTTGCCAGAACAGGACAACAGAGTCCAGAGAAGTGGCACAGATACAGGAGGTCCCTACTCATTTTCAGCACTCTGAGTGCTAAGGCTTAGCAAAGGTCTTTCTGAGGTGATTAATGGCAGGTTTGACTCTGGGAGGTAATTATAGGTTTTGACAAGAAGTTTGAGACTTTGGGGATGAAAGAGTCTGTGAAGGTTTCACTGAGGAAACCAACCCCTGACAGGCACAACATGCTCATTACAGAAATTCTGAAAAAGCACAGATAGCTATAAAATAAGCTACATGCAGAAGAACATATTTTTGTTAACCCCACTGCTGCTGAAGGCATATGCATCCTCCTTGTTGGGGGACTTGTTTTTGGGGGCTAATGTGATTTGTAGCCTCAGTAACTGCAGTCTTTTGAAGATACAGAGGTTCATTTGCTTACAAACTCCTTCTCATCCTCTCTCCTTCACCCATTTTCCTTTGAGGGTTAGGTGGCGGGAGTGGAGGGAGGGAATATCAATAAATTGCATCATGAAAAATAAATTATGAGTGGTCAGAAAGTTCTTCCCATAATGCAACTAGTTTATTTGCTGATATCTTTTATTATTATTATTACTATGGTTTGGGTTTCAGCAGTTCTATGAATAAAGAAAATATTGAAGTGGTATATGCGCTTCTGATTGTCAGAACACTTATATTCAGTATTCTGAAATGTAATGTCTGAGAACTGGAGCAAAGCCTAATCAAAGGGCTTCCTCCAAGAAAAAGAGACAGCAGGACTTCTGGTAGGAGCTCTTAGTGTCTGTAAGTGGTTTAGGCTCTTCAGAACAGCATCACACAGCTGCCTCAAACTGCTGTGGGGACTGACCATCAAATTAGAAAACTCAAAAATACACTGACCAGGGTTTTACTACGGACTCTCTGACTTCCCAGCTCCTTTAGGGATGGAGTGGGATCAATCTGCATCACAGAGCAGAGAGCAGAGCTCTATGTCAATTCAGAACAGAACTTTTCCCCAAATAAATGTGGGGTTTTTTTAAATTCCAGTGAACACGAGCATCTAGCTCTAGGAAAGAGAAGACTTATTGTCAAATCTTAATGTATTTACAATTCATACACTGCTTTATACATCTTGCCACTATGAGCTACAGACCTCATTTCAGTAGTGCTGTCTGGCTCCTTTGTGCCTTTTTGTCAACAGAAAGCAGCTGTAAACCTGCCTGCTCTGGCCAATTAAGTTGTTTTGTATTTCTGGAGTGGCATGAAGGAAAGCTACCCCTCCTTCTCAGTATGGTTTCATAAAACAGGGATATATGGGGCACACAGGAATCACAAAAGTCAGACTGGAACAAGAGTCATGGGCCAGATTCTTGAGCTGCAATAAAACAGTGGCAATCCAAGGGAGGGATGGCGAATTATGCTAGCTGGGAGTCTGCCTCTGAGATTCCACAAATGCTCTTCTGTCACAAAATAAAATGACATTACTAGGCTGCTTGTTACCAACATTCCCAAAAATATGTCTTCTCAAACCATTTGTGGGAGTCTGTGCAAAGGGGGCATAACTCCAAATTAATTTTATGAGCTCATTTGTATTACTTTGTATTAATTGGGAACAAATGCCCCAGTGCAGCAGGGGCATATCAAGAGAGCCTGGGAACTGTCAAGTACAAAGAGGATACACCCTGGATCTGGGAGTCAGCATGGGGTCATTTTAGGAGGTTTTGAGTTAAAAACAAATCAGAAATTTGGCCTGGACTTCAGACCAGGAATTTTTCTTACCCGCAAGTGCAATTAAAACTCTCATAAGCAGTAGTGAGGTAAGTAGCAGAGCTGACCCAGTGAGGCAACAAAAATTTTGCTTCTCCAGGCAGAATTGGGTCCTTATTGTTACTATTCAAACTCACATATTCTGCATTAAAAAAAGTCTGTGATGTAGGTTTCCTTACTGCATTTATTATAACTTAAATTCTGATATCGGCAATATAGAAATTTCCCCTTGAGCTGGCCACCTTAGCATTGTGCTGCTTCAGGATAAAAAAGAGCATTTTTATCCTCTACATTTCAGTTAGAGAAATCCTGGATTTGGCCTCCTGGTCTTCATCTGCAATAAGCAATGAGAGCAAGCAAGGAGATCTAAAGAATAACCCAGCGTATTTGTAATCTGAATTCTCCCTGTGTGGTTTTTGTTTCTCTCTGCACTGACTGAAAAGGGAACCAAAACTGGCTGTTACCATGAAATAAACGTTCTGAGAGTGAGGCTTACCTCTTGAGGCTCATGTAAAATTCTCAATTAAGTGTCTGCAATTAGGTGGAAGGCATCAATACCTTTCTGTCCAATATAACTTGTGGACTATACAACTTGTATATGTTAATTTAATGATCTGTCTTTATAAAAAACACGTGAAGAACAAGAACAGATGAAGTACTGCAGCACCTAATTGTTTTTTGTGGTTCATCTGTGACCTTTAGTTTTACCTTCACTCCACAGTGAAAGAAGCAGCTACTGGAAGATAATCATCTCGGGACCGGGCAAGTGAACATGAGGAAAAGGCAGATCACAACATACAGAGTAGGGAAAATTATGCAAAACGTGAAGCCTCCATGGTGAACTAAGTCAAAAACCTGAAAAGAAAGTAAGTTTGAAATTTTAGAGAAAGTTATTTCATTCTGTACCTGCAGTAGCTTTTCACAGCTGACCAATATATTCTTTGGAAGCAACTTCAAAGTTATACACTTAATTAGCAGAAACCGACTTTTATGCCTGTACATAAAATGCTCACATAAGAGTTGCTTGTATTCACATGCAGGCAGGGCACAAAGTACCATGGGATTCATGAGGCCAATTGCAGCTAATCAAGGATCAGATAAAAAGCATCCCATTTATTTCAACAGAATTACACCACATAGCTGCATTTTCAAAGAGTCGCTGTCAAGACATAAAATAAAAACTCAAAAAGACATCTGTCAAATAAAATTTTAATAACATATGAATCCAAATAAGTTGTGGCCTATTGTTTGAATATTCCAGCAGTAGAAAAGGAGGTTAAATTCAAATAAATTATTCATTGAGACTAGTTGCATATCCCTAGTATGCGTCTGTATAATTTAAACAAAAACAAAAGTGTGCCACAGAATAAAATGAGATTTTATAGAAATGCTTCCTTGAATCTGGATGATGCGGTTCCCTATCTCATTCCAAAATAATTATTAAACACATGGAAAACTACTAATAGAGCATAAAAAATATATTCAATTGGCAGAAGACAAATACATTATTTATTACTTCAAGTTATTGATGAGCTTTCATACCAACTCGTCATTCTGTTTTGCTCTGTCACTCGTGAACTATAAGATCATCCGTACCTCATAATAAATAATTTATCCACAGCCAGTCTGTTCCTTATTTATCTGGATGTATGCACCCAGATATGCACTTTCTCACCAAGAGAAATGGTCAGCGCATTAAACAACGCTGATTTGCAGCGGTTTCAAACTGACAAAAAGAGAATGAAAACAAGGGATTGAGGATATTGCAGGGATTTTTTGTCTATGTGGGGTTTTTTTCATGCTAAGAATGCATTGCTGAATGATATGCAAATAGGGGAGGTTATAAAGGATCTGTTCAAAGCATATGTATGGTAATTCAAAATCATAATGAAACTCTATTTTAACACATTTGATATAAGCAAAGGGGGCAAAATCAATGCAGAGATTGGTGTGACTACTGCACCAAAGAGCTGTACACCTTTGAATTTATGAATAAGATTTGGTAAAGGTTACGATGGAAAATAAATTCAAGATGCAAGTAATTCTTACAAAAATGACAATTACACACATTACTGAATTGAACAGATGATATTAGTAAGCATAGATGGATTCTGCTCCAATAACATCATTTATAAGTAAATCTCTAATACCATTTCGTTTGTAGTACAAGTATTCTTGAACATTTGCACTGAAATGCTGACACAGAGTGATCACTGATGAAAATGCCCTTTGTTTTGACCTGCACAATATTTCGAAATTATATACAGTGCAGTTATTAACTGTTTTTCCAACTAATGAAGTAAGAATTAGGTTGGTTCCTGTCAACTATCCAATAGTATTCAAAACGGTTAACCTGTTAACCTGAATTATAATTTGCATTTTCAAAAAGCAGCTGGAAGAGATTTTCTACATGCTTTGTCTTTAGGGAAAAGAATTGCTGGGGCCAGGTGCTAGTCTCTCCAACTCTATATACTGTGTGCTGGATTACATTTTTTCCTATTGTTCATCTACATTGTTTTATAACTTACTGTGCACAATCAGTGTTTCTAAATGACTGAGGAGAAAATATGGGTATATTAGCTACATAAACTAGATTAATTGATTAAATGTATAAGTGGAATGACCATGAACCATAGGGGCATTTCTTATTTTAAAAAGGCTAATATGATTGTATACCAATGTAAACCAAATATTTCCATAGGGAGATGCAGTATTAAGCCTATTGTATAAGGTTTTGACAGCAATTTATGTAGAACATTATAGTGATACTTTGCATAGTTCCAGTCTTGTACATGCAAGGGAGACAGCTTCATACTGGAACAGAAAGAAGGATGTCTAGGTTTATAGGAGGACTAAAAGATCTTCCTTTGTTCTGTTTAGAGAACACAATTACTGTTCGTGTAAGCAGATATTTATATTTTGCATGTGTGTGGGTGTGTGTGATAGGGGCAGAGAAGGATAAATATCCAAAAGAAAAGCTATTTACACTAAAAGACAGTGTAGTCTTTGGCACATGAACAAAGAGGAGGAAAGCATGGTCAGGAATAAGCTTGCTCTGAAAACAAGGAGGATTCCAGAGAAGTGAAGTTTTAAAGCAAATTTCTAGTAGAAGTAATAGGCAGCACGAGGAGTCTGACTGGAAAGGGAATTCAGCAAACCTGTGAATGTCATTAGATAGCACAAGGCAGGCTGTGTCTGCCCCTGACAACCCCAGGAGCCTTCCCTGTGTTCTTATAGGCCACCATATGGTTTCTCCTGAGTAAAGGCTAACACATATAGAACCACAAGGTCTCATCTCTAAGTGGCCACAGGGGAAAAAAAAAAAAAAAAAAAAGAAATAATTAAAAGAATTGCCTAATAAAAACAAATCAACCAAACAAACTCAGCCAATCTCCGGGCTCTCAGCTGCTTTCTCCGTGCCCAGCACTGAGCCATACGGCTGGTGTCTTATCTTAGCAAGGCACAAAGAGCTACACAACCAATTTATTCTTTTTGTACAGCACCTTTCACCACAACTGAGAGGTGAGAGGCTGCTCAACGAGAAGAAACAAATACATATGGCTTTTACATATTAAAAGAGGTGCTTACAGAAACAGCAGTGACTCACACCCACTGAAGGCAGTCGGTGTAGTAGCTGAATGCACAGAAATAAAGACTGCCATGCCAAAACCCCTCAGCGCTCCCCACTGACTTCAAAGACTTGTGTTAGGAGAAGGTCCAAATTAATTTTGTACGTGTTATTAAAGTTTTCCATCATCCAGGGCAGAGATAGGCTGAGGCCTCAGGGCTGCAGTGAGCTCTACGCAGAAGGTGTTCGCAGACTCACTGAGGCGGGGAGGGGTCTGAGCACCCCGATCCAGCCATTCCTGATGGAGACCTTGGCTTGTGAAGGCTCAGGGGCTGTGACACGCTGGAAATCAGAAACCAACCTGTGCTTTAGCAAAGTGGAGCAGCACAGTCCTTGCATGCTTCACACGGTGAGCATAAAGCAACCAATTGCAGCAGCAAGGCAGCTAAGTGTCTGTGCTGCTTCTTCGTAAGAATGAAACGAGCTACTTCAGTCCCCCACGGAATCTCATTCTTCTCCTTTTTAAATCTGACATCTGCTGTCATATCCAAAATTTTGCACTAGAAAGCAGCAGCCTGGAATTTCTGAAATGTGTAAATTTTTCATCTTGCACAGAGACTGCGGCAGCCTCACCTAACCAGCTGGATCTATCTGTCAGCTGCCAAGCAGCACTTGCAATTTGTTTACAGTCAACTGCAAGGAAATATATAAACTCCCCCAGATGAGGAAGATGTTGAATTTACAGAGACAAGTGACAAATGAGCTCGGAATGAGAATGCATATAAGAATAGCCTACAGTGTGCCATTATATCATGACATAAATATATGACAGCTACTCCAATCAATGCCCACGGCAAATGTTTCTGAGTGTTACTGCCACTAGAGTAATTTCTCTGTGTTTCAGTTTTTTTCCCTAATTTTCTTTTTTTCTCTTGAATGAGACATTCATTCTAAAGTAATAATAAGTAACAAAAGAGGAATCTATTAAAAGGAGCAGATCATACTGTACTGAATGGGTTTGGGGACAACAGTCTGATTAGTGCAGTTGATGCATCTCATTTCTCATGGAACAGTGTCTAGATACCAGTAATATGCTCCACCAGAAACAGACAGACACCCTGTGTCAAGTTAGAAGAAGAGATAAACTACAATCTCACTAGGTCTATCATTACATCTAGGTTCAAATGATAATAAACAGAATAGCCCATAATATGCACCTGTAGAGTAATACAAACCAAAGCTTTCAGCACACATGGGCAGCAGTGAAAGGACTGGATTCTGCACAAGTGTTAGCGTGGTATTCAGGCTTCCTTCTGGCAAGCAGCATTTCCAGCTCTTTCAAAGCTTGAAAATCATGCCTCTGTAGAGAAACAAAACACAAATCCTCTGGGCACAAGTGAAATCCTCCCTGATCCCTCCATATGAAGCTTACATTGCAGGAGAGGTTTCACAGACCTTGGGCTAATCTGCTGGAAATGAAGGACCATCTTTGAATACAAGGAAAAAGCAGCAGCAACCATGGCAGCTTCCCCAGTCTCTACAGATTGCTTTTGGAGGTAAGACAGATCCCTCTTCCATCCTCTGATACATTTAAGAAGAGTCTTTCTACTTTAGAAAGGCACAGTGCAGCCAGTAAGGTCTCCTATGCAACACGCACCACAAAGGAGTTCCAAAGTAAGGATCCCACCTTTTCTGATTGAAGCCTGTCCCTGGGATCGACTATTCATCCCATTGCACTGTTCTACTAGGAGCTTCAAATTTAGTTGAAGATGGTTGAAAAAGCAACACATCTTTGTTCAGAACAAATATATAAACCAAATTTCTCTGCCAGAGAGAGCTGAAGAAGTCATTACCCAAATGCAGGCCAACCAGTACTGGCTGAAATCTAATTAGTCATGAGTGAATGAGTTTGTTTTTGTTGTCAGAAGAATCCAAAACATCACATCAGGAAATGGAAAAGGCAGCAAGAAAATAATCTGTTTCTCAAAAACACAAGTGGTAAAACCGAGAGAATGAGAGCTCTAGATTAGATGCTTGTAGGAAATAATGGACTGTAAGCAAGGAGAATGAAACCTAGATTTGAATCCTGAAGAGTGCAGAAAACTGTGACTTTGTTTCTCTCTTTTTTTTCTTTTTATCAATGGAGAACACAGCAGGGAATGACCTGACTCCATCAACTACTTCTATCTCTAATGAATATAATACAGAGAACACATTTGGCTTAAAAGAGTTACTGTTTTCTTCCCTCCCAGTAGACATCCCATTGATTTTGGACGTCTCATGCAACTGTCTACTAAAGGCAACGAAATAAGAGACCTGGAATTGCCCCCAGGTATCAGGCAAGACACCTTCTCTGAGCCAAACATATCACAGCTGCTGCCTGGTCTTTCTACACCTATGTTGCACAAAAATGATCAGGGAAGGTGCCTGGGAAGGTGACATAGCACATTTGGACCAAGATCTCATTGGGGTTAACCAGAGGGCTGGGACTTCATATTCAGCCTTGTTGTTTATTGTCCATTCAGTCAAGATCTGACCGTGGTTCGAGACACACACTTTGCATTGTTGTTTACCTGCACTAACAGCTATGGCCTAAACATGCAAGCAGTGCAACAGAATCATCATTTCTGCCACAAATAAAAACCAAAAAAACACCAAACAAAAAACCCAGAAGTCTAGAGGATAGACAAGAGTGGCCTGAATTTATTCTAATAAAAAAATAGGAATTGCACTGAGGAGAAAGAAGCTTCATTATGCCCTTATACAAGTCATTGCATGGAGCAATATTCAGCTCCAAGAATAATACAATTTACATTTAGCCTTTCATAGCCCAGAAGAGCTATCCCAGTTGCCAGGCAAAATCAGGGTAATTCAGGCACTTACTGTGCTATCTTAGATACCCTTGAATATTACCTCCAGCTGCCATGGATCTTCCCCATTCCTATACCACATTCTCTGCCCTTGTGAAGGTGTCTCAGGTATCTAAGGGCTTCTATCTAAAACAGTCTACACACTTATATCTAGTTTTTTGTATTTTGTTGGGTTTGTATTCTGGCAGGAGAATCCCACCCATTATGTTTTCCCTGTTTTCATGCTGGGTCAGTAAAGAAGATTATAGTCTGTGCTCCTCGACAGCCCTGGGATATGTTCTATGCCAAAAAGAACACTTGCTCCATCTTAACAACCCCTCTGTGTAAAAAGCAGCATAAAGAGGTCATATCAGAGCTGAAAATTGGGCCAAAGAGAGTATATTTTCCTCTGGATGCACAGTTATAATTGCTATTATGTTTAGGGAATTGGTCTTGATCACTGAATGGAAAACACTTTGCAATTAAGAGGGTTGAAAGCATAACTAGATTTGAATAATTGATGTTAATTTCCATTTGCAGGGAAGACTATCACAATGTTGAATCCAAATGCCATGCAATCTTCTGGTCCATTCCCTCATTTCTTGTTTCCATAAATTGCAAGGTAATGCTAACTGGAGGGCTTTGTACAGAATTGCTATATGGATCACATCCCATTATACCTCTGAAATCAGGAAGAATCCATGCTTGCATCACTCATGCTCACAAAGCAAGTTCTTTCCTTATTTGGCCATACAATTAACTTAAATGAAACTGAATGTAATGCCTTGAAAACAATACTAAATTAAATGGTAATGCAGTAATCCATCAATTACAACAGGGCAACTAATGGCTTGAAATAGCTTTGTACAAGAGTTTCTAGTTGGATTAATAATATAATTAATGCTATGTACTCACCATTAAAGTAGGAAATAAAATATTGTTTTAGTTAATCTCTTCTTGTCATTGATGGGGAAGTGCAATGCAACCAAAATTAATATTCATTGAAATGTAGTGCCTAAGTACGCCAATATCCATCAAAAAACCCCCACCAAAACCTCAAAATTTGACAACTATTAAAACCTAGTTCTTACTGGGATTGCTGTAAGTATCAGAAATGGTGAACATATTTTTAATAATCTTATTTGTCTTAAATGCAATAATAGTCACAGTAGCTGTGTTACAGGTGAGAGAGAGAGAGAGCAAGATCTGAGTGAGGCTGTGAGTTTGTAACCTCAGCATTCAGTCGGTTCAAGTCTTTCAAGGACCCTCCAGAAGCACAGAAAGTGGACAAAAAGATAGATGCAAATTATCTGGCCAGCTGTAGTGAGAAGGAACAGAACAGGATCTATATTTGGAGGACTGGAGGGAATCTCGCTCCCCTGCTTTCTGATGTTACACATGCAGATGATCAGTTACTTTAGATTTTCACACATCCTACTGACATCAAACAAAGCCTGAGAACTGCAGGGATCCAAAGGCACGTGCATGTGTTTGGTGCTCTTCCCACGAGATTCATGCAAAGGGATGCACGGCAGGCATCACCCTTTCTAGTCTCCTCCATCAGAACCCGGATCTGAATGATGCCCATCACCCTCCTGGGTCATTTTATTCACCAAAGCGATCTGTTCCAGTGCTGCCAGCTGTGAAACAGCCACCAGTGCCACGGTACAGAGCAGAGTATCCATAGCTACTCCGCAGACCCTGCAGCTTGACCACCACTGCCATCGGCCAAAGGAGGATCTTGGGAGTGGGAGGGGGGTCAGGAGTGTAGAGGGAGGATGAATGCCCTCTCCTAGCTGGATCTCACCACAGGGACATGCCTTCAGGGAGGGAAAAGAGGCTTTTTTTCCCTTTACTTAGTCTCTCTTGCAGTTTGTGCTGCCATGCAGAGCTGCTGCCTGATAGCCAAAGCCAAGGGCACAGGGCTGCTCTCCAAGTGCTCCTGAGGGGACACAGGGGTGGGGACCAAAGCCAGAGGGTGAACAGATGAGCCCACCCCATGACCCACTGCAAAAGCCATCCTGCTCAAGTGATCCACAGATGGCAGAACCCCTAGTGCTCACAGGGAAAGCCATTCTGAAGTGTGTGATGTGCATTTGCACGCTGGGACTGTAAAGCCTTGCAGCCCACTCCTTTGAATACCTTTAGATCAGACAGCTCTGCACATAAGGCTGTATTTCAACAGTTGTTTAACACTTCCTATGCATCTAAAACATAGCAAGGAAAAGGAATTCAAAGCTCTGGTTTCACGCTTTGTATGGAAAATTTACCCCAAAACCTGTTAGTATAGGATGTGAGCTAAGGGCTCAAGGGTTTGAATGCTGTATCTATAAATAGAAGGAGGACCAAATATACATGCAGAGACATTACAATTCACCATTTTGCGGTTACTGTGGCCTTTGAAGCAGACATAAAAAATCTCCATTGCAATAGGAATTGCTCAGAGGCTCCCCAGGAGAAATGACTTCCCCTACATGGCTTTGCACCGATGAACTGGAAAGCAAAGATAAGGGTACTGGCTCCTCCTTTTTTCACCTTTCCTTCTCCCAGGTTTTGTCTGGCCCAGTAGTTGAATAGAAACAGTTGTTTCTGGGCTGTGGAAAAGCCGGGGAATGGTGGTTCTGCTTTGCTTTCCTAATGGTTTCCCCTGACTCCAGCAAAACGCCCTGTGGGCAAATATATTCAAATAGACTGTTAGCACATGCTACAGAGGTCACTTACAGAGTAAAAAGCTATCTTGTATTATTTACAAGAAGTATTAGATAACATTTTGGCCACAGAGACACAAAGAAGCACCGTGAGCTCATTAAAGCTCTAAAGCTCATGTAAAGCAGAAGGGTGTCTTTTTAAGAGGTTATCAAAGGATCCCACATGTGTATCAAGTTGACTCCAACGGAAGCAATAAGAAATATGCCTGTTAGCATTAATGGGATCTGCAGAGCAAGGAGAAAGGCATTCAATCCCAGTCTCTCTGAAAGCCAGAGGATGAGTATTTCAGTAATGCTGAGAGTTTAAATTGTGATTTAAAGGAATCTATACATTTAAGGCAGGAAGCATACCTATTAGACATCGTGCCTAATAATTTGCAAGCATTTAACATATCCATACAGATAGATTGGTTTTGTGGTTTGCTGTTTAGAAGGGGGAAGGGCAGTGAGAAAGATCAGCTTTTCTTGCTGTATTTATTTTATGCTTGTTGGGGAAATGGAAGAACACAACGCAGGATACCATAAAACCCAAGGGGCCAGTAGGAAAAAAAGGTTAAAATAACTGTATGGGACAGAGTCTTCATTGACCTTGTGCATTATGTCCTTTAAATGTAAACACCGCCTTTCAAACCAACAGTATTTTGTATTTCATTAATGCCTGAGGAAGAACAATAAAAATGCAGAAAGTGTAAAAATCAGGCTTCTGCAAGAGAGCTTGAATAAGCTAAAATTAAGAGAATAACCTAGCCAATTAAGGGTTTCTTTTGTGTTATAGTCATGCCTAAGCATTTTCAAATATTGAAGGAGATGATTATGGATATTTGTGGCTATAGCTCTGTGTCACTCAAGAAGAAGAAAAACTGCATGAGAAGCTTGGGTTTGTGGGGAACCAACACAGAAAAGGGAATGTAATGAAAAAAAGGAGGGTAGTAAGTGAAGGGAGAAAAAAGACATCAAGAGGGAGAAAGAAAGTAATTTTGAAGTCATTTGGGTTTGAGCTAGGGTGAGGGAATTGCTTAAAGTTTGTTATTTTTTTTAATTGTTTGCCTGCCTACAACAATCCTAGGTGTCCTCATGTCTGGAAAAGATTTGAATTATTAAGGCATGAATAACTAGCAAAACAAACCCTCATTAAATTATAAAGGAATATGTTTTAACGTGCCTTAGCATAAAAATACTCATTCTAGGAGAAATCTGTTCAAGTGTAGAACAGTGCCCCTCAGAAAACACCATTCTCCTGCACTGCTTGGGATCTGTGAATAGTGGGATTCAGGGATGGGAAGCTGGGAACAATCCTGTGTGAACACCTTCTACTATAATTTATTGAGTGCTGTCATGCCATGTGGTACTGTGCAAACACTGCCCTAGGGTGTTTATCCCCTAAATCAGACACAGATAATACAAGTCAGACACGAAATACCAGGGGAGAGTCCGAACCAGATGGAGACAATCCATTTTACATCAGATGTGGCTGTGACTTTCTCCTGTGCTGATTACTTCTCTTTAGAAGAGCTCCTTGCTCAAGCACCTAATTGAAAAGTGACCGTCAGTCCTGCCCAGACAAAGAGCTCTCTTGCAGGAGGTGCAGAGTGAGTGCAAGAAGGCAAAGGAGGCACAGGGAGACTGCTCAGGGACTAAAGGGAGTTTGGCTGAAGCTCTGGGTGCAGCACGGCCACATGGTGCAGTGCCACCCTTGAGTAATTGCTGCATTACAGAGTGGCTGGTTTTCCTCTGCACAGCACAGAAAGCGTTCCACACCGACCTGCTGCCTTGCTCAGAGCCAGCTCTTGTTTCTGTGCCTGGTTTTACACTGCACAGGCTGTATTTTACTCAGGAGAGAAGAAGGAAACTGAGTTATACTAGTACAGTATTTTGCCTGCCTCAGCTATTTAGACTGCAAGCTCTTCATGGGTCTGACCATGTTTATGTATAGGAGGAGGATGTCACAATCTGACATGTGCTGAATAATTCCAGACCATAAATTTTGGCAAACTTGCTGACACACCTTTAAAATAATCATAATAAATATCCCCCAAACAGAGACATCAGGAACCCAAGGTCTGACAACTGCATTTCCCTGTGCACCAAAAGTCTTCACCAAGACAGTAACACACTAAAATGAATTCCTGGGAGAATATTAAAGTACAGAGAGCCCAAGTGACTCAAATGAGAGTATTTTCCACAGAGCAACCACTCTCTCAGTGAACTCCCAGCCATGATCTCAAGAGGAATGTGTAAAACATTTCCAGACATGAACTTGGAAACTAAAGTTTTTGTAAATCTACTGAAAATTTCATAGCTCATACAGTTGCTAGTTAAAAAATTTTCCCGGCCTCATGCTCACTTGTACTTGTACAAATCTCTTTAAGTTCTGGAAGGTATGAAAAATCCTTTTCTGTTCATCTGCCTTACCATCCCTCCCCAGCAGTGACATACCCACCCTCTACTTCCAACAGACCTAATAATTTTTGTCTCCTGGTCTAACTGAGATTCAGCTAGTTAAACTCAGTTTATATTTATATTTTTCATTTTCTATTTTGAACCTGGAAGGTGCGCTAGAAGGTTCACCTCCTCTGATACCTGTACTATCAGTGTTAGAAGACGTTATCTGTCTCTGACTAGAAACTTACAGGGCAGAAAACTAAACTCCTCAAGAATTTCTAGAGGGGAAACTTCCAATTCACCCAGTTTTTCCATATATATACCTTAATGAAAAGCAAAATAAATACTATTTCAAATATTTCCACTCTGTAAATGTTTCTTGCTACTGACCAGAGAAAATACACTTGGCTGTATTTAGCACAAGAAGGAATTTCAACTCCAGTATCATAAGGTCTCATCCTCTCTGATCAGCTCAGCTTTTTTTGCCAAATCACATCTTTGCTGGAATACAGCCCTTCTTATTCAAGAGCCGGGTGACTCCACACAGGACTCACATCCAGCCATTATGCACTAGAGGAGAAGTCACCAAAACAAAATGTATTTATTTGCTTCAATAATCACTGCAAACTGGATTCTTTGAATCCTCATTCACATTTGGCCTATTTTGCTCTGCAATTAGTTTCACTGGGAAGAATGGGACTCTTGAAATCTAATGCATGCCTCAGTGGGGGTAAGTATAGTGGAATCAGGCCACAATGAGGGATAAAGTAAACACATTCTTTTGTTGCCATCCATCCCGTTCTTAAAAACCCTCTTTAAAATAGCCATCAGACAAAGAAGATGATGAAAAGACACAAAATGAGGCCATGAATAACAACATAATTCAGATTAAGAATTCTAACACAAATGGCCTTCAAAATTAATAGGCTATTCAAGGAAACAGAATACCCTCAATAAAAACAACTATTTGTGTGAAATCCTCCCTTTATACCTTTGATTTAGGCAGAGCTTTTCCTCCTGAGCTTCTGTTTTGAGTGAATCAATGTGCTGCAGTCCACATCCAGAAGGAAAGAGAAACTATGTGTTGCACATACTAGCAGACACAAAATGAGTAAGAAACATTGCTGCAGTGACACTAAATCTCAGTTACGAAAACTGCATGGTGCATTTTGATTAGTTGCATATTAATACCTAGATAATCATAATATTTGGAAAATACTGACATTAATTTTGGAAGCACCTGCTAGCAAGAGTGAGTGTATGTTACACATGGAGAAAACATTCAGGCATCTGTAAAGCATAATATTAAACTTTGTACTTACAGAAATCATTTCAATGCACTTTTTTTCCCTTTATAATGCAGGTTAGTTATAAAGTTTGCAAAATGATGCCATAATACTTTGGAAGATTGAGTGACTCACACTTTGTTGCAGGGCAGCAAAGACTCACTCTCAGTGGTGGCATTTTCCTGGAAAAAACTTTCACCAGCTGCTCTCAACTCTGGAATGACTGACAATGTCCACTCCATAGACTCCTGAGAGGCTGGCTACTAAAATAACTTTTCTAACAATTTGCTATGTTTTATCCCTGCAGCGTCTTTTTCTTCATATTTCTGAAAAGCTCCTCATCCCATAAAAGTCTGTACAGCCTTGCTGTTAGCAGGATTTTGTTCAAGTTGCACTGTCTTTTATCTGAGGAATGACTGATATTATTTCTGGTAACAGCTCTGACTTTCCTGACATACTTGAATGTCCTTATAAGTTTTCTAGTTAATGCAGGCAAAAGAGAATAGGAATGAAAATCACTTATTAAAAAAAACCAAACCAAAATAGAGATTTACTCAGTATAAAGCAAAGTGAGTTGTGTTTTGACTTGTTTTTCCCCACCATGTTGTTTCTCTATTTAAAAGCATTTGAATGTCTGAATATCTGAAAAACCATTTAAGAACTGGGAAAAAATAAAGGAGAAGTGAGAAACCGTACCGAATCTGGAACTACGATTTCATCCAAAGAAAATGCCCAACTTGACAAAGCAGGAAGTCTTTCAGGGTGAATCAACCAGGAACAGTTGATAGAAAGAGCTCAGAAATCAAATAATTCATCCAAAACGCTACAAGATGCGGCATCTGATGAAAAGAATCTCATATGCTGTGCAAAGCTGGACTCTGTAAAAGATTGCACATGCTGCTGCAAAAGGAAAATGCCAAGGCAATATCCCTTAGTTAAAAGAAAGAGCTGCATAAATTTTTTCAACACAGCAGGAATTTGTTAAATGTACCAAGGGCAGAGTTCATGACCATTAAAGCAGATTATGCACGACATTCCTGAGAAGGAATAAGGAAAGATAAAACTCAGAATAATCTCAAAGGAGAAAACATGCTTTTGTGGGTTAAGAACAAGCCAGTCCTTGGTCCACTACAATCTGCAAGGTGCAATAAAGCCACTGGAGAAATGATCAGAAAGGCATAGAAATCATCTCAACAAATTATTGAAGGGATGTGAAGAATTAAGTGCCAAAGTCAATGGGCAAGTTCTTCCTTTCCTTGAAGCTTCAAGAAACAGAAAATAAAGACAAGGATCAAGAGACTAAGTGCCCTCCATTATCACTAAAATGTGGGGGATTATTAAAATAAAGTTTAGAATACATATATAAAAACTTGTTTATACACATTGATAAATAGCCAAAAGCATATAACTGAAACTGATTTTTTTCCTGACACCTTGAGTGTCAGAAATGACCAAGGAAGCACAAAGGATGAGACAATGAAATATGAAACAAATTCCCCTGAAGAGGATAAGTTGGATGATTCTAAGGCATTGGAAATAAAGATGTCTAAAAGAAATTCTGAAGTCTATTTGGGACTGAGACAAAATAAAACCATGAAAAGAAGCCTACAAGGTTCTATGTTCATTTCAAATATGCAAAAGATATTTTACAGCAAAAAACGAGTTATGAATGGAGCTCTTTTTTTTTAGAAGAAAAATAGCAGGTAGTGGTTGACATTTTTATATCGATTGTAAGAGAGTATGTCCTTGTCCAAGACCACTTAGACTTTCTTCTTTTAGTCAGCCTTACTAAACTATCCTTCAGTTCAACAGTTATTTTTGCTACCCACTATCCTTGAAATAGTGGGTATGACTATGCAATTTTCAGAAAATTACATGTTCTGACACAAGCTACTGAAAATCTAAATACAAAACTTGGAAAACCACTCTAAAGCCAGACTTTTCTCCAAATTTAGCAGTGCTAGATTACAGTTTGGGACTGGTGAAATATAGGTTGCAAGCTGATAACATCTGGTTTGACAGAAATCATAAAATAAGAATGTCTGCACTTCTGTGAGAAGTACTAGAGACTTACAGATGTACAAGACAAAACTCTCACTGTGATTTGGAGGTGAGGAAACTTTCATTAATTCCCAAAAAAAAGACAGTGAGTAGTTCTAAGGTCATGGACAGCAGTGACACCTGGGAATTAGCACCAGAGGCCCATAGATTGCTGTTCCAGTCTCACAGGTGCTCTTGGAAAAAGAAAATATTCCTTTCTGTGGGGGAACATAGGGGGGAAGACCAGCAGTGATGCTCCTGCCATTCTGTCAAGCACAACAAACAGATGCTGCTTGTGTCTGTCCCCTCAGGGCTTGGAGAGACCAGAAAAATAGCACTGCTGGAGTCCATGGAGAAACACAAATGTCTGTGGAGCAACATGTGGTACTTCAGAGGCCGTGAGATCGTTCTTGGTTTATGGGGGGGAACGCATCTCTGAAATCCCAGCCTCCTTTTGGCTTTTACCAGTTGCTATCAGCGTGTTTGCCTGCAGAAAGCAGGAGTGGGGAGCTGCACCTGCAGAAAGCCACTGCTGGAGCTGAACCGCTGGAGCTCTTGTGCTCTTTGGAGAGCTGGATTCCACCAGAGCCAGCAGGCAGACTCTGCACAAAGCAAAGGCATCCCACCCCCGATTCACAGGGAGTATCAGCCAGATGTGCCATTAGCGACCGGGGCGGCAGCTCCAGGGACAGCTCAGCTCATCCGAAGCACATTGCTGCCATGAGGGGAAGGGCCCATCCCGCTCTCACTCCTCCCCTTCCCCAGAGATCCATCCAGGGTTTCGTGGGAGTTGCTCGCCATCCCTCACCCCTTAAGGAAGATATGTGGGCACGGGGCTCTGAGGAAACCACAGGGTTAATTCCCCAGACAAGTTAAGGAGCAGGAATCCAGGCCCAGGATTACCAGGGGGAGTAGGAAAGGTGGGAATGAGGCCCCCACCCCGTTTCAATAGCAAGGAGGTATTAATTTGCCTCAGCCATGTTTTGTGGAACAACAGCCTGCAATCAGTCTCTGCTCAGCATTAGCTGCAGCAGCAGAGCGTTTCTGACACACTAAATGCACACGGTGAATGGCAAGGAGAGATAGCAGGCGCTTTTGCCATGCAGTTCTCCAGCCTTCAACTTCTGGAAATGGAAAAAGCCAAGTGTTGCCCCACCCTGTTTCTGGAAAAAGGCCTCACATTCCTCTGACCGCTGCAAGCCTACAAAACACTGACATTTTTCGCTGGAACAGGAGCAGCAGATAGTCATTATTAAGCATTACTCAGTATGGTTGCTGGCTGAACCACATCCATTCAGCAGAGGACTTGCTGCATTTGTACGTGGGAGGCAGGCATTGCTCTGCCACGGGACTGCACCGAGTGCCAAGGAACACATATTCTTGTTACAGCTTCTGAGCAGATGTCATTCTGTCATAGCTGCTGACATAATTTTGAAGATAAGAAGCTTTGGAGATTTAGCCCATGATGTTTTAAAGCTAAACACAGACAGGATTAAAGCTTTAAATTTAAACATAAGCTAGATAGGGCCTTGAGACAAAGGGTTATATCAAACGTATCCCAAAAAACATGTAGAAAAAAATGACCATAGCATTTTTAATTTATTGTAATTGTGGTACTAATGTTACTTCAATTATTATTTTACCATCTCATACATTATTAACCACTCTTTTCACAGAATAATGTAACTAGAAAATCTGACCTAGGATTGCTGTTCTGGAAAAAAAAAAGTAGAACTAATGAGGCTTGGTTTCCTTGGATTAAGTTTTATCGACTTTCATGTCTAGGATGATGTAAACTCCAATGCAAGCTTTTCTCTGGGAGTGGAACTGCTTAAATGAACATCTCCTGTGTGGATTCTCTGGTGTCTGGTGCGGTATGAGCTCATGCTCTGGTATTTTTTTTTCAATCAAGGATATTATAGAGTTTCTCTTTTCCACCCACCTCAGACTTTTATTTCCAAACAGCTCTGAAGCATTAACAGCTTTCAAATCTACGAATTGTGTTCAGTTTTGACTGTATTAGCCCAACAGGTTTGAATCTGTTTGGTGTGAGAAAAGACACATGGGCCCATATCTGAAGACACAGTGGTCACTGAAACACTGTTTTGAATAGGCGACTTTTAGAGGGTTTATATTAAAAAGGGAAATACTAGGTAAAAAATAAAGATGCAGTAGGAAGTTTTTCAGCAATCTCCAAGTTACTTTTAAGCTAACCAGCTTGGATAAAGTTATGGTTAGAGATAAAATGTGGAATTAAGTGCACAGACCACGCAAACTAGAGAAAGGATAGCATTGCTGTTCTGGTACAGTTAACTGCTTACTACAGTTAACATACTGACACTCAAACTAATTTAGGCCAGTTCCAAGATTAGATATATGTTCATTTCCAGATAAGATGAATTTAAAATTTTGACAACAACAGAGTTTGTACACACAAAGCTACATCCCATTGTAGTTCCAATGTGTATCATCATGTAAGCCAAATAATTTCAATAAAAGGAAATAATAGTCACTTCAAGGAAATGAGTCCAACTCAGACATGAGAATCTAAACTCTTTTTTAAAAATAACTCTATTCTATGATTCTGTGTCCAGGGAAAAGGAAATACTAAATGTAGTTGTGACAAGTCTTTAAATACTGCTTGAAAATTTTCTTTACTCATTAAATAAACTTAGCAGAGAACTCTAAGTCTAGTTACCTAGACTCTACATCAGACCAGCATTAGTGTTCTAATGAGGTTTGGTCATGCCCACTTATACCATGACAAATTTCAAATACATCAAACCACACCCCAGACAAATAGTTCAGAACCAAATCAAAGTTTCATGTTTGAAAGAGTAAAAGAAGGAGTCCTATTGCTTTTGACAGTGTCTGAACAGGTCTTATGGGAGCTTTTGAATCATTTACTGATATCTAATCAAACCTCTTCATCTAGACACAGAATCACTATTGAAAAAAATACTGCAAATTCTCCTCAGTGTCCATCACTTTTGATTGCTTTAAGAAGACTTTCAAATGAAGACCTCACACAATCATGCCAATGGCCTTGCTGCCTTTTACCTCCTCTCAAAATTAAAAGCCAGACATGGTTAAAGGGAAAGGAGTTTTTACCTCGGTATTTATTTAGGATCCTTGGTGCACCACATCATCCAGGTGGAGCGCACTGAAATGCACACAGGAATGCACACCCACGATAAATCATGTATACAACTTATAGGCCTTGCAAATCAGCATATCTATCAAAGATTCCCCAATGAGAGACTGGAATGAATCCCCCATTCTGAGGAATCTCCTCCCTGGATGGGCCTATCTGAGTTTACAGGATGTGTTTTGGAGAGGACCTTGGTGTCTGGGGCTTTCTGACCCTTACAAGTGAGGCTTCCAGGGTTTTTGGTCTCCTGGCTTAATGGAACATAGGGTATCAGACTTAGGGAATTACAAGTGTGTGGGCTAAAAGCACTAAGGATACATAAAAGCTATATAAAAGGCTATACAAAGGGGAATGAAAAAGGAAAAAAATCATCATGGCATCAGCCTAAGCTGGTGAAAATAGTTTTATAAAACTTACAGTGAATAGGCTGAGCCCTCTGATTATCCTGCCTCTCATTAGACATTTTAGTAACTTGTCCATGATCTCCTGACCACAGAGACCTTCATTGTTCATGATTATTTCTAGGGTGGAAAGTTTATCCTTCATGTTACTTTGTGTCTGCATCATTGCAACTGCAGTCCAGAGAGTTTTGCAACTTACTGAAATATTAAGGGTAGATTTCTTAAGGTGTGAAAGGCATTTCCTTTTGGGGGCTTCTAGGGACTGGGGTAAAGAGCAGAACACACCATTCCTGTGAAGTGCAAAGTGAAAGAAGCAGTTATGTTGTCCTACAGAACTATTAATCCCTCCGGTGGCTATCACCTCCCTGAGTTCAATACACAAGTAAAGGCTTGTATGCTGAATCTTAATTCATGTACTTGTTTCTCTCTATTGATTTCTTAGTATTGAATTTTCAGAACCATGTGAATTAAGGGAAGCCTGTAGCTCTCATTTTATACTCAGGCAGATAAATGGTTAAAAATGAAACCACGACACAGTGAAAGCCTCATAATCTTAAGAAATGATTGCAAAAGAAAAAGTTTTTGACCTTAATTTGATTTTCAGGGGGTTTTTTATATCACTTTGGTCAGAGATGTTCCTCTCAGGAAAACAGATGAAGGTCTGAAAAAAGAAGCTCTACAGTCTTGTTATGCTGCTTAGGACATGAAAACTGTTTACTAGCATAAAAAGGACAAACCAGTGTCTCCAACCCCCAGTTTTCACTGGGGTCATCACTCTCCTGTGTCCCAGCTGTAGCGGGAGAAGCATCACCTTTATTTACTGCTGGTACCTCCACGGGAGGGTAGCATGTGTTTGGCCAAAAGGCAGGCTGGGGTTGTGTACATGGGCCCCTGGATGGATCCTTACCTGTGAGTGATGTGGCATCTGTGCAGCTCCAAGAATTCCTTTCTCCTCAAAATGGGCTGGCAGGGAGGGCAAAGGAAGTACATCCCCTGCAGGGACCCTGCTGTGGGACAGAGGCTGAGGAATATTCAGGAAGTAGCAACAGCAGGCACACATCCAGACTTTTAGAGCGCAGAGAACCTCCCACTGAGGACCCAGATGTTAACCTCCCAGATGTGGAGGTTTTCTGTACTGAAGAAGTCTAGAAAACCTTTCTGGACTGAGAACAAAGATGGCCTTCTTTGCAAGGGCACAGTCGGTGAGATCTTATCCTGCAGATCCTCTGTAAAATGCAAATGTTTTAGGGCATCCTCCAGAAAAGCTTTGGTTTTGATGGTCAAAATTCCCATGATATGAAAATATTTTTTTCTTGAAGAGGGATTGGCAGGCCTACCTTGTATTTACCTTTTAAATATTGTCTATCTATAGAAGCAGTTGGGCCAAATGACTGGACTTTTGTTTGTGGTGGTTTTTCTTTCTGGATTGTTCATAATTTTTATGTTTTCCCCTTAATTAAGGAAATAGTACCTACTTACTATTATTTTATGACCAAAAAAGAACCATTTCTTTGGAATCATGACTATTGTCTTAGTATTACATCACACACATCATATGACTCCAGTCCTTTTTAACAGATGAATGTGATGCAAAATTATCTAAGTCCACAGGGTCAAAATCTTCCTTGACAGAAACTCTCAGAGAAAGCAACCTGCTGGTCTCAGGAACCTCTAATAGAGGACAGAGCAGGGTGAGGGTGGGGGACCACTGTCAGTGACAAGACTGATTATACCAAGCACGGGCCTTTTGTTTCTTATGTTAGTTGTGTCTACCATAAGTGCTTAGCCTGGAAAGTGGATTGAAACATGCTGATGGCTGCAAGCTGCTTTGCATCGATCCTATCCTGTAGGATACTGAACAAGTCCTTTTTTTTTTTAGTCATAATTATTAAATAAGAATCCAACCCCCAACAGCACAGTGAAGGAATTCTTTCTCTGGGACAGTGACACGGTGTTTTAAAAATGAAACTGTCTTAAGAACAAAAAAATATGGTCAAATTCTTTCACATATTGCAAAATTGAAAATATTGTGCTGTTCATGAGAATAAAACCACTATGCTTTTCCATCACGTGCCTCTGAACATGGCTGTCTACACACACTAATTTACTTATGCCCATGTACATAGCTCTGTACACATACACATAGACAGCAAGCACTTGCAACACTCGGCACAACATACTCATATTTCCCATGACTTCCTGTTGCCCAAGAGCAGATTGAATACAGGTGGCTTCATAATAGCAAGCATAAAAATGACAACCATTTTTTTATTGTAGAATAACACACTGTCAGATGTACCACCATCTGTGTTATTCAGGACTACTGCTCACTGCCTGCTGCCACCAGCACTGGCCCATTATTGGAAAAATTACAGGAGGAGATGCCTGGCTTTATGAGAGAGCTTGAAACTGGTCCCAGAGTCAAGTGTGACATAAACCCCAAAGCTGGACTTATGTGTGCATTCAAATGGTGCCCCCCGCTGTTACACAACCAGAGACATAGCCCAAGGGGATGGCCTCTGCTATTTCCTTGTCAGAGATCAATGAGTTAAAATAATCAAGGCCAGAAAATGATCTGCGTGGTTCTGAGAGAGGAATTAAAGATCCTAGTGACTCGAGCTTACTTTCAACATTTGCCTCTGCAGCTGTCATCACTGCAGAACTGCAGAAACACTCCTCACACCAAGCAAGAATCAGATGTCAAACCTGCACCAGCTCCCACAGCACTGCCAGATTCCAGTTATTACTGGGTGAATCCTCACAACACCAAAACGTTTGTCACAATTTGGGGTCTGTCCTCTTCATTTTCTGTTACCAATTTCCTTTACAATCATGCACTAATTAATGCTGAACAACAGCAATGTTAAAATAAACATTCTCAGTGCAGAATAATAATTAAAGGGATGTTGAGGCCTTCTATTCCTGCGTTTAGAGCTTTGTTTTCTTCTCTTTTACCTCACAGCTCCATTGGTAACAAAGAATGCTTTCTGAAATGAAAAATGGGAGTTTCATTTCTAGTAGACTAGTACCTGATTTTACTTCATTGCAGGAACTTCTGTTTTGAGAATGAAAAGGTTACACAACCCATTATAAAATTAAAACATTGCAAGACAGAGGGATATTTCCATAATCATAACATTTTAAATACCTAGGAAAAAAATCTAACCAAACAATTACCTTCAGTGAAACTACAGTGTAGTCAACAAAGATTTTGTAAGCCTTTGTTTGGCCTTTTTGTTCATACGCATTCATAATTAAACTCATCTACTGCATAAAAAATAAAAGCTGCCAGATGGACTAAAGATTTGAGGTAATAATTACAGATTACACATGGACTAGGTATGGTCCCAGTTGTCCCATTCCACCTATGAAGGGCCTGACAAAATGTAGGAATGGTTCCTACACAAAGTGTGCTTCCAGGGTGTTAAAAAAAGGTTGCTCACAGCCATAATATTTTGGCGTGGTTTTATCAGCGAAACCGTAGCATAAAACTTCAGAATGGCTTAGCAGTGAGGCTACCTACTATGAGCTCTCCATGGACTGTATCATTTTCATGTTGCTTCCAGCCAGTGCTGTGGTATTAGCCTTCATCCATTCCCACACACTCCTCATCTGTGACAAGCTGTATTCTTTTTCTTGTCATCCAGGTCTGAGCCCTTGAAATTCGGAAGTCAGTTGGCCTATGTTATTCATCCACCACCAGTTTATCTGGTGTGATACTTTACAGTATATTGTAATAATAAATTAATGTAATAATTTCATATGATAATGCAATTTGATGGCCTCTTTTTCTTTGCTCCGAAATAATTTATGAGGGAGGGCTGAAGCTTGATTTCAAACTTTTGTGTTTTGAAGCTGACTTCTCTCTTTACTGCCTCCATCCAGCCCTGACATATGTCAAGAAAGTAGGGCAGCGTAGCTGGAGACATCTGTGTTATTTTTTTCCTTACAAGGTGTAATAATCTGACAATAATGATATCAGTTTCACTGACCATTCTCCTATTCAGAACAAATTTTAATTTCCTCACGTTGCTGTGAAAACCTTCCATATATTTGATTGATAGAATCATGATAATATATCAACACCTCTTAGAATTAGGAAAAAGAAAAGAAAAAGAAATAAAAATCTGAGCATGCAGTCAGCACTGTAAGCCATGTCTGAAATGACAAAACTGCAATCGATGTGGATTGTAACCCTGGAAGAAGGATGAGCCAAGAACACAAGTAGGCATAAAAAATCGTCACTGTTCTGAAAATGCTTTCAATAGCTATAAAATTTCCATTATAATATTGAAACATATATTTTTGATTGCTTTGTCTTTCACTTTCTTATTTCTAGTGCTACGGATAAAAAAGAAATGGATTTAAAAAGAGAAATCAAGAAAGCATAAAGCAGAAGATTAAATTATCCTTTTTTAGTTTAGTCTTACACAAAATCCATCAAATTAAAAATATTAAAAGCTTTGTTAAATTTTCTTGAAAAAAGAAAAGTAACTTTTGGTTAAAAAAAATTGGCTAGCTAAGTGAACTGAATGGAAAATCTTGAACCTGGTGTTTCTCACTAATATTTTAAAAGGAGACTCCAGGCATTAGAACCTCCAAAACAGAATTCCTTTAGGTTATACACTGTTATGCTGTAGCTATTCCATTTCCATTTCTTTGTTTAAAAGGTTGTTCTTCATCTATATTCCTATTAGTGGAAAAGCATATGCAAACAATTGCACTTCCACATTCTTAAAAATTAATGTATTTATTAAAAATGAAGTCCTGGTAGATCTGGAATATATTTAAAATGAATTTAGCTGTAAGAAAGGAAAAATAATACTAAGAACTTCACAGAGCATGAAAATTAACTATGTTATGTTAATTGAAGTTGGATTTCAAACAGAACATGGACTCTTGTGGAGCTTCAATTACGAAAATGGTACATTCAGTTCAGCATAATAACAGTGTTCATTCTACCCCACACTGAAGGGTTTTTGAACTCGAAAGTCAGGAATTGCTGAGAAATGTGAGCATCACATCACACACAGTGTCTGCTGAGCATGGGTGTTTTCCAAGCACTAACAGGAGCAGTGTTTGTGTCAGTAGGGAGGCTAAGTGAGCATCTTGCCACGGGAATCCATCTACTGCAGACTGCAAACATTACCACATTTAGAACAAATATTTGTCAAGGTTACTTCTACCAGCAGGTGTCTTTCAGGGCTGGATTGACAGTTTGACTAAGTCCATAATTTTCACAGCTGGAGTTTCATGATTTGTCACGCAACAATGGCCAGCCTGGCGCAGTGGGAAAGCCCGCGATCCTGCAAATGCCCCAGAGGATGTACCAGGATTTGCCATGGATGTGCTGATCTGCTGGGACAGGGTCCAAGACACAAATCACTCTTTTCACAGGCAGGACAACATTGCTGCTCAAGAAAGCACAAGGATACCATTCCGATCTGGAGGCTTACTTCTTGTTGTGCTGCAGTTTTTCTGTTTCTTTATATGTGTATATATACAGATACATGGTTGTATAGCTTGGTGTGTTTACAATGCAGGTACAGACAAGAAAATACTTAGCTCTGGAGTGAAAATAGCTCCTTGCATGCTCTTTGGGCTATAATCTCAGCTAGTATTAATTCTGTGAGCTGTTAAGCAATCCCATCTCTACCAAGGTGACTAAGAGAAAAGGTTGGTTGGCACCTGGCAGGTCTGGGATCTAAATGATTTATAAAAGCTCAGTAGATGCTTCTCTAATTCAGAATAATTTGTATTGAGTATGATTTCATGTGTGAAAAGGATTTACTGGGCTCATTATAAAGACAAAACATTGGACTGTAATGAGGATTGGCAAGGAAAGCAAGGAGGAAGACCACAGTATAATGGAAAAGAAAATGGAAAAAGTGAAATACCTAAAAGAATGAGGATGGCAGAGGGAAAAGAATAATTCCAGTTTCCTTTCAAAACATCTTGTAGCAGGGTTTCCTTGTGCCAGCTACAACATGCTCATACAGCATCCCAAAATCCTTTCTCTTAGCAACCCCCATTGAAAGTTGTTGCTAGCAATGCGGTGATGACTGAAAATCCAACATTCTCTGGAGGCTGATTAGGTTCCCAGCCTTACAGTTATTATTTCATCTTTTCATTGTTACTCTGCTCATTTATGTGAGCTTCTTTATTTTTCTTCTGGCAACATATCTCCTCTGCTTTAGGTTCATTTCAGTTCATGGATCAAGGAATCCTACATCATCTTCTTAAGTGGAACTCGGAGCAGTAGCTGAGACTACCAATTTACTCTTTTGACACAAATATTTTCTCTGGCCCAGGAGCCAACAGGAGCAAACTGCAGTGCAAAGGGGAGAGAAAGCAGAGGGAGGACAAAAAGTCAGGGAAATAAATAGCTGATAAACAAGTGCGACCCAAAGGTGAAACGAGTCTGTGGGTTGCTGTTGCTCGATTAATGGAAGAAATAAAGTTAAAATACCAGCTCCAAGACAGCTAGCTGTCACAATGTCAGAGCTCAGGAAAGGCTTTTCCCAGACAGAACGCAAAATAACTTCTCCCTTTCATAACAGGGACATCTTTGCAAGCTTTGTGTTACAAAGGAAGTCTGTTTCTTTAGGAGAAGAACAACATGCTTTCATGACACAAAGACAGTACTGGAAGCTCCGGGGTAGGTAAAAGGGATGGCAGCTCCAACACTCCTTAATTTTTGTATTCCCCAAACTGCATCTGAGCAACTACTCAGCATCCTACTCTGCCTACTGGGGAGGGCTGCATTTTGGACTGAAAACTTGCTAAGAGCCAAACCTATAAGTAGCTACTGAAAACATTATTCATTCTTTCATCTCTGCATTGCTTATTGAATATTTATGTGGCTCTGACTTTCTACCACCATCAAAATTCCTCAGCCATATCCTGGCAACAAACCTCTCTTTCAGGATTTTTAACCTCATTTCTGCTCTGACGATTTCCTGGTGCCTTTTTATTNCTCCTGTTCCATTATAGAGCTCCAGCATATTACTGCTCTTCCATAATTAAATATCTGCAAAAGACATGGACAGGCACAATGATGGATGCATCAGAGCACAGAGCAGCAATGGTGGGGTGGGCACATCAGCAAGCAGCCAGTACCAGTGGGAGCATGCTCATGTGGGAAAACCAGAGTGAGGAGAGATGCAGAAGTATTGTGGTCTGGCAGAAATGACTGTGCAGTCATTATTCAGATGAGATCTCTCCAGCCAAACAGAGTGCTAGAAACTACATAGCTGTGAAATAAGTGTACGGTTATGGGTCATTAAGCCAACAGTATCTCTGTTCTCTGATGGGGGCAATATCATCTGAGTGTAATTTTTAGAATGTCTGTGGTCACAGGGAGGTTAAATTTCGTATTTGTCAGATCAATTGTGTGTTTGTTTCTTTCTTTGTTTCCTCTATGAAGAAAGAAGTGTAAAATATTCCTGACCCAGAGATAGACAGATAGCTAAAGTAGAGCTCAGATGTTTTCTTCAGCATCAAGTGGTAGTGTGTGTGTATGTTTTACTTAGGTTAGTCTAAGAAAGGGTGGAACAGCAGAACTGACCCTTTTCCTGCAAGTCAATAAAGTATTATTGACTGCAACTTTTGCTCAAGTACTGCCTCTACCAACAAAGCTGTTTCTTGATCTAAGCAAAAACTACAGATGCTCATGATTGGGAACTTCTAACGATTGTGACCTTTCAGGGTAAAACAGCTTTCTCTCTTTTTTTTTTTTTTTTAATCAGGTACATCTAAATGTGATAGACTCTTGTCCATCAAGATCTCACTTCTAAGTACTGCACAGCCAAATGCATGATTTAGAGTATTAAAATTTTGATTCATAGCACTTGGAAAGAGAAAGATATCTCTTCTGATGTCTTTATCACTTCAGAATCACAGTGCATATCTCATGCTGTACAAGTCTAGTTTGTTGAGGTTTGTGCCCTTGTGGCATTGTATCCTCATTACTTACTGCAAATATGGGAAAAAAACCCCAGCTCACTATTTGGGATTCAAAGTGTTCAGCTCAGCTGTCTTGAAAACCCAAACAGGCAAATCTCCTTAAATTTTCCATGCTACAGAAATTTGCATTAAGCTTACTGTTCTTATAGGGAAATCTTTAGCTTTACAAAACATTAATTTCTCCTTTGGATAATTAGTCACATAAACATTTTCAACTTCCTTATCTTGTCTGCCCCTCAGAGGAAGGGAACATCTTTCAGCTCTAGATGCAGGGCAGTACCACTAAGGGATTTCAGTATTGTGATAGCTCCCCAAAGCTTACCCATCAGTGCAGCAATGAAACACAAATCTTTGCATTATTAGTAATTCAAAATAACAATCAGCATGACCATTTTAATGGCTCCTACAGCTCTCAATTGGAACTTCGCTTGCCATCCATTCCTGTCAATCACCATGGAAAAGCTTTGCCTGAAAGCAGAACTGATTCTGCTCAGCATGGAAGCTGAGAAATTCAGCTACAAGGCAGTCAGTGCTAATATGCTGCTAGAAATGACATTAAGACACTGAAAAGTTCTGATAAATAAGAGTAAACAAATTAAAAGCTGTGACAAAAACATGCTCATACATACACTTACAGTGGCTTAATAGACTGAGCAATATGTGACTTTTAAAAACACAGGGAAAACTGGCCTGCTTTTAAAGCCATACAGACAGATGTTTTAAAGCAAAAAAACCTGGGCCCTTCTGCAAGCCTTGTTTCACGGTTTTCAGTCTGTCCAGTCCTCATTTGTTCCATAAGATACACCTTAAAATGCAATTGCCAGGATAAAGGATTGGATCTTTAACGTAAACAAAGTCTTAAAAAGATCTTCAGCCCTGTTTTCATGTTCCTGTGCTAAATGTCCACCGGCTCATCTCAGACCGCAGTGATTATCAATTAGTTACACCCTAAATTAGGCTGCACATAAGAAGCAAAAGAAAACTCTTCCCCTCAAGGGAAAGAGCAGAAACACTTTTTTGCCCACCCCCTCCTTTGGAAGTAGTAAGCATATCTTCCCTCTTGGCTCAGGAGAAGCAGAAACAGTGAAAATTGCTCCTGCAATTTGCTGCTGCAGTACCGGGGTTGCTTCAGTCTTCCCTTCAGGGGACCTGAGGGAGCAGGGCTGGAGGGCAGTGAGGCCATGGAGGTGCTCGAGGCAGACCAGCCCATTGGGACATTTTCTGTAATTGCCTCTTAAATGAAGAATCCAGAAGTGACAGGGTCTCTGCTAACTGGGTTAGACCTTGCCTCCTCCAGTACATTGCAGTGATGTCTTTACACCTTATGGATAGAGAAGTTTCTTCCTGTCCCTTGCTCTTGCTCTTTTGCTCGCAATTTTCCTCTTTCCCTTCTGTCTTCCCTTTCTCATCCTTTCTCTTTCACATCCTGATTCTCTTTTTGTTCCCTTCTCATCTTTTTTTAGCTTGGTGTGGGATATATTCACGTCCCCCTTTCAACGGAGAAGAAATCGCCACTGTGAGTGCAAAAAGGTTCTTTCATGTTGCTGCTAAGATGTTCAAGGGCACAGAAACATTTTGCTAAGTTTGTAGCAGCTCTTTCCCTAGGAGGAGTTAAAGGAACTGGGTACAAAATGCAGTGGAGATCCCTGCAGTTCATTAGTGTTCTGGAAATTCGCTTGTAGTGGCTTATCTCACATTTGTGCCTAAGTTGCAGGTAAGCTGGAAAAAGTAAGAAGATATACAAACCTCCTCTGTCTTCATCACCACCCCCTAGATGAATGTTTATCCACCTATGGAAAATTCCCAGTTCAACTTTTCTGCAGAACAAATAAAACTATTACTTGATCATTAATTCGTACAATACACCAAGCCTGTGCCTGGAGCAAATTTTTACAGCTGGGTTATGAAACTTGAAAGGCAGAATCCATAAAGAAAATGATGAAAGTGCCATTGTTCTTCTAGTAATACAGTAATTTCAACCACTTAAAATAATACTGTGGCACAAAAAACCCACAGAACTGCACCACCAGACAGCAAGAATGAGCGAGCACAAGTCAGTACAACCGTATCATCAGACTCAATTGCTCACTGTAGGGTAAATATTTGAAATAATACAGAGGAGATTCAGCCACATGATGCTGACACTAATGGGACCCCACACAGCTAAATCCCCCCATACAGCTACCCCCATATTTCTGATATGATAATTAAGCAGTGGGTTGTGTGCTCTGCTGCCTTCATTCCTGCCTACCCCGTGCACCTCAGCACAGGAGAAGCGAAGTTCCTCCAGTACAACCACGCTTAGGGCACCAATACACAGATCTTGTACTCCTGCACCCTATTGTTCTTGGAAAATGAAAGCTGGAAACATTTACAGAGCTACCTGAGCACTGATGCTCTCGGCTGTAGCCGTGCTCATCCCCATTCTCTCCAGGCAAGTTCAGGGGCACGGATGGTGCTGGTTGCTCGTGGTTTGTTTGCTCAAGGCTTCCAGTCTGTCAGATGACACAGGAGCTCATGGCCATTTTTTAACTATGGAATAGAGCATGAAATAGAACTTTCCCCAAAAATCCAATAAATTAATGTTCCGGTTTTCCTTGCTTTATGCAGCTAACCCTCCACCAACATTTCCACCTGGAACCTCCTATACTGCCAGAAAGGAATTTGGCTCAAATTCCCCAGACCTATAAAGATATATCTTACTTCAATTTTACTTCTCTGTTATTTTCTGTGTATTATTGACAGTACCAGGCTTTCACAGAACAGCTAGAAATAATTCTGTATTTTAGAATGCCCAAATCCATTTCTTTTTAAACGAGCTTTATGACTGTAATTAGACTCTATTTTAGCTTCAAAACAGTGTATAGGCTATAAAAATCTCCCTATGTTAATACAGAAGTGCCATAAGCCTAGAAATTAAAAGCAACATAAACATTCTTCAAGCATTCACTAGGGATGAAATAACTTTTTTTCCATGATCACTAAATTTAAAAAAAAAAAAAAGGAAAAGAAAAAAAGTCAAAATACCAAAATGTCAAAATGTAACAGTAATCACCATCACCAGTAATCAACGAAATCAACGATAATCCACAGGAGCTCAAATTCTGCTGAAACTAAGTAGAGGATTGCCTTCTAAGACTGCTTTGGTGTCTCTGCTAGGTGACTTATATGAGTGAGAAAGTACACGGGATAACAGGTCTAATCGTTTAAAATCATTTGGGAGGGAAACATTCTTCCTGAACTATGTGATAATGCTGTTAGCTCCAGTAACTCGAGCCTCAGGGTGATCCCATACCAAAGCAGATAGACAATATCTGGGCAGCAGAGTCTCTGACCCTGAGAGATTTGCAGACAGAGACAGACCTAGACAGGACCAAAAAAAATGTGAGATCAAAGAGTGGTAGAGAAGCTACAAGCTTGTCCTGCTTGCACAACTTGACATTAATACACACTATTTATTCATCACTAGGTATAAATTTGAATGATTCTGAGTAAGCTTAGCAGCCAGAGATTACTTGTCATCTAGCTACGTATCTGACTCAAAAGGATTATTTTAATACTGATATCAATATTACCTGGTTTGCACAGGCTGAGTGTTTGCCATGCTGTGACTGGAATTGGGGACTACAGAGTGTATCTTGCTCTCCTGATGCCAGTTCCGTGGCTTGTTTCTGTCAGAGAGAAGTTGTCATTGTAAATCCTCGCTGTGATTGCAATGGGAACTACTATTATGAAGGCATGAGGGGAGAAGAGTACTTCTGTGCACTACTTGGAATCCAAATTGAGATCTGTTCTGTCCAGAATTATTCTACTGGTAAACAGGTTTGTTTTCTTTTTTTCCATTAGTTTTTATGGCCTGAACGTAGGAAATTATTAAGATAAGATGCACACAACTAGGGACTGTCACCCAGTTATCGAACTGAGTTGTGATTCAAGAATCATGGGGTAGAGTGAGAAACAGAAAATGTGAGCTTTCCACCCAGAGCAGAAAACACCAAAGCAACACTCACTGCCTGCTATGGCAATAATCTCTGTACCTCTTAGAAGAAATGTAAACAATAAATTAAATAACCACAATGATGAGCAGGGACAATATCAATAAGAAAATAACCAACCTAGAAAACAATCAAAGGCAGAAAAAAATCAAACTCTCAAAACCTGAAAAGCAGAATATCTGTGAAATAAAGGTATAATAAATATCCAGGGATCCTATTAAGTGCTGAGAACCTATTAAGTGCTGTCATATATATATATATGTATATACATATATCTCAAGATTTTTCTTCACATAACTGCTTTCTTGCTTGTGCAGTTTTCAAATACAGATATTATGTCAATGCATTTAGCAGATATGCTCATGGCAGGAAATGTATTAAAAATAAATAAAGAAAACTTCTGTAAAAGTGACTAATGAATGTTGGCAGGTCTGTAAATATCACAGAATTACTATTTTTTAGAAAATCCACACACCACAGGCAACAAATGAAATGCCTATGCGCTATTGAAATACATTAACAAATATTTTGCTTTCTTATTGTCATGATGTCCAAAGTCATTTTGTGTTCAAGTGCTGTGACTCTTTACCAAATACCTCTACTGGTAATCTGGAGGGAAATCATCTATGTTCTAGTTTAGACAAAGCATTAGTTTTTACATTCAAGTAAAGGTCAACTACCATAGCCAGATGCAGCTGTAGTGCAAATGTGTTCTGCTGAACAATGAAATCGTTCTTTCCACATTCCGTGTCAAACGCCTCTTTAAATGAGCTATATTAAAACTGTACCAAAAAAAGAGCAGCCACTAATCCTTCAACTGTCAGGTATGATAAGGAATTAGTGAGATGTGAATTGCAGGGCTCAAAAACCAGGAAAACAGCCCCAAAAAGAAAACACTTGAAAAGTCTGATTTGTAACGAAGGTTGGGATTGCTTAAAGATAGCAAGGACTAAACTGTTGTGGATAGCATTTTATAGGTTTATGTACCAGATTTATGGGTATTTATAGGGTTTATAGAATTTCAGCCACTGAACAGAACCTTTCAGAACAGAAGAGTGAAATGTTATTAACAGTTTGGTAATAGTGAAGAGTTGGGAGAAATTCAAGCTTAAAATACCAGAGTATTTGCAGTGTCCTGGAAGTAAAGAGGCTGCTCTAATTTTTCTGTACCTTTGATGACCTCTTCATGAACTACCCTCACATAATCAGTTTGATGTGATACTAAGAACTAGGACAAAATTATTTATGAACATGATTCAAATTTAGCAACATTAGGATCTCATTTTCCAGCTCTAAGTGAAAACATCTTCTGAGCACTTAAAAAACGTTTAAAAAGTTATGGTCTATGTCACTAAGTGCTATGCATAATTGATAAATGCGTCTCTTATAATTGCCAAGTTCACACTGACTTTAACAAAGTCATACTGAAGTATTTCCACAAGGAAATAAAAATTATGTTAAAATTCGAACTCTTGCTAAAGAGACCAAAAAATTACCTGCTACCGTGTTTTTCTTCAGAAACGAACATACCGAATTTCTACAGTTTTGCTGTTAGAAATGTCTGTCTCCCTGCTGTCCTTGAGGCCTTCTTACAGATGATGATTCAGTTCAATTCGAAGGGTAGCCTAGAAGACAGAGACATGGATCCAAGCAGCCTTCACATCGTTAGAGTCTCGGAGCTATGCAGACTTCGATTCTGAATGAAAACTCTGCTTAGAGGCCGCCAACCAAGATCAAGATTTCAATTGTATTTGCATTTGTACAAAGCCAGAAGGGTTTGGCTGAAATTTTAGACTTTCCTAAGCCAGCGTTTTTAAGCTTCAGTGTCTCAAGAAATCCACAGCTAGACAGGAAACAGAATTATTTTTGAGTTTGTTTTAGTTCCCTGTAAGAACCAAGGGTTAGTTCACAAATTTTCCACTGACAGGATTCAAAAAAACCCTCTAATAACCCAGAGAATGTTGAAATCCTTCAAACCAATAATGTTTCATTTTTGCTATGTTAACATGTAGTGACAAACCAGAATTGATACAAATGAGGAATTCAAAATAACTCATTTCAGCATTTTCCAAGCAAAAATTGCCTTAGAAGAAGAAACACAGCTCCATAAAACTTTCACCTTTCAGTAAACTAGTGCTTCTGTCGCATTTTTTTTTAGAATAGCAATTCTTATTATCCTAAGAAGAATGAAGGCAAAATAAGCAATTTCAAAAATTAAAGTAAAATCAAAGTTCTTTTGCAGGAACTACTTGAGATGCTGAAATGTGTTTTGAAGTGCAGTGGTAAAAATAAAGTTTGTATCTTAACACTGGAACTTTTTTTTAAAGTGAAGATGAGAGGAATGGAATGAACCACATCCAAGTTCAGTCATCAGGAGTGCAGAGAGTAAAATCTGAGCAGGTCCTCCTGGGCTCCTGGCATAGACCATCAGTCAAGAGGGAAACACAGAGCCAGAGCATGGGTGATCTGACTTACTTTGGATACGGATTTTAGGATGAAATGGGTCACACCAGGAAGGGGACATTTTCTCTCCCATACAGGGAGCCAGAGCCTGGTCCCAGTTCAGGTGCAGAACTGGGTGGTCATGTCAGAAGACTCTGATCCATGGGGTATAGATCACAACAAGAAAAAAAAGAGGCGGGTATGGCTGTCCTACAGGGATAGCATGGATTTAACCCTGGCAATTAAAAAAGAGAAAGGTATGTGTCACCCATGCATGGAAATGCCCAGTTTACGTGAGGTTGTTGCCTCAACACAGCAGCTGGAATGAAAAAATTCTTTTAGACAAGTTTGCCTTCTCCCTTGCTTTTTTCTTTCTCCTGAAGGACAACATAAGATGTAGCTTTGCAATTAAATTAAATGTGACATGTGTTGCTATAAGCCACATACTTGCAAGTACAGTATTTATGCCAAGTATGAGCAATCCTTGAGTAATTATGGTTTATGTTTTACAGAGGGCATGTCACTCAGCAGACAAGTTTCATGAAAGGACTGAGAAAAAGAAATGCCAGAAAAAGAAAAGGAAATTACGGGCCAGAGGGTTTAAAGCTCCCAGATGAATAAAGTGAAACTGGAAAGTCTCTTAATGACAGAGGAGCAGATATGACAATAATGATAGTAAAAAACTAGAGGTTAGAGTTTAAGGTCAGACTGCCAAACCAGACACTGCGCTCAGGCTGCTGAGAGGCAATTACTGCAAGACTTGCCAGGAGAAGTACTTTTTCCAAAGATCTGCTCCAGAGCCCTTGGGGTGTAATTCCCTTTCAATGCTACAAGCTGGATACGAAAGCCAATTTCAGGAGGTGGAGAAAGAGAAGCAATGTCTGCCAGGGGGATGCCTGGATGTGTTCATAGGTAGACTCTGTCTGAAAAATCCCGCTACAGCTTTCGTGTTCTGGTGCATAAGATCACTGGCCAAAGCCAGGCGAGAGTTTGTGACAGTCAAGAAAACACATATACATATTTTGGTAGTGAACACAATTTTCAAAAACACTTAAATGCAAAATACACTTTATATTTTTTTTTTGGTCACAGAATGAATATTCAATTCAGACTGGTTTATAAACTGCTTTATGAATTACTTTGATTACAATTGCACAGGAATTTAAGTATTATGACACTGTACAATACTCCAATATCAATAAAACTATTATAAATTATTTTAAGTCTTCTTCCCATTTCTATGTGAGATTCAGCTACGCAGGTGATCACATTGCTACACTGAAATATTTGGGGAGGAGGTTATCTCTAATTACATTGAGATAGTAAAAATTGCACAACCATTTTGTGAAGGGGCCTAAAATATTTGAATGCAGCAAAATGTGCTCAGGGGCTAAATCCTAGGCTTCTAAATAATTTAAATATATTTGAACATTATTTCTTTTCACTCTTAACACCTCGGGTGAAAAAGATGTGCTCTCAGACACTGAATCACTTCAGCAATCTCACAGAAAGGAATCAAAGCAACACATAACACCATGCAAAAAACCCCACCAGAGTACAAAACTTCAGGTGGAGCCCAGGTGCCTCAATTAACTGCATTAAACTAACAAGTGAGGAAACTTGTTTTCTGCTCTCCAGTTTGTGTATGGCAATTACTTACACGGTATTTACTCTCCTCAGACTCCTGGGGACTTCCATAATCTCAGAGCTGTCCTCTGTTGTCCTCTGGACCATGCCACCGAGTGGCTTTTCAGCTTTACTTTTTGAGGACTCATTTTTCTCCCTTCTCATATTCTCATTTTCACTTAACATTTTTTCTCGGAGCTATCTGAGACATTCAGATGGTCCCAGCTGTCATCTTTGCAAACAGATTAAAATACCTCTAGTTTACATTCAATTTAGGGTGAGACATCCCACTTTGGATCCATGTCCAAAAGATCAGTTACTACAGAAATGAAGTTCACTATTTTCTATCTATCCATTTAATTGTCTGAATAGTGAAACCAAGTTGACCACCATAGATTATCTCAAGATACTGGTACTGTCTCATTTCTCTAAAACTGTTCAGTTTTCTCTTTCTATCCTTAGATTAAGGTTTAGATGGAAAAGCCTGACTTAAGTATTAACCTTAATGCCTTGCTCTGAAAGTGAACGTGATAATCACTTCAGCCAGTTTCAGAAGCAGAGTTTCAGATGTCAGGGGAAAAGTTGCATCCTGGGCTTTCATGACTTTCCTGATGAGTCCAGCTATCAACAGATTGCTACCAAAGAGTGAGCTTTCACTGAAATTTTAGACCAATTACACTGGAACCAAAGAGAAATTATCCTTGATTTTTCACACATAAACACGTCTAAGAGCTGTTTTTTTCATGTGTTTAAAAGAGGTTCTACTAAAAGTTGCACCATACTGTGGATGAAAGTCACTCCACTACAATCCTTCTGTTTACAAGGAGCAGATGTGATTATAGAGTGCAGATACTTGTAATTTTCTGTAATTTCCCCACAGCATCAGCTCCACAAACAACTAGATTTGGACAAAGCATCCCATTTGTGTTTTTATAAGTGCTGAGACAACGACATCTTCATTTCTCTCTTTCTACTAGAGATGTATTTTATTGGATATCTCAAGTTTGCATTCATTTTGCTTTGTTTTTATTGGCATCATCTCACTGGGAGCTTCTAGAGTTTTCAGTGATCAACAAATACAAGTCAGGCTTTTTTCTTCCCCACTGTTGTTTACAACTGATGAATTTCCAGCATATAATGGGACATTTGTATTAATCTCCAGGAGCATGACTCTGCATAGTGAACTGCCTAATTTCATGCTTTTTTGATCCTCCAGCCCTCAAGGTGACCCACTGCTCCTCCATAACGACAACTGCTCACAACTTCTGTGATCAGCACATTTCATTACCAGACTCCTGCTTTTGAGCTAAGTACTCTAATGAAAATATTAAATAAGACTGCCCCAAAACTGATCCTCCAGGGGCTCCACTGGTAGTCTCAGAATATCATTAGGCCTTACATTTTAATACTAATCATATTGTAGTATTTGCATCAGGGCAGCAATGCTCCTGCAGCACTGCTCCCATATGGACTCATGAGAGAGAGCCCGTGTCCAAAGGAGCCAACCACCTGAACTGGCCAGACAAATGGAGACAGGCTGGAAGCAGCATCCTGCTGCTTGGAGAGGCCAGGACCTAGACAGTGTTATGGCAGCAGTAATGAAGATTATCTAATAATAGAAAATTGTTTAAAATTTTGATTTCTGCCACTTGCAGACTAAAAGAGTGGGGAAATATCCTGCCATATTTTACTGAACTGCAGGAATGATGATCTGAAGTTAGCAGAAAATTGAAGTTTCAAAGCAGCTGATTAGGAAAGAGAAAGTGATAAAGATAATGCTTGAAGAAATATTCAGAATATTTCCTTTATGTTCTTCACAAATCTGTCACACAAGGCTTCTCTGGATGTCTTGAATGAGATTCCTAACCATTTAAGAGAAACAGTTTCCAACATTAGTTTCAGTTTTTCTGGGAAAAAAAATCGACATGCCATCTTTCACCAACACAAAATTGGTTTAATGACAATAATCAGAAATCCATGAAGAACTGTTTTCTTCTGATTGCTGAAGTATTTCTACCAGCAAGTCCTTAAAGGAAAGTTCCAATTATATTTTTCATCTCAGTTTTTTTTGATCCTTTCTATAAATTGATGGTAATATAGAGATTAATTTTTTAAAAAAATTGATTAATTGAATCACACACTTTGTTAAGAACTTTGTCAGTGTATTACTGACAGCAGCAAAATTTTCCCATTGTTAGCTGGACTAACATCCTCCATAGTTTGCTGTCAACAAGAAGTATAAAGCAACTGAAATTAGTACATATGTGTTTTCCTGGCACTTGGAATCTGCATTTCTCCAGTGTGGGTATGATGTCAAAACATAGTGACAGTGTGCATGCATCCAAGAAAGCAAGCCTACAAGCAGTGAGCATGGAACAAAAAAGAGAATCCACATAAAATCTACTTTTTGTTTTCTTTTTTTTTTTTGTAGTGCAGATTTATTGCACTTCAGTGGACTGGTTAACTAACTCAATGAAAGCTCTCCAAAAGCTATTGAGAAAACAGCCTGACTGATTGCAAAGCAAAACTGACAGAAGTGCTCCTACTACTTATGGCTTATACAGAAGCGTTCATATTCAGAGTGCTTGACAGACATTAAATTAATCCCACTGTATCTTAATTCTAATTGCCACAGGTATTCAGACTGTTCTGAGGCATATCTGCTGCAGAAGTTAAGTGTCTGTAGCACCCTCCTACTGCAGGAAATACAGTTAAGCTCATTTGTTATTTCAGTGAGGATATTCCTCCAAGGTTCTTTTCCTGCCTACATTTTAAAATGGGGCTCAGAGGTGCTCGTTGGTATCTTGTCAGCACAGCCTTTTTAATCTGTTAGCTCTGTAAAAAATGGATATGGCTGAAATGTCTCATTTGAGAGTCTTATGATGGTTACTGTGGTAGCCAAAAAATGGCAATCTCACCAGTTACTTGGTTTTTATGTTACTCCTGAGCTTTCATATACAATAAAGCAGGAACACAACAGCCTTTACTTGTTCTTCTTCCAGGGAAAAAAAAAATCCACCAAAACAAACCACAAAACACATGTAAGCCCAGTTTTAACACCGCTCTTCACCTCCCTTGTTCAACTTCAGGTTCTAGATTCAGTACACACAACATTTCTGACCAACTCCTTTCCAAGCTCTTGCACACTCAATCACCTTATCGCAAGAGGACAAAACGTTTTTGGGTTTGACAACACGATTTTTCTCATGGTCCAAGACCAACATTCTGGAAATAAGTTTCTTCAGCCCCTGCCACCTTAAATTGAACTTCACGCTGCTGCCCCACCTAACCTCCTCCTCAGAGCACAGCAGGCAGAGCCCCGTGACAGCCAGAGAACTACAAATGTCCACATGGATGGAAGGAAGAACTGTACCAGGTACTGCATTCCCAGAGCATCAGTGGACTGAGCTTGTATTTGTGGCATTTATTAATGTGGGAAAAAGGAAAACATTGCAGTCCTTCAGAAAAAGAACATCAGCCCTCTGCGAGCCTTTGTGATTTTGATAAATTCTCTGAAGTGCTACACAGGCAGGATAGGGTGTCTGTAGTGTGTGCTCCGGATTTACTGCCTGCCTTCATTTTAGTCAGCCAAAGTGAGCTCTCAAGGATTAGGGTCCCAGTGAAGATGTGGTTTTGGTTTCACAGGACTATGCACAGTTTTAATGGAAAAATTAAACATTTCTCCTGAAGAAAAGCATTTGCAAAATACCAAAATGACAGAGGTGCTCAACAAACATAAAGGGTTTTAGCAAACCAGACAGTCACACCCTGCGACTTGGGTTTTGTAGGAAAAAAGGTAAAGTGCAAGTGAAGAATGTCAAAATGCAACCATAGAAGGGCAGGAAAATTTAGGTTGATGAACAAATGTAGATTCTTTTCCTTTACACCTTGTGCACATAAAGCTGATGATGATTCTTGGAAAGTCCTGCCAAAGAATTCAACCTACAGCAGCAGAAGCATAAAAATATACATGTCCCTCCTAAAAGAATCATGGAAGAATGAAATTACGTCCAGGAACAGACAGATAAATCTATCTCTGTAGCCATTTGGCACTTATGAATTGTTCACATGTGCATAAATGGATTTTGTTTCCTCTAAGACTAGAGTCCATTGGCACCTTGCATTGTTACACTATTTCAGGTATTAGTACCCAAGAAATACAAACTTTGGGATTATGATGGTTTGTAAATTTTAAGCTGCCCAAGCCATCAAATGCTGCCACCTTTGTAGTATGATTAACAAAGGCTATGGGAACTAACACTTTGTTTCTATTTTAATTAGTGTTAGTAAGGTGAGTGATCAGTGGGATAAAGACTTGGCACGCTGCTGACATTGTGGTCAGCTTCACTTTGTTCAGGCTTTTACGAGGTATGAGGAACTGCATTGCTCTGTACTCAGCTCAGCAGAATGCAATTCCTTGTACAAATATCATTTTCAGGGATATAATGAAATCTTTGATATTGTGACAATTAACATAGCAGAAATAAAGGTTCTTGGCCATTATTTTCATGCTATCCACATGCTTTAGAAATATCCTATTAGATACCATTTGCTGAAAGAAGGAGTGGAGGGTTTTTCTTTTAATTTTTTTATTTATTTTGCTTTTGTCCTTCTATGGACCAAAGCCCGTAAGGGCTCCTTTACTGTTATCCCTTGCTGCTGGCTTTGACCCACAGCTGTACTTTAAAACTGGTGGGAAGCCACAAAATAAAAGTCAATACTAAGTAGTTTTATTCTACATTTCCTGATGTTGCTTTTGCTAAAAATATCTTAGGCTTGAAAAAAAATAAATCAATAAACACCATTTTTATCCTCATGGCTTTGATTGTCATGCTCCAAGAAAAATCTGAAAAGCAATTGGTGCCACTTTATGCCAGAGACTAGAACTGAATAGGTCCCATCCTCTTCATCTCATGTGACAAACTGAAAACCATGCTGAATTAAAACCTCACTTTTTCTTCTGGTAGCTTAAAATGAGGCCATTTGGGGTATATTTAGCAAGGACCCCAAACACAATAAGCACGCAGCAAGGATTTCACTCTTCTTCCAGTGTTCATTGCACTGTGATGACTGTTCTTTACCATTCCATCAGAAGGTAATTCACTTCCAGAACAGTTCAATTCAACAGCATTTGGGCCATCAGTGTCAATGAGACTTAGGTTTCTTGGTGCCTCCATTTTTTTTCCTCTTTATGTCCCTTGATTCATCTTCTTCAGCCTGCCTTCCTGCTTTTTAGCTTTCATAAAGACTGGATTCCAGTTTCATCAATCCCTCTTCTTTTTCTGAACAGGATGGAATTTTTTCACATCCTCAATATGGACAGCAAATGTAAAAGGATCCTCATTTCCATGGTGTCATCTCAAAATGTTTGAATGTTTCTGTGATCCAAAATTCAGGGGCTTGCTAAAAAGAAAGGAGCCGTTTAAAAAAATAATAATCTTAATCTTCAAATGTTTCACTGCCACAGACAGTGCCACTGCACTGGCTTTTATGAAGAACATATTTATAGGCAACAGGAAAATCATCATAGATTAGGAAAAAAAAGCCGAAAGGAAATCAAATCTGGGCAAACAGTTCACACTGAGATCCGAGTTGTTGCCAATTTTACAGATTCATTGTGTGACCCAAATTCTCAAATTTTCAGTCAGTCCAATACAAAATGAAGCTGCTGAAGGGGATGTCCAGTGAGGATGACGTCCATGGCAACACTGGGAGTTACTCATGTGTGGGCAAACCTCAAACACCCATAAACAAGTTTGCCTTTCATCTGAGTGTTTGGAACAGACACTCAGTTTCCAGCCTTAATCTCAGCAAATACAAAACTCCATACACATGAAAATCTGCATTTGCAAATATCAGTATCTTCCTGTGCACACACTAAACATATTATAATATACATAAGCAGTAGGACTTTCCTTTGCTAAGAATTTTCATCTGTAACATAAGCAAAAACAATGTATAAAATAATTTTCTCCACTTGAAAGTCAATCTTTTAATTAATTTGTAAACCTCAGGGGATACAGCATTTTTAATTTTTAATAGATAGTTCTCTTGCTGAAAGAAAATCTTTTAGGAGCTACGAATACAGAGGTGGGATGTTAACTTTCAAAAAAGCATATTGCAGAACAGATGCTATGTTGGGCAGATCCTCCAGTTTTCCCACGGAAGCACTTTCTTCCTTAAGTTTACTGAAGGAAGATAATAGATTAAAGAAAAATAAAGTAGAGAATGTTAAAAGCAAAACATTGTGTAAAATTTACAAGCTAACTAAAGCTATAAATTAACCAGGTTGTTATTTTAACAAATACTGGTTCTGGAATACAAGTGAGGTGGTAGATACTTTATAAATATATTTAGAAGAGTTGAAGCAAATTACATTGCTAAGGTTTCATGATCATTTGCAGATAACATACTCCTGTACAATTTTTGCAAACACAGATCTAGGGCATATTTGCATTATCTTAAAATAAAAGCACTTTGTCATTTATACATCAGAATAATTACTCATTGGAAAATAAACTCATGGGATCAAAAATGCTAAAATATATGCAAAGCATTTTATAAATATTATTTTAGACCTCTTTTGTAGTATAACAGCAAGGATTATTTTACTTCAATAAAGTCAAATTTAACAGGAACTCATACAGGATTTCACAGGAAAAACTACAAGAAAAAATAAAATGTCTACATCCACTATATTAACTCAGCACATAAAAGCTATGGGTTTTCCAGGAGAATACTTGCTTTTTCAGGTACACAGCATAATCAAAACCTCTGAACACTACTTGGGTTGTGTTGGCTTTCCAATCACTTCATAACTCTTTGGGAAATGTAACTATGCGTAAATGACCTCATTTTACTGTACCTCAATGGCAAAGACTAAACCAGGTGTGTCTTAGTACTGACTACCAGGAGTCATAATTTCAAGATCAAGCTTGTCCATGTTTTCTCTTAATGACACTGGTTTTGGTAAGACCAGAGTGCACTGAGAATGGAGTGTGGGTGCAAGAACCCTTGACAACTCTGTGACACTCTGCTCAAGACACTGCCAGCCACAAGTGACTGCAATCACAAAACAATCCAAAAAACCTCTTAGGGAACTCCACCAACAAATTTATAACAACCTCATAAAAAATCTCACAGGCCAACATTTCCCACTTACTGCTGGCTGAGGTCAGAACTTCCAGTGAAGCTATGCAGATGGACGTGGATATCGCTGGGGATCCAGTGCGTGGTTTCCAGTTTGCCACCGTGCCAGCAGAGAATGGAGTACCTGCTATTTCAGGCATGCAGCACCAGTGTTTCTGGGCAGATACACCTCACAGAGGTCTCCACACCACAGCTGCAACCAGATCCCAGTTTTGAGATGCAACACACCACCACCGGCACCAGGTTAAGGTTTTGTGCCAAGGGGCTGACACACTCAGGGACACATCTTTGAGCTCCACCTTGTTCCCTTCACCCTGCTGTGGGAATGGCTTCACCTCAAACCAAAAGGCTGTTTCTGGTGCCAGGAAAGACAATCAGCTGTGCCCATGAAACCCACCTCTCCCGCCTCCTCCAAAGGAAAGATGCAGGCCAGATGGATATCTCCTGTGGCCCATTCCGGGCAGTCTATGGGCTCCAGCCTGGATAATGCTGGCTCTAATACATTCTGGCCTGAGGCACGAGGACTGAAGACATCCCAAAACACTCAACACAGAAAGATTACACATTTAACTTAATTCTACTTAATCTTCATATGTGCTTCAAAGCTGCAGTTATGAAAATCCCTGTACTTGAGGCTCATACCTGTTAAGGCTCTAGCAGTGTTCTGTGGCAAGACAGCGGAGAAGTGTGTGAGTCAAAATCAGCAATTTTTAACTGGGATGGAGGGTATAGGATAAGTAAAAGGCAAGAACAGGGTGATCGGCAGGAGTACAGGCTCAGGAAAATAAAAGAGTGGAAAAGGGGCCATCACCTACTTCACCATGATCCACAGCAGGGCTCTGCCAGCCACAGAATGGCTACAGCACAGGAGAGCAGGCAGGTCAGGAAACTTGCACTTGTGCAGGTCCCAACAAACACATGACTCGTACCATTCGTTCTCTTCACTTTTTTGGATCTTACTCCCTTTGTAGCCAGTGTGTGTCTCACCCCCGAGGTGAATGCTTTTGTTGGTACAGATTTTCTTCATCAGCTCTCTCTGGAAATTGGCAGGCTGAGGGAAGTTTTCATTATCACAGTCCATGAAGCGCCCAGAAATCAGATCTTTAAGGCAATCAATTGTAATTATGTAAAATCTTAGGTTGCATCCAGCTCTCCCACTTTGCTCATGCTACTGTAGCTGCATGATTTCAGTGGAACAGATCCTGGCTCTTGCCAATAGAAATAAGATTAGAGCTGCCCCCAAAATTATGCTTCAGGGAACACAAGAAACTACGCAGGAAAGATAATGTATTTGAGAACATTTTTAATAAATAATGTGACAAAAATTACTTTTCTGATTATTGGATCCTCAGTATGCAAAATTATGGCTAAAATATGAGGTTTCTTACATGAACATAATGAAAACATTAATCACATGGACTTTTCCTTTAGTACTGCACACCCTTTCTATGGAACCTTTCTTTAAAAATTAGCTAAATGAAAAATTTCAGTCCTCGGTAAACACCAAAACACTTTTTTTTTCTTTTTTTTTTTTTTTTTCATTGGGGCTAGTCCTGATAGCTGTCAATAAACAAACACACATTTTTCCATTAGCACCAATGACAAAGAAATTTTATAATTACAAAAAAGATCAGAAAAATCTACAGACAGAGGACATCATTTGGCAAATTCAATGCAACTAATGCCTCTATTTCAGCTTTAATGATAATCCAATGTTGAGAGAGGCCACAGAAAAACTGGTAATTTTCTGTAAGTCCAGGAAAAGTGAGAAGTGTTTTGATTACGGCCCACATTTAGGTTTGTTACTTTACCATCTGTCATCATTCAAATATTCCAAATACAAACATAGAGCATTAACAAAAAGATGAAAAATATCCCAAACAAATGCTTAACATTTTCAATAAGACAAAAAAAAAAGGTTAATAGTTACAATGGTTTACAAACAAAGTTTAGTGATTGTGCTTTTAAAACCAAAAAAAAAAAAAGATAAGCAGTGCATTACAAAAAAATTCATTGCCAAGATCAAACAAAACTTCTTTAAGTGGCACTTCTTCTTTAAGGTGAATTGACACAAGTAGAGGTCTGAGATTTGGGCCAGTAACAGTTGATGATATTACCTAATCATTATTAAAAATGTCCATTGATTTTCTTTTCATAAGCATTGTTGAGGCTGAAAATTAGAAAAAAGTTTCAGATAAACTTGCTTATGCTAGGATTAGGCAAACAGCAATCACATTGGCTTACCTCCTGCCTATCCCAAAGGACATTTTTAATAAGAATGTATTTAATGATGAAAATGGAAAGACAAATCAAAGTACCACAGGGGTTTAAAATGAGTACATATTTACAATAAGAGCCACCTTGTCCCAAATTAATTTTACTTTCATTTGTCAAACTGTATCATCTGCAAAAGGTTAGCAAGAGACTGGCAGAAAACAAGACACACAGTCTTGTGTTAAAACTGCAAGATACCATTTGCACTGGCTGCAGACTGCAGTGAAACCCCGAGAACCAGAGCACGTTCTGCACCACGTTCCCTCTGGGGACCTCTGATCGCTGCCGTGTCACTCGCGGTGTTACCGACTGGCTCGCTGGTCAACTGGCACTGCACTGAGCACTGCCACACTGGGGAAAAACCTTGGAATGCCAGGCCCTGGCATTTCCTTCTGTTCTAATCCTGAAGCAGCAGCTGGCCCAAGCACCTCGAAGTGCAGCTTCCCTGCCTGCTCGGGCAGCGAAGGCGACGCACTCGGCGTTACGGAATCGGCGAGGGCCGTTCCTAGTGAGGAGGGTTTACAAAGAAAGAGTAAAACAAAAACTAGCATTCTGATGGCATGAGGAAAAAGGAAAAATTGTACACTCTGATTGCACTGAACATTATTTCTGGCGTCAAACATCATCAGACTTGAGGCATCTTAAGTGATTTATTTTTTTTTCTGATTAGATTTTAAAAGCCTGTTAACAGTACATGTTGTTGTCTTCAGCTTTCTGTTTCCTGTATTAAAAAAAGAGGATAATTACTACACATTAAACTTTATTATTTAAAATTTGTTTTACATACTTCTTAGAGATTTGCTACCTTTAAATGATAATTACTACTTATGCACAGCAGTGTGACTGTATGTTGGCCACCCTTTCTACAATCAGTATTTAAATTGAATCAATATCATTAGCAGAAAAAGTAAAGAAAAAAGTTCGTATGTTAGTATCTAATAAAATCTAGAATGATAAACTGTCAAAAGATGTGAAAAGCAATGTCATGGTATTCTTAGATGCTCTAGTTTTTTATCTTCAGTTTTGAAAGAAAAGTGCTCTTCAAAATACTGTATTTCTGCAAGTTCTGTTCCATAAGTTTTAGTGTGGTGACACATACATTATACTATATATTACTTGGTTTTTATGTTTTTGACACATTCTTAAAAGTTTATTCACTTGGATTTGGCATAACACTAACGGACAGATAAATGCACTTATTTTCCCAAACAGAAATATTTCTGGTTCAAAAGCCATTTTCCCCTGGCATCTGTCTAAAAACAAAACCAGCCTTACTGTATTACAACTGGAGTTACCTCCATCTCCTCTTCTTCTTCCTCTTCTCCTTGTTCATAGGCTCCCAGTACTTGCATTTCTGCAACATTCCTTCGGGCTAGATTTGCTTGATCTGCCCTCTGTCTGCCTCCTGACCCTCTTGACGACATGGAGCTGGAGGAGCTGGGATCTCTAGGATTATTTGATGTTGGAAACGTTGGTCTAGAATATGGCAGGATGTCCTCTGTATAATTAAAAGCACATATTGTTATGTTTACAAGCCCAGAGATACTGTGAACCTATAATTTCTGCATGCAGCTGATTTACTTTTTATGATTCTCAGGAGGTTTAAGGTGATGCCTGACAAGAACATGAAATATGCTGCTACCATAACAGCATTACAGAAGCTTTCTCAAAGAAATTTATAGTCTCTACATGGTAACGTTCACCACAGAAAAACTAATTCATGATTAGTGTCCATTTCATTTCAATTTAGGATCCCTGGTCTATGTTCTACAGGAAAACAAAAAAAACCCCACTCCTTGTAGTATATATTCAATATGACAGAGTAGGAGGAAATGAGAATACACATATGATACAAGGAACTCAATCCATCTAAATACTGGACCCTGCATTTCTCAGGCCACGATTAGTGGCCATGCTTTAAAATTTCGCCACCATCCTCTGTGGTAGCATTCTAATAACTTTTCTCTATAGCAATCCACTGTAATCAAACTTCTATTCATGCACCCATTTAACCAACTTACTACCCAAACTCCCCTGATGTTATCCCTAAATACCTGCAGGTAGAAAGGACCAGGCATTTGTATCAATCTGTGCTCTTAGTGACCTCTTGGCATGTTCCATTGATCAGTAAACTTACCACTTTCCACATGTAAGAGATTACTTTGCTCAGGGCTGGCTCGTATAATGCCGTATCAGTTAGCATTTATAATTAATCCACAACTACTATGGCTTTCTTACTTTTGAAACAGGACCAGGTATCATTCTGGCCCTTTTCTCCTCTACAAATTGGCAAAATGGGGCAAGTGCTGATCCTTTGGTAGATAAGTTATGTTTCTGACTTACAGATCTACTGTCTGACTTCACTCAGTTCCCTCATAAACCAGATTATAATTAGATACATTAAATATAACTAGACTAGAAAGTGTATGGTGGGAGTAAGGACACTGATCCTTATAATTCTTGAGGAGTATTTCTTTCTGCTTTCCTCAGCATTAGCTTTAATACATGATGGGTCTGAGGGCAGCGAGACAGAAAAAGAATGTTTTGTAAGCTTGTGTTTCTGTTTTACCCCAACAAGAACCTGCAGTGTGACCCACATTGACACTACAGCTATGATAAACAGTGGCAATTCAGCAGCTCTAACTTCACTCCAGCAGCCTGCAGAGCTCCCAGCGACCAACACCCAGCACTCCAGCAAACCCCGAGCGGGCAGAATGACCTTGAAGAAGATGCGTTTTTGCTGGTGCGCCGTCTCGTTTTGGTGCTTTGCCTCCTCGCAGTTTGCCGTCGCTGGGCGGCTCCTGGGCCTCTCTCCGCTCCCCCGAGTGCGTCCGCCCGTCGGGATGCTGCCTGCCCTCCGCCCCGTCCCTCCCCTTGTAGCTCGCTCCTTTCCTCTCCGCGGATCTGTCTGTCCTCGCGTCCATGGAAGCGAGCTTTGGCAGCATGACCGGCCGCACCTCCAGCTGCGCCTTGGACTGCGCCGTCGGGGATTTTATGGCTGGAGGTGGCACAGGAGGAGGTGGCAAGTCTGGGAAGTTGGAAGAGAAGAGTAATTACGATGACGTCACGCACTAGTGAAATTAAGAAATAATATTTAACGAACCGAAGAAAGAGACGCTCTTGTTTACTTTCAGCCCTCCCTCTGCCCTTCTCTCTCCAACCCAAAAAAGTATTACGTTACTGTTAAAACTGCTGATGGGTATTTTTCCAAAAGCTTGAGCTTTAAAAACACAAAGTAAGACTTCTCACTGCCTTTTCAAATCACAATATTTTCTTAAAAATAATTACTAAAAACCGCAATAAACTTTAGGCACTTGGATATTAATGTATCAGTTATGGATATCAACAAAGAGTTAAGGATAATAACATATCCTTCCTGATATTTATCATTTTTGCTAAGTCCATTCAAGAACTCAGCAGCTTGTGCTGCAGTTGCTCAAGGTCTTCAGTGTAGTGGGCATTAAAGCAAACGGGCTGGGATGTAGGATTGTGTATCAGATGCACTGCTGACATATGCAAGGATAAACTATATGTATTACTGCATTCTTCTTTTAAAATAATAGGTTAAACTAACACATGTATCCTTGGTGTCTGTGGGTACATCATGACATATTAAAAAAAACCAAAAGCACAGTCAGTCAGTGAAGTAGTAAGCTCTCAGAAAAAAAACAAAAAAAGAAGAAAAGACATACAAAGACTTTTGAATTTGTCTCTTTAAATTAAGGGGTTCTAAAATTCTGAATATTTAAAAATACTATTTATAAAGCACACATATAATTTACTTCGTTTTATTTTTCTATTCTTGCATTAGGACGTAAAATTAGAATATTAAAAATGTTCATCAGGATACAATCGTGCTCTGTGGAATATAGAATGTGAAGTAAAAACCATGGGAGCCAAGCAAGGAAGTGGCAATACAAAAGCAGTTCACAATAAAGCTGTAGGCACAATTCACAGGGATATAAGAGAACAACAGGTCAAAAAAAGTGAGATGAGGTTAATATTCTCAAGTGAAATTGCTAGAAAAAAACCTTCACTTTTAAAAATTGTAACTTCAGCATTTTGTAATAGTGTCCATTTCTACTTCCACAAAAATCTGGGAGCAGCTGTGTTTTTCAGACACAATCACTATATATACAGCTAATTCTCAGTCTACTCAGAGAATGTTTCAACTGAAATTTACCTGAAATGGGCCAAAAATAAAGGTAGCACTCCTGAGTCAGAAAAAACAAGTATCTAATATATACATCTAAGTTCAGATATGGCACATGCAGAGATTTTTGAGAGGTTTTCCAGTGACACAAAACATGAGTGACTTGATCCTGCCCTGTGGGAAGGTGAAGCAATGCAGAATTCAGTGCTCTATGCAAGATTACTGGGAACCATCCAACACATTCACCTGGTGACATATCTTGGAATTATCCTTGACCTGTTTCAAACAAGACTGGAAATTTTATCAATTGGCTGGACTGGAATGATGAGGAAGAAAGATATCAAGAGGTATGGTTCATAAGGCTGGACATACTTCAGGGAAATGATATCCTGCTGCAATAACTCCACTGTCTTGGTGAAAAAAACCCACAATAAGCAAACAAAACAAACAAACAAACAAACAAAAAATCCCATCAGGGAAGTTTGTTTGTTGAACTTTAGCAGTTTGGGGAATATCAGTTTTGGAGAGCAGCTAAAGGTAAACAATTGACATACTGAGACTTAATTTTAAGTATCTACTTAACACTCACTATTTGCAGATACATTTTAAGAAAAAGGACTGTCATCTTCAAAACCTAAGAAGGCATAATGTAAGCTTGGAGAAACTAAGTGGTTGAATCAAAATGAAGGGGAGGTTTAGATTGGATATCCGGAAAAGGTTTTTCACCCAGAGAGTGGATGGGCACTGGAACAGGCTCCCCAGGGAAGGAGCCACAGCACCAAGCCTTACAACATACTTGGCAAGAAAGCACAGGATCAGTTATGTTGCATTCCTTTGTTATCTGTAACTGTTAAACATGGTTTAGAGAGGCAACCTCTGCTCAGCACACAGCCTCAGCAGTGAAAGTCTGTAATTCCAGCCATCAGAGCAGCACTCAGACTACCTCTTCTAAAAATGCCCTGTGAGGTCCTGCCACCTAAGAGGAAACCAAACTACTTTCACTGGGCTGCCCAGACCTGTAGATGGAAATTTGAATTTCTGGATCACGAAGATCCAAAGCCATGTGATCTTAAGTGCCAATATCTGCTGCAAAAAGTGTTGGTCTGAAGAAGTATATAACCTCTTACAATTCAGCAATCACGTGAAAATTCACATGAAGTCTGCCTAAGACCTCAGAGGTGTGTGTAGTATGTTCCTTGAAAGCCCAGTGCACAAGACCATGTCAAGCCAGACTAAAGCTTGTTGAGAACAAGAACTGTTCTTCAAATGCAAGGCTGGAGATGGACTCCATCTCTCACAGAACACTGGTAGCGATTACAGAACTTGGACAAGGTTTAAGAAAGAAGACAAACTCTGAATTAGCCTGTGGAGATACCAACACCACTTTCCTTCTTGAGGAAAACTTTCTTCTCACAATATGTCTCCCCTCAGAAGAGGACACACTGATTAGAAGTGGATGAAGATACTCAAAGTCAAGAAGCATAGGCTTCTGGAACCACAGGTGCTTTTCTTTTAACACACTCTGGTTGGATTTGTCCTTATCTCAACCCTTTGGGGTGCATGCTGGGCACCAAAAAGGATGGTCATGGTTTTAAGCCCAGCTGGAGATGAATCCCTTCTCAGCTGCTCGCTTGACCTCCCACCTCTCTTCTACCACCCCAGTGGAACGGGGAGGAGAATCAAAGTAAAACTTGTATGTTGAGATAAGAACAGTTTAATAATTGAAAACAAAAGTAAAATAATACAATACTGGTAAACAATAATAATAACAATAATAATAAGGGAAAAAACAAGTGATGCACAATGCAATTGCTCACCGCCCACTGGTCACCCAATTGGTCACCACCCACTGACCAGCGCCAGACCCCCTTCCTGAACCCAGACTGGCCCTTCTGGGTAAATCCCCAGTTTATACACTGGACATGATGTTCTATGGTGTGGAATATCCCTTGGGTCAGGTTGGGCCACCTGTCCTGCCTCTGCTCCCTCCCAGTTTCTTCTGTGCACCTCCTCCCTGGCAGAGCATGAGGCAAGGAAAAAAAAGAAGTCTTTGACTTAGGAAAAACACAACTTAGCAAAAAACTACCACCAACACCATTCTCATTCCAAATCCAAAACAAAGCACCTTAACAGCTGCTGAGAAGAAATTAACTCTGCCCCAGCTGAAACAAGGACAATGCAGTATCATGTGTCTCACATGCTCCACTAACTTTCTCTATAATAAAGCACTGCTGATGTAAAGGGAGTGCAGATATCCAACATCAGCCTTTTCAGCCACCCTTGGAGCCAGTGTCCAGCAGATGTGGCTTGGCAGTGCACTGGATGAATGAATACCAAAGGGAAGGAACGTTCCTGTAGCCTATAAAATACAGCTTGGAACAAACTACTTTGTTCAAGAATCCTCTCTGGCTACACAGGGCAATGAACAAAGTGGTGTTGAATCTTGACTATGGAAAGGGAAGATGCATTGATATAAAAAGTTTCATAAACCGGCAGCAGCTCTATGGTACAGTAATAACTAAAGAAAATTGATATTCTCTTTCAAGAACATTTTTGCAACCTGCAGGGAAACTATAAAAATCTTCATTATAACACAGTACTTCTGACTGAGAAGAATCCTTTACAGAGGGAAAAAAAAAATCCCTTTCAGAGGTCAACACTATTACACCTCTGTGGTATTTATTTTAACAGCTCAGATCACAGAGAAAATCCAGATTCAATCTGCCTCCTCGAGTACAAACTGGCACACTTCTTATTAAAAGCAAAGTGGAAGCTTCCATTGTAAGGAATAAAAAATAAATCACAAAGCAACATCAAACCAATAGAAAGAACTCAGAAGTATTTGTTAAAGGTCAGCTGTGCTCACATGTTTCATTCATGTATTACTGTTATCCTGCTTCCCACGTAACTCAAACAATTAATGGATGCCATTTCATGGCACAGCCTACAGCAGAAACCTTCCATATGTGTCTTTTGAAAGGAGAGATGATAATTTTCTAAATGGGAACACACACAGGAACCACGGGATAAGCAAAACAGGATTGAGGAAAAATAATCTGCTAAATTAGTTTGACACTAAAGTGGAGAAACCATAAATAAGCACAAAAAGATTAATTGTTAAGTAGTGGCAGCTCTCTCCTTTAAACTCTATCAGCCTGCAGATTTTCAGGCACACCCTGAAGAAAACAGCAGTTATAGATTTGATGCAATACTGAAGAAGATCCCTGGAAGTGTTCAAGGCCAGGTTGGATGGGGCTCTGAGCAACCTGGTCTAGTGAAAGCTGTCCCTGCCCATGGCAGGGGGGTTAGAACCACATAACCTTTGAGGCTCCTTCCAACTTAGGCCATTCTATCATTCTCTAAGATACAAAGTGAGTTTTTTGTCTATTGCATGTTCATGCAGGTATGCAAAACTCAATATTGTTCCTGACTTTAAAAAAACTTAGACAGCATTTAAGATTCCCAGACACATCATAATCTGAGTTATTATTCATGTACTGAAGTTGTCTTCAAGCTTTGTCTCTCAAGAAACATGGCTCACACTGTACAGAATAATTGGATGAACAAATCAATACAGCAAAACCCAAAGTGATGTATAAAAGCTGAGGGCTGTTGCTTTTTTTTGCTTTTATGTACATTTGCGTAATTATCAGAACAATTTTCACTCCACAAAACCTCCCTGAAGTAACAAAATCACTATTTACGAAATATCTCATAATGGACTGAGAAGTAAGGACTGAGAAGAGGGCAAGCATCTGAAAATTATTATAATTCAATAACAAGCTGATTTTTCACAGAGGTAAGAAATGCGTTCCTACTTATTTTCTACCTTGCTAAAATTTGCTTCATACAGAGTAGATTTTTTTTGTACTGCACAGGCAGAGGGAGACAAAAGTACAAATGGTGTTGGCATGCTTAAAGGCTTAACATTTCCAAGTGAATATTCGAGGAATATCTGGCAGATGTTCAACTGCCTTTTGTGAGAAATTCAGCTGCCCTCACATCATGTGATTGATAACACAGCTAAATAACTCAGTTACAGTCTCAGCCAGTTAGTTACAAAACTGTTTAGTATTTTTTGTCACTCAGAGATTTAAAGAAGCATCAGGATTTAAAATCTCATGTGAACTGTGAATGGCATAATTTCTATTGAAAGACCTACTGAATCAGAACAATGGCAAAGTATTTTTATCCTTTTTATCTAAATGCTTACAATTCTGAGGGCTTGTAACAACTGATAAATCAATTCAAGACAGTTCAGAAGAGATTCTCACAGGTATATTTTTAGAAAAGACAAACATATTCTTTTAAAATTTGGTTTTCTAAATTAAGTATGTAAGTAGGTCAGACAAGGTTGAGAAGGAGGGTACATCTGCTAGTTGGTTCTTGTAATGCATTCTCAGTAAACTCTCTTAAAAGGCTAGATGAAGAGCAATTAAAAATTCATACATTTTAATCCTTACCACCTACTGAGCAAAGATTTTTAGCAACAAATATGAAGAACATTTCACTGCCTGGATAACTGTCTAGGAACAAAACAAATGAGCTGAAATCCCCTCCCACATAAAGTTGCAACTAACTTGAACTAATGCTCACAGAAAATACAAAATTGTTACTACTTGGACAATGCAGAGCAGATCAGAGAGCACCCTCCTTTTTTTAAAAATAGGTAGTAGTAGGCCTTTTATTGCTACATTAGTAACAAACACACCTTCAGAAAGACCAACCTCTCACAAATTTGTCTGTATGAAGAAAATAAAACAGAGAATTTTTTAAGACTTAGATATATTGCTTTTGATAATACTCCTACCATTTTCAACTATTCAGGAAAATCTTTAATTTATTTCTATATCCTTCCTGTCAACTAATCATTTAAAATCTTCATTACACCCGTATTTCATAGAAGTGTCAGCAAGGAATAATTCAGGTAATTTGAGAACAGTAGAAAATCCTTTACATGCAATTCTTTAAAATTCCATTTTAAAGGCTGAGAAAGTAATGAAGGAATGTATGTTTCTGGTTTTAGTATTTATTGAATGTTTCTGCTTTTTTTCCCCCCACTACTGCAAAAACATGTGTGTTCACTCTTCATGAGGAAAAAAAAGCAACTCTGTATCAGGCACTCCTTTATAAAAAAGATTAATAATAGTGTGACATCAAGCCAGGATAAAAACCTAAGTATATCTCAGAAAGGTCAATTGTACTTTAATGTTTCATTCATGCATCCATACCACTCTTCTCCACCTAAGGAAAGCAATTAGTAGATGTTATTTTATAGCTAATTCTGAAGGGTCACAATATTCTAGATGGGCCTATTAAAGTGAATGGTTAGAATCAACAGTAAGGTTCCAAATATGCTTATATAAACAGACTGAGGGGAAAAAATAATAATTAAAAAAAAAATCAAAACCAAACAAGTCCTTCAACCTTTGAACTGGATTTTATTAGATCTGCAGGAATTAAAGCCATAATTTGCTATTCTCTGAATGACCACACTGTATTGCACTATAAAGAGGCTAGTGGAAATTCTTACCTAATTAGAAAATATGCTGAAGTAAGCAGGTGCTACACAACACAAAACAAATATTGATCATGATTGTCAAATCTATATTGCGATATCTAATGACAATGGCTCTATGATTTAGCTCTGTATAACTACTTTCACAAAAACCTGTCATCAAATACAGGCCCATCTCTTATTTATCTCTGTGTTAGAAGCAAATGGCCACATAAAACACCTTTATTTATTTATTTCTGATGTCCTAGCTATTGCGTTTGTATTGAGGCTTGATGCTCTGCCAATTATTCAGTTAAGAGCATTCTCTTCAAGAGAATAAAAGCTGATAAAATGTCAATAAAATCTCGTGAAAAGCCATTACGAGAGTCTCATAAACCTAACGTTTCTGGTACAGTTTTGGGATTTACACCTTGTGTTGTCCTTTCACAGAAGCAAGCATGCACAAAACCACTGTAATAACCTCTTGAAATCAGATAATATTCCAACAGCTCAGTTTCACTGACAGAAGGGGCCTGGGCACAAGCCAAGAGGCCCAGGTGCACTGTGTCATGCCAGCATTTAATGCAGTCTAATATCAGATAGATGCTACTGAGAGAAAATACTCAGAATAAAGTACAGATAATAGCACGGACAACCACTCATTGCTAAATTACTTCTGCTCGTCGTGCTTCGAGCTTTGTATTAAATTTTTTTCGTCAAGTGGCAGGAATCACAGGGAGAAGTGGTTTCAAAACTCCCTTCTTGTAACCCTGGATAAGGATCTATAATATTAGGCTTTCATATGATAATGGCAAATGATGCCCCCCTTTGAAAAATTTCAGACTGGTAATGAAAGTCCTAATCAGATTGTTGTTGTAGAGAAGCAGGAGGTGGGGAGCTCTGCCCTTCTTTCCTTTTCCCTCCCCTCCCCTTCCCCCACATCTCCCTCCTGTTAGCAAATTCAGCAAACTTGACAAGATGGGTTAAGTCTTGGGGAATTTATCTTACATGAATTTCCAACAAAGCCCACGGATTGTTTTATACAACTGGAAGGCAGTGCTTTAATAAAAGCTGCACCACCTGAGGCACTTTCATTAAAGGCTCTCTCTAGACAACATCACAATGTTTGCATTATCATCCTACACCCCCAAGAGAATACAAGCACTACCTTTTCAGCAAGAGTTGATATTGTGTGTGAAGGCACGAGAGAAGATGATTAGATTTCGCTTTCACTCACAAAGTAACTGCTTGCAACAATGCTGTGGTCAGGATTACAATCCACTGATTTGTGTTGTCCACCATTTGAATGGTGAATTGTTTTTTTTTTTTCAGGAAAAGACACATTCTGAAGGTTTTAATAGTCAGTCACGTGAACGAAGATTTTAATCCTAACCACACATTATTCTCAATGACTGTACTATTTAAGCTATCTGGGCTCTTAAATAATGACGGTAATTAGCTGATTAGGACACTATAGAAAACAGGTGCAAGGCTCTGGAGTGGAAGCATCAATGTACAGTATTAAGGAACTCTGGCATTTAAAATGATTAAACTGTTCAGTGTGTTTAGCAACAGGAAACACAAATCACTGAATTCTGAAGCACAGCGCTATCTCTGCAGAAAAATTTCACACACATGCACTGAATGCATATTTAGAAAGGTTCACTGAGGCTTTCACCCATTTCAGTGGACTCACCATCTGTGTAGACTTCTCTGCGCAGATGTCCTGGCTGGTGTTTTTGCTTTTTGGCAGGTCGGACCTTCTGTATTACAACAGCACTCATGTTGCTGTCGGTGGATACAGGGCTGGTGGGTCTGGGACAGTGTGATGCATGAAAATGTCTACGGCCTGCAAATGGTTACAGAACAATAGCAATTACTTTTCTTACCTAAAATAAAACCTTTCATACTTTCTCTTTTCACATCAGAATGCTGTAGTTATACAAAACCTAAAAATACACTGTTGAAACAATAGTAAACCTCATCCAGTTTTAGAATGAACTGTAACTAAATCGAAGCATTTGCTATCCTATCATTAGGCAGGCTGGCTTGGTTGCACAGAAATTATCCAGCTGCTTGGTAGCTGGTAGCTCCTGCCCCGGGAGCACAAAATCCATCAGCAGGCAAGCACGAGCAGGATTCCCACCCAGCCAGTTTCTGGAAAGAGCAGATTGTTTCCCTCTCAGGACAGGTTTCCCCTCCCCTAGCTCGGGCCGCACGAGGTCATCCCTGCCATAAGCAGAGCAAGTCACCAGCAGGTCTCAGGTACAGAAGTCCCCTCTGCCACTTTGAGTCAATTTTCAGGAATGCATCAAGGCTGGATGACTGGCATTTTATCACAGATTATTTGCAGATAAGAAGGGCCACATTTTAAGGACATGCAGTCAGGCAGCAATATATATGTATTAATACCAATATGTAGAAATTTCTGTATAACATGAACTGAACTGTTGCAAAAATATTAGCAACCAGATATAAAAACACCTTTTCTAAATACTTAAGTCTCTGCATGTATTTATAGGAATTTATATGTACAAAACGGATTAAAATCCTGGCCCCATGGGTACGAATGGGAGTTTTGCCACCTACTTCAATCGGTCAGGATTTCATCCAGAATTACTAAATTACCTCCCCTCTCACTCTTCATGATGAACAGCTGTGTTGAAATGAAACAAAGGACTGTTAACTGGGAGAGGATGTCAGAGATGGCAGGAAGGTTGAAAATCTGTTGAGTCAGGGTGGACACAGTTGTGACAGAGTACCTCTTCTCCAGGCCTGGCAGTTTAATAGGATTGATTGTCAAAACATTCATGGATCTGCCTGTAACTTGCATCCCAGCCTGCTGTATTCTTATTTCTTAGCTAACTAAAAATATCCATTTGGCCTAGTCAGGCTACTGATTACCTGTATACATCCTGTGCTACTAGTATCCAGTATGTTGTAAAAAATGAAATATTTCAAATATTACATTTTGTATGTTCAGTGGTGATTCAGGAGAAAGCAAAAAGGAAAAAAGAAACATATGCATAAGGCCCTGCTGCATATGCATAATCTACAATCTAAAATGCAACTCATAACAGCTGTCAAAATATGAAACCAACACAAAGCCAGTTCATCCCAACAATACAACAGTAAGAGCCTGAACAGAATTCCTCAAAAGAAAAAAATTTTTTTTGCAAATCCAGGGAAAATACGACTCTAAAGGTTTACTATTTATTTGGACATTTCAATAGAGAGAGATTAAATCTTCTCATGTAGAATGACTGAAAACACTGGGAGTCTTAAACTGGGAAAAGACAATTCTGTAATCCTTTTTTCTTTCTTTTCCACCCCCCCTCTCATTCAGTTCTGAGTGTAAATCCACCAGCAGGGCTGATGTTTGCCCACGATCAATGAGACCAAAGAACTAGGAACTACTTATGAAAAACAATGCAGAGCAGCAATTTATTTGAACTGTTCCACCAAAACTCCTTTCCTGGCTCTTCCTGACTTAGAAACACCCTAAGAACGGGAGTTCAGAAAGCGTCTGTGGCCACATTCATTCCACAATGGCCACTTCTTTAACTCTCCCATCGAGCAGAGGACCACTCACCTCCCGCTGCCTCGTGCATTTGCCGTCGGGCTACTTTGAGCCCGGCGTACTCCGCAGCTGCTGCCACAGCCTGTGCAAAATCGGCGTCGGTGAAAAACGACCCGTCCGAGGAGCTCACGCTGGAGCGCCCGCTGGAGATGTTGTCTTCTTCAGAGGCTGAACCCCAGCCATTGATCATGGACCCTGTCACAGAGCTCTCCAGATCCCCCACGCTGGAGGCAGGGGTCTGCTCCAGGCCGCGCAAAAGGAGCCTCCTGTTCTGCATCTTGGCAACCTCTATATCTGCCTCATCCTCCTCCTCTTCTGGGGCATCAGTATCCATGTCAGAGACCAAGGGCCCCGAGATGTATCCGTAGGTATGAGGTGGGGAGATGGGCCTCGGAGGGGGTGGAGGACTCACAGGTTGACGTCTGCATAAAAATACAAGGGTGAGAAGAATTGAAATCACATAATGAAGTCAGAGGAAACAGTAGATGAATGAAAACCCTTCCTTATTTCCCAGCAAGCTTGGCCTGCCTTTTTAAATCAACCTAATTTATGTCTGAAATGCTCAGGTTTGTTTTTTCAGTTTATATTTTTGCTGTAAATCAGAACTGACAGCTATGTAGTTTGAAATCTATCACAAAGAAAGCTGATTTTTTAATATGGTTCCTTTATCACTGGCTTTAATGATAAAGCTGTTCATTTTCCCTAAATAACACATGTAGAGCTAAGCAAAGAGTTGGTTATGTGACTATTAAAAAAATTATTTGTGCACCTTTGAGAGTATAAGCAAGAGAAATAACTGTAAACATACAGCTTGAAACTATCGATGCCAACAGATGCATCTACCCAAACAGATTGCTCCATTAAAATTATCTTCCTTCCATCCATCCCAGTGATTCAGAAAGATATGAAAAGAGAGACTGCAATTTCATTATTTTTTAAATTGATCTAGGTGATGAAATAAAAGAATTTTCTACCACAACATTAGTTCTAGGCCTTAAGGGTACCAACATGCATACAGATGTATAGGTTAACTTATTTTGATCTTAATTTGTCAGTAATGGTATCTCCAGCTTAAGGAGGCAAAGTATAAGATATCAGATCAATGTTCAAGATTAGTTAATATTTCACTCAGAAGTTCCAGGTAGCAACACTGTCAACACAGGGCCACAGCCAAGCTCTTTAATTGGCATTTGTCTGGCAGGAAAACACACTTTCTGCAGTAATGGTTCTCCTGTTGGCTGTGCTCACCAGGAATTTCTACTGCAGCCTGCTTTGAAAAAAATTTCAAACTAATTTTCCTTTGTCAACTTTGCCCTCTTATTATCTCACTGAGAAATGGTGACTCTCATAGTTCAATTGTCTCTTCTGTGAGGGCGGCACGCAATTTTGGTTTTCTTTAAATTTTAATAAATGGGAATACATATCAATTTTGGAAAGAAATGTCAGCAAGGAAAAACCTAATACTCTATAGCAAGAGCAAATTGGATCCTCCCTGGACTACATAATCTAGCCATTGTTTTTCACTTGCTGTATTAAGTACTGAACAGAATGAAGAATAGTTAGGGATAAATATCCAATAATCAATTTATAACAGCACCCCCCAATCCCAGAAGCTGTTGCTACCTGGAATCTGTACCTGCTTTGACTAGAGACCTTGCCCAATAAAGTTTTACTGCCTTAATTTAAAGCTCTTGTGACAATTGTCCTTGTGATATATTTGCCTATTTGCTAGGTTCCGGTATTGGAAGACTGGCAACTGGTTACAAAATATGTTAGGGCTCTTGAAAATGTAGCTTGGCTGCCAACCTTTAGGGATGGGCTAATTGAGAGCAGCCAGTTCACGGGCACACAGAATTAACAATACTTCTTCCCCTTTATCTGATACAGGTTCTCACTTCAACAGTGACATTGTCTCCTATCTCAGCTCTGGCTTTAACACTGGCATCACCTGCTATCCCACTAAATCCTTAGCTTTTTTTCTCTACTTGTTGACTCTTCCAGAGCACAGGTTTCTATTTCAGTTTGCTGTATTTTCAGCAAGCTCACCAGACAGAGAAATATTACAGTACACCATCACCACCAGAATCCTATTCTAGATGCCTGGTTCTGACCAGCAAACGAAGTAATACTCAGCAGAACTATGAGTAAAGCTAATAAAAAGCAGGCAAAACAGTATTTCAGGCATTATTTTCACTATAAACCCACCATTTACATACAACCCACCATTACACCCCAAATCAATATGGAAAGGCAGCACTTGGAAAGTATTCTTAGTTTGAAAGTATTGCCACACCACATTCAAAACAGGACCCCACCCCTTCAAATAAATCAAATAAATAGAATTATATGACTATTTTTAAACTGATGAGATGGATGCAGCAGAAAGAAAAGAAACCACATTTGAAAAAGTAAGACGGAAAAAACAAATTTAGTCCCTAACAAATTCTAAGACTTTCAGCAAAGCTAGACTTAACCGCTGTAGGAGGAACAAAATAAATACACATTTTATCTTTTCAGTCCACAAAAAGAGTAAGTTGTATGCTCCAGGAGCTTAAATTGGAGCAACCTTCCAGCTCCTTCTGCCAGTACTTTTTGATGGCATTGATGGTGGCCAGCCATGAGTCTTTGTGTTGAGCAAACCTTCTACTTTCCAGGCAGCTGCTGGCTGGTTATGCATGTTTGTACACATCTGCTTTTTGTCTACTCCATTCTGTATGCCAGGACACATATCCCAATCTCCAGAAAATCACAGGGATTGTGGAAAGTCGCTCATGACTATTGGTCACTTGGCTTCTCCCTTTTCCATTTGTGTCCAGCCAGTTTAACCTCCCAAATAACCCAGAAAATTTAAGTGATTAAAATGAACACTCCTGTGGACCAGAGTAACAGGGCCAATGGAAATTACAGGAAATTAGCCATCCACTAATAAAAAGAGTGATTTTAAAGACTGAGGAAGACAGAGGAAGAGGAAAAGATGCACAGTACAAGTGTTACCAGAAAGAGTAAAGGAAACAAACCAAGGCAGATCAAGGAGTGGGGAGCTAAAGTAGAAGCAGATACAGGCCCCTTAAAAAAAAAAGATGCTTAACTACTGCCTACTTAAAAAATGGGAGCCACAAAGATGAGCTAAATTTTTAAAAACATTCTGGAAAATATATCCATAAATATCTAGTAAAACATGTTGATAAAATCAAAGCTCTACAGTCTACTCAGAAAAACCATAAAAATTCCAATGTAATAGGCTTGCATTTTTCTAAAAATAGGAATTCTACACTGAAAACTGCAGGTAAGTTTATATACTTGTGGCAATAAACAATATGTGCAAACCACTGGAGGGAAAAAATAACAAACGCCCATAATTTGGGATGGAAAAGCTGTGCCTTCTTAACAAAAGCCAAGAGAAGTAAGCATCATACATAAATGGGCTCATTCAGAATTCACTGTTTTATGGGAGAGAAGCTGTGAGAGTTTATATGCAAAACAGTTGTAAAAGCAACTCAGAGAAGAAACAAGACTTCCCTGTAGCAAATATCTATCTTTATTAATGTTGGTCATTCCTTTAAATAAGGTTAGATGGAAATGTTAAGAAAATTTTGCAAGCAGTAATTTCCTGTATTAGGATTTATGAGAGGAGGAAAATCTATAGGTTATATAAATTATATATTTATATATATTCATACATATTGGTGACAAGTTAATTGCACAGTTACTGTGAAATAATGCATGCTATTTTATGGTAATAATGCAGTAAATCTATTGGAAACAATGGAACTGTAATTATATGGTAAGCTGTGTTAACGATACCACTTTAATAACCTGATGACTGTGAATTTAACTTATGTCAGCATCGTACGTACCCTAAAGTGATATACTGCATTTCTTCCCCTGGTACAATAATAAAGCAACTTAATTACCTATTTCTTAGGTTAAAATAGTTCTAGCATCCTGGATTAGAAGTTAAATAGTAACAGAATAATGGGGAAATTGCTGGCCTCACTAAATTCAACAGGAATTTTCAGCGGGGCTCGGATGACTCTTGTCACATCTCTCTCGCTACATTTGCATTCACACACCTCCGGTCAGGTTGGTGTTGTGTGTGTCCCAGATCCTCCTGACAGTCCTGTAACATGGGCTGGAGTTCTTCCTGGGGAGAGGGGGTGAGAGTGGCAGTTGACTGATGGCTATAGGAGACAGCGGCTGGAGAGGAAGCTGCTCCTCGGACAGGTGGAGTAGGACCTCGCTCATCTTCTTCCTCTTCCTCTAGCTCATCCTGCTGCAGATACATCCTTGCAGGTGGCACAGGACAAGGAATTTCTTGGTCATAGCTAAAATTAATTTTTTAAGAAAATAAGGACTTAAATTTGTACTGTGTAATTAGCATATCTGATACATCTATTAATAGCCCAGAAACAAACCACTGTTCTCTGTGCTCTTGAGAGCAGCTCAGTAAGGATGTGCTGAGTGGATGCACACCACTGTCAGTAAGGGCTCTCCAAATTGCCACACTACAGCTCGATGAGCAGCACCAGAACAGTGCTGGAGGAAGGTCTCACTGCCAGCTTGTAGGGCAAATTACACTTCAGTTAACTAGTAATTAAAGTGGGAAATGGACAATGTCTTAATCTTTCTTACCTTTCGTCCACTGAAAGACTGTAGTCTTCACTGTTGCTGTGGGGAGGTGGATGTGCTGGAGGGGGTGGGAGAAGATCTGCCCAGTTCATGCCCGCTTGCTTGGGAGCCTTTGGGGTCCGAGCACCCTTCTTGTGCCCTTGACTCCCTGGGAACAAAAAGCAGCACATGTTTGTAATGCTTTTAAGTCTCTCCTCGGCACTAGCTATGAAAGCCAAAATAACTGTAGTCCCTCCCAGATGCTCTTGCATTCTTTGAGAATTTACTGTTTTGCTCGGTTTGGAGCAAACTGGCATTCCTCCTTTTTACACCAGTTTGTGCTTGTAGCTTCTTCATAGAATTAATCTACATTTTAAGTGGTTGAATTTACCCAGAAATTTTACATAGCATGGAAAAAAACACATGGGATACAAAACTCTAATTTCTTAAATAAACAGCCAAAATGTGATAAAACCATAAATGAATTTTACAAGCAATGTCATTAAGAGTGAGCTTCCTACTTCTGTTAATTACATTAAAGATTATCATCTAAAACAAATGAGCTGTAGACATATTTTCTGAAGTGCCTTTATCCTATTTAATTGCCAGAACCTAAAATACAATATGATACAGATATGATCTATTAAAGTTCTACTGTTGCATTAAGTCACTGAATATAGGTAATTTGTACTTGTCCACTGAAACATTTTAGGCACAATGAAATTACTACTTTTAGTCTAAATGGCAGGTGCAGTTGAAAATAATTGCTGGAAGAACTAAAATAACAGGAAAAAAAAAAAAGATCGATGAAGTATTTCACAAATGTTTTCAACTACTATTACTGGAAAATTACAGCTCATAATAAAGCAATGCAGCTTTAACAGTTCAAATAACTTTGAATAAGACCAATTACTCAGGTGGTCTCAAATTTTAAGTTTGGACATGGCTATGACGAGAACTGGCTCAACCATTGCTCCTTGGTATACATACATTTTAATCCTTCTTTGCTACTGTAACTCCTTTATCTTTATTGTAGATAAAGTCACTGTGGTTTTGAGTATGTTTTAGAATCCTTCACATTTCTCCCTTAAACTGAGGCATGATTTTATATTATCACAGTAAAGCCTTATAAGCACGATTAAATATGTAGCAGTGAGATTTAGGAAGGTTGTTTTTCTCACTTCTGCTGTCTCAGATTTTCCATTCTCACAGACAGTAGTTCTGTTTATTATTGTCCCACACTAGGTGCCAGATACATGTTTTGGCCATGTAACATTATTTTTCTGGTATCTCAGTATGTCAAGCAAGACCCTAACTATCCCAAGGCAACCTGCATTCTGTACCCTAAGCACCATGACATATACATGGTTCAATGCTATTACTTTGGTCATCTTGCTTCACTCCTGCTGGAGTCCTTGGCACAGGACTTTAAATTGTTAGTTATGAATAACCCTAATGAGCATTAGAACATGGAGAACACCACCTTCTCATTTTAAATTTGCATGGGTTCATACCCCTGAGATGTTTCATGCTGAATTTCAAGTTCTAACATCTTTGAGCACAGGCTCAGCACCACATCCTGATCTTGTAGACCTGGGAATGGGCAAAAGGCTGTCTCCCAAAACAGCACCACTGACCAGCTTTGAGAGAGAATTGTGAGCTGTGCTTATCTCATCCCAGCCACTGGGAATTCAGTTCATCCCGAGGCACAGCAGGGCTCATCAACATATTTATGTCTCTGCTGTGCCTTGGTCAGAATTGGTCAAGACAAAGCACAGGTTGGGATTAAGGCAACTGGACTATCAAAGGCAACAGCAGAACAGAACGGGAAAAGTCCTCATCTTGATTAGTAAAGTTTAGGGCACTTGTGACTGTGACCATAACTCACCCTGTAACTGGTTTGATGTAAATAAACACAGCCTAACTACCAGACTTAGAGTAAAGCCCCAAACCAAGCCTATGTGTAGTTTCTGGTTTAGCTCATATACCTCTACCAGAAATCAAACCTGGAAGTGAACAGGTTATACCACAATGATAAAGCATAACTTTTGAATTAAAACATATTCTGTGGTCCCAAAGTACAGAGTGCAATTTCAGTGCTCTGGTCAACACAAAAAGCTGGTTTGTTTCAAGATTTTTACAAAGGAATTTTTAGATTGATTGTAGAGGAGATGCCAATGAGTAACAAAATTTAATTATCTACTGTCTATATCTAAATGATGTACAAGAATAAATTTGACATAAAGTGACTGAAACCTATAAAAATTTTATGTATGCCTGAATGCTTTTTTACTCAATAAAATACATGGGTTTAATTTACAAAATGAGAAACTTCTTAAAGCAGCTCTGTTGGGTATCACTCAGTTGCTGTGGTATCTTGAGCTGGTTCATGAATTGGGTAAGCAGACCCAAGAGATGGGAAAAAAAGTCACTAAAGTACCAGGAAGGTAACATATAAATTAAAATCTTCTTATTTTTTTTGGTGACAGTTGAAAAGAAATTTCTATGACTTGCCCATCTGGAAAACATAGCATCAACCAGTAGGCCACTAGCATTAGGAAATCCAACCTCTATTCGAGTTCATGACTTCCACAACTTTGGAAAATCAGTTACTTAGCTGACATTTAGATGACACTAAGCAATCAGGACAATGCAACAGAAATACAAGCACCTATTGGGACAGTTTTTGTGCTGTTCAACATCTATTGTGAGTGGATTCCTCCCCATCACTCCTCTAAGCCCAGTAAATATTGCCAATTACAGCTACAGCATCCAAACACCACAAAGCCTAAGGCTTGGAAAACCCTGCAGGTACTCACCAGACGTACTACTGCCTCTGTCTGAGCTGTTGTAGGATCCACCTGTATTCTGGTCATATGACTGGTTGTAGGGAATGGTTGGAGCAATGTTGTCATTTACTCGGTAATCTGCAAGTTTAATGGTATGGTTAATGCTGCCCTTCAGGAACACGTCTACTTTCATACACTTATTTGTAACACAAAGTAAAATCTCCTGAAAATAGTCTAGAAGAAACAAATTTATTTTTTGAAAGAAAAATCATCCTGCAATCATGTTTTAATTTTAGCTTGTCTCTACTTGAAAGCTTAAGGGAAATCATGGGAACTTGGTAGCTGCACAGCTAAAATGCAGTAAAATGGAATTCTATGCACAGGGGTTTCAAAAAGCCTCCGCACCGAACAAGTCTCAATGAATACATCTATGTATCTATATATACATATATATATGACCTGTGTGAGCATTTTGCATAAAAATACTGTCACCTTGATTGATTTTCCATGGTCTCTGCCTAATTTATGCATGCAGGGCAACCAATGGACTGATGTAGCTACTTTTGGTATTTCAAAGGTGACAAACCCACATAGGAGTCTGCTCTGTATGATCTGCCAGAGCAACAATGCAGCTCCAACTGAATTTGGTTTACAACAGAAGAGGTCTTTGTTTCAGGTCTGCTGGCTACAAGATTATTTTTATTTACACTGGATCATGCAGGTTCTACAGGCAGGGCTTTTTTTGCTAATGGCTGTTACCATAACTTTCCTCTCCAGTTCCAAAGCACTTGGTACACGCTTACTGCTTTTAAATCTAGATTTGGCAACCAGATCTGTAAAACTTCATCAGGAAGTAAAACATTCATCTGGCAGAACCATACTCTCATGCTAAAAAGCAATTGCAATTTACAGAGAACAGAAAGGAGGTAAGTTACTCTTCATACAGCAAATAAAACTGTGTCATAAACAGAACCACTGGATGTAAAGTAGTGACAATGAAGCACAGCATGTAACTCATCAAAATGGTTACTTCCCATCACAAAAGCTATAGGTATAATCAGCAGCAAGATGGCCTTGACTTAGGAAATGAGAAAACCAAGATCAGAATATCGACTCATAAAACAGAAAACCAAAACAAAAATAAACAAAACTAAGAATTCAGTCCCCATCTGCTGCAGAAATGTTTGTGATAATGTAAGCATGGGAAAAAGAGCAAAATGATAAATTCCACACCAGAGTGTATTCTGTAATAGTTTCTCAGCCTAGTTGCATTCCACAGACCACGCTGAAGCCCTACATACCGCATATGTTTACACAGAGGATAAACAGTAAATCAGCACTCTGAAATATGTATATATGACTGTCAGCAGACAATGCTTTAAGGGGGCCTTTCCACACTACAGTATGCTAGAGAATATGCAGCTGTAATGTACACACTTTGAAAGATGCAATTATCTTCCAGCACATAAAAACCAAACATGTTTTAATTCCCAAAGAGGTACGTAATACACAGTTCATGAAAGAGAACAATTACAAAAAATACAGCTTTCACCCTCTAGTAAGGAGCCAAACCTCTTGAATTTTCTTTTGGCATGTTTATGTCAAGGGAAGGTGTGACATTTTATATTGCCCTTTGAACTCCTCTGTGAGTAGATGGGTCCGGTAGAGAGAAATCAACATTCCTGTAATTGAAATGTTTCTTTTTACTGGATCACTTATCACTATGCGATCACTTGAGTTACAACAATCAATGCAAAAAGTTCCAAGTTAGAATGGCTCCAGCTCCTAGGGATACTGTTTTGCAAATCAGGTTATTAAAGGAGGCTGCATGGTAGCCTGGAGGACTAGAAAGAAGAAATCACATACCTATTTCTTCCAGCTCCCACACAGTATATTAAAGAAACATGCCTTCAAGGCCTCAAAAGCACATTCTGATGCTTCCCGTTAACACTGAAATCAATTTATTTTTAGCTTCTGGATCCACAGACTTCAGTGAGGGTAACACAGGAATTTAGTTTCCAAAATTGTGTGCAGTAGCATTGCCTCTCAATATGAGAACTGAAGGCTTGCTAGGAACAAGTCTAAAATGAATTGGATCACTCCATTTGTGTCCCCAGTGTACAACACAATACAATTTTACAGAGTTTGATATGCAAAATTTCATTCGTTTACATGAACATGTAGATTTAATGAGTCTCCATCCACGACTGGGAAGAGTGGGTTGACCTATTTAAAATTTAAGGTAGAGTATAATGTGACTACCATGCATCTGGCTTATGAATAAAATATCTGGCCTCTGTCCTAACCAATCCCTTAACTACTATTAAATTTAAATTAATCTCGTATCCATAGGAAATGTATTTTATTTAACTCTTTTCTAAAGATACAGCTTGTTATATTTTACAATAAATTCAATATCTGAAAGGTTATTGTGGTGCTAATTAACTTTCTGCCACTGCTAACTGTATATTTCGAAATCTAAAGAGGCAGAAGTCTAAAAGCACCACAGAAGCCTGTAATTGCTGAACCTGAAAGCTTTAGACTCCTGGAACCAGAAGGTCAAAACTCCTCTGATGCCTAAAGAGGAGAAACAAGCTAAAAGCTCTTCACCTTTGTTTAATTTGTTTTGCTCCATAATGTTGTACTGTATGGGTGGAACCTCTTGCTTTTGCTGAACAGAGGGTTTCCAGTGTTTCTCATTCGTGTCCCCGCTGCCACTGTTAACATTATTGCTGATATTGGACTGGATGAGCTGAGTGGTGGCATAAGGAGTGGGCTGCCCAGGCTGGCTGACAAATCTTCCGTCCTTTAGATTTGGACTATTGAAGGTTTTCATCTCATTGATTTTGTTGCTGAGGTCCACGTCCCCATACACAGTTGACTCAGGCAACATCAGGTTTGTCTGCTTGTTGTCCAGCTGATTGTTGTAATTTGCTATACAATCGGCTAACCACAGAGGAGAGAAAAGAGAAAAGGTCATTCTGTTCGCTCACACCAGACTTTCCATGAAACCCCCTCTAACATTTCCTTACTGCATAACTACATGGCTTGAATCCATGTAGCAGACACACTGAGGCAGAGATACTGCCATTAACTATGTAATTTACACAATATTATTTACCTTATAAACTACTGCTCCAAAAGCAGGGTTCACTGTTCTGATTCACTGTAAATTCAGACCTTCTGAATTGTATCTACAAGGACTTACCTTGCTGGGCTTTTCCATAGTGGCCATATAAACATTCGTATTTTTAGACATTATTCTCACAACAGTATAGATATTCAATTCATAATTTTGACTAAAATCATTTGCATTGCAAGGAAAAATCAACCAAAACTTAATAGCAGGAATAACTAAATAAGAAAAGTCATTTCATGTCACCTCAACAGTATCTAGACACTCTTGTATTTGTCATAAGAAATAGATGTACAAAGGTTTTTCTGAAGCAGACTGAAAAATGATTACATATAAGAGAATTAAAGAAAAACAGCACAATGTAAAAGGTAACTCAGTACCCAGTAGCAAGTCTTTATTTGATCATTGTTTCCTTGTACAATCTTATATTTTAACTTGAAACAAAAAGACAGAAAAGCAATCTGGAATTTTTGCTGATTTTCAGTGGCTTTGGATATAGCAAAATACGTAATACCACAGTAATACCATTGTCCTGCATGCTAAAGATATATCATATAAACAGCATGAATTCATTCTTCTGACATTCACTGCATCCTGAGATCACCACTTATTGCAGACAGTAAAATAACATGTGCTGATGCTCTGGCCACTACTGCACGAAACAGTGTCCCTGCCTTGCCACGATCTCTTGCCACTGTGTGACAGCAAGCCCACACATTTCTTCCTCTCCACATCCAGTCCACCGGGAGATACTGAATGAAGTAAAATAGTCTGTGGGTCAGCAGCTAGAAGCCTTAGTGGAACGTGCATTCAATGATCCTTAAGCAAAACCTCTCTTTTTCCAGTTGATTAATGCATCAATAATTACATAACACTCACCAGGAATACAGTTTTCCTCTTTTAAAAGATGTTGTATTTATGCAAACGGATTTGATTCAAAACCTGAAGTCCATTACCTGTGTCTACAATGAATTTACTGGAGAGGGTGCCAAGTAAAACCACATACAGAACTCAAGATTTTACCATTGCTCTAAATGAAATAATTAGCAAACATAGAGGATGTTCAATTTCAAAAATATTCCCTAACACATACATATTTTTAGAGATACATTATCTGAGAAAGGGGAATAAAATACTGCTTGTGTAAGAAAACCACTGATCCACATTTGCAGTGACTAACAAACAGTATCAGAACACGCCACATAGAACTTATCACTCCACATTTCATGCCCCCCAGCCTGTGCTTTTTTTGAAGGTTTTACTGTTTGATATATTTTTCTTTCTTATGTGAGGTGTTATTTATTGCCTCTGCTATTTATTGTTTCACAGTCTTCAACTTCTTGATTTCTACTGTTTTAATGTTTTCATTTCTCTCATCTACTGAAACCATACTAGTCTTTCCTCCTTCCCCAGTCTATTGTATCATACTGGGCAATTATATATACAGTATATTCTTCACTCCTGATATCTCAGGCTTTGCTACAATATCCTTGCAGAGTCACTTATATATTTTTACCTCCTTTAATTTGCAGCTACATCTGATTTGTGTGTAAGGCAATATAATCAATACAGTATATGCAGTAGGAACATTTTTTACACAGACACATTAGAATTCCTCACAACAAGTACTTAAAACTGGTTTACCCACATAACAGAAGATTTATCCTGTTGAATTTTTTTTTATGGCATCTATTTTTGGAACAATCCATTCCCATTCTGCAGACTTAGAAGACAGTGCTATACTTAAAAGCCATTAAAAATGCATCTACTTTGCATATTCACAACTACTGAGGGGATATCCATCGCTGCTGCTTCAGAGCATCAACCAGCCCACGATGACAGAATTAAGAATACTTGGCAGAATTTCCAGGAAAGAAGAGACCACTCTGAGCATACTGTCTGAGCGGCAAGCTCCAAAGTTCTACTTGAAAGGAAAGAAACACTTTGCAACAGAACCAAGCTTAATCTGAACGCTAAAATGAGGGAGAACCCTCTGCAGTTCAATACAAGATGTTATAACAGGTTGCAACCATCAAAAATGTGCCTTCTCCTCCTTTTCTGAATTTGTTAAGTTTTTTACCAGAACTTGCTATGTCTGTCCTTGCCACAGTAAACTATCCCGAATCACAAATCTTTTTATACAGGCACTGGTGGACGTGATATCCTCAGCCAGAGTGAGATACAAGTCTCTAATGCCAAAATCTCTCACCTTGCTCTGAAGCACCTGGCAGTGGTCACTGTCAGACAGCACTACTGCAGGAGATGAATTGCCATTACCACCACTCATGAATTACCAGCCATTAGAGCTGGTTTCACATTAATTACAGGAGGTAATGCTGCTTGGCACTTATGCAACTTCACATATTCCCTCTCTGGATTGCTGGGACATGCTACCAGCAAAAACCAGCTAGAGGTGATTGTAGTGGAAAAGCCTAATTTCTTTCCTCACCAGTAACACAAACTGGGTTAAACCAAAAGGAACCCAAGGGCTGTTTAAAACAAAATGTGCAACAGTTAAAACTCTGATATATATTTCACCAAATGTGTTACCATGGGACTCCTAAGGTTTTCTTCCAGAGCTCTCTGAGCCCTGCTCAATCTCCCAGGAACTACCCCTTAACCTAACATTCAGTAATTGCTTTAAGTGTTTGAAGTTAAACTTCTTTATTCACACAAGCTAAACAGAACACCAGCTATCCAATTCTGTACAGAATGGCACTCAAAGGGAAGTTCTGAGTGTGCCAAAAGACTGACTTTGTTGCAAGTACTGTAGCAATGTTTTATTTCTTGTTCCCATCACATCCAAACCAGAAGGAAAATCTCCTTAGCATTGTTTTGGTACTTCTCCTTCTTCATCCAAGCAACAAGGATGTACAGAACAACCTAAAAATGACCTTATCTGCTCTATTCAGAAGCTGAAACATATCAGGTCAGTGTGACTTTTGGCAGCATTGAACTTTGCAGGGGCTCCTCAAGCCTGCTACAACTATCCAAAGGGGACTGAGAAAGGATCCAAAAAGGGACCAAAAGCACAATCATGACATAGAGGAGACACTATATTAAGTCTAAAACCACTGGAAATAAAAACCCAAACAAACCTGTACGCTCTCTCAGGTATTAGAAGCACACACTCTGTAAAGAAGATTCCTTAGCAAGGTAGAAACATATCTAACCTGGTCGACTGTACGTTGTAAGGTTGCTATCACTGTTGCCATTGCCAGAGGTGCAGCAGTTGATGGAGCAGTCATTGTGATTGTTCCCTGTGTTAGGCCAAGTATCTGCTAACCACGGCTGAGTGGCCGGTTCACTGATGTTTAGGAGTCCAGGCCTTTAAAAACAAAGCTTGGTCAATTTCAAAAACCAAACAAAAAGCATTTTCACATTGCAGTCACACTCTTCTCAAACGGTGAGATATTACAAAATAATACCACGTATCAAAAGGCTTGAGCATTGGAAAACACAGCTTGATTCAATTATTTAGCGTTTTCTAGTCTCCTGTCTAACCTGTTCCTTGCTAAAACACTCAGGAGTGAGCAGTCAAGGACAGTTCATTTTGCTGGACTACACTGTATGTTGGTGTGCAACATTTACCTGTCACTTTGGTTTTCATTTTTTAATTTTTTTTTTTCTTAGGAGGTTGCACTTTTGTTTTTCTGCCCCTTCACCCTTTCTTAAAGAACACAAGGTAAAAAAGAGGAAATTGGCAAGTCAAATAAACAAAAAATTCACACATGGAAGCAGGACGGATGTGCATAAAAGCCAAATTTAAATGTGAATACTCCCAAATTCTTGGTTATTTATGGAGCAAGTTCTCCTCACCATCAGACAGTACTACTGGGGTGCATCAAAGGGATCAGCAGGGTAACAGAAACCTCTGTGGCTTGGGAGCATTTGGATCTCACTAACCATGCTGAGTGGGTGACACACACTTGTTCATGAGTAAGCCACTCAGCTCCTAAGAGAGTTTAAGGTAATTGGGAATACTGACCACCTGAAAAATATCCAGATACCAATGCTGCATTTGCAATAAAGTGTATTCCTGCCATCAGCACGCAGAAAGAAACAGCATTTCTTGTTTTCCAAGTTGCTGAATTTCTGTAGTGAGTGCGAAAGATTCTCTGATGAATGTTCTGTAGAATCTTTGGTGGCTCTTCAGTTTCCAGGCTAACAATGCAGTGGCATGTTACAGTCCCAAACAATTTAAAATTGCCTTTGATAACTGAGATGCTTTTAAAAAATAGGTAATTTTAGCTACTGTCATATAGACATATATGAACACAGTCCCCTTCTCATGGGATTTAACAGGCAACTTTCCATTTGAAACAGTGCAGAAGCTATTTTCCATAATATTAGATGTGATGATCTTCAAAAATAAAATATGCTAATCCTCTTAAACTGCAAGTTGAAAATACAAGCTGCATGCAGTTATTTGTGGGGGATAGAGTCTGTCATTGCTGCAGGCTTAAGTCATAGACTTAGAATGACATTTAAAAGATCTATACATATATGTGTATATGTATTTCTGTACTGCATATGTCATCTGACAATTTAACATAGGAAGTGATAAGGCTTGACTTGCTGTCAGGCTTACAAACCAGCCAATATGCATTCAGTAAAGAAGTATTTTTTTAAAAAAATCTGAAATAAATACCCAGCTGTGTAGGCCCGTGAGCAGGCCAGCTGATGTGAAATTCCCTGCTTTTTTCCCTACACTCTGCTCTTACAGTCAACCTACACCTCAAGGTGTTTGGAGGAGACAAAGCATTCCCGAATGTTGCAGCACTTTAAAGACCTGTGGACTAGATTTTTGCACAGGGAGTTAAGGATCCTTTGTTTCTAAAATTTACTTTGCATTCACACCTGCTGTCATGCAAGAAATGTGGTGTGAGGTATATAAGTGGATGAGAATTCTACTAATTGGAGCCATTTAGGTGGAACTGTAGGCAGGAGATGTTTGCATTACAGCTCCATAGCCTTGTGATTATTTGAGATCATAATTTCCAAAGATCTTTAACCTTGGCAGCAAATTTCTTGACTCCCTGAATTTCTGGACTGCATCTGAGGCAGGGGTGGACAGAGCAAGTGGCTGTGTGGGTGCTGGCTAGAGTCAATCCACCACAATTACCATTACTCAAATCCTGTCTAGAAAAGGGATTGCCACAGAAATGAGTATTTTTTCAGCATCACACAAATGGGGATTATGTTGAAATATATCACTGCAACATTTTGAAATCTGAAAAATGCTTTAACATGCTCACATAACTGCACTTGGCAAAAATGCGAAACCTTTCCAAAACACTGCAAATACAAAGTAAGGAAGTGAAAACCTTAGGTTTGGATATCAAAGGATGGTTTCACATGCAAAAATAACTTTCTTTTTTTTTTTTTTTTTGCATTGTAGAACTATGTCTCATATCCTACAAAATAAGTTACATCACACATGCTGTAAATGCTATATATGCAAATGAACAAAACCAGCATAGATGTTTGCACCTTGAATCAATTACATTTTTAGATTCTGGCACTGCTGCGGAAAACTAGGACAGTAAAATTGATTTTCTAGAAGTACCAAAATTACTGTGTACGATGTAGACACTTGTGGGTTCATTTCTGTCCTCTATGTGAGTGTGCTTCATCTAGCCCGTGCTATGGGAAGAGTGAGAAAGCACAGTGGCACAAAGAACACAAAGGATGTTAGCTGAGTATCTTTTTGAACAACTCTCAGGGAAAGGAAGGGTACATCTCTCTCCTCTCTTATTTTCTCACTATCCTGCAGTAAGGGCAGCAACCCAGTGATTTACAGATTTGTCCATTCAAAAATCACATGGTGACTGTTCCAGAGGCTTCCCTCCATGCTTCTATGGCCATGACAGCACATGGTGCTAGGCAGGGATATCTGCCATTGCTCATAACATGCCACGTCCAGCTGCAGCAGGAGCTGAATAGCCTCACCTCTGCACAGCACTCAGGTAGACTGGGAATGCTTTATTTTATGCCTGATCTTCACAATTACCAAATTTGTGCACGGTCTTGCAAATTAGGAATCACAAGATGCCACTTGTGAACAGGAATTGTTACAGGACTTTGTTGCCCAGCTGGCCTCTGAGATTTCAGCTTTTATTTCAGCATCATGCCAAATCTTTGAATGTGACCTAGAAAAAAAATGGTGTGCTACTAAAGCACCACTGCCCTGACCTGCCTTTTTGCTAAAGCCACTATTTTTCTTCCTGAAGAAAACTTCACCTCTTCAGAGGAAATGTAAATTACTGTTTTCTCCATGGCCATTCATTAAGTAATAATTTAAACCCAGTGAACATGCCTTAGCTAAATCCTCAGTCTGGAATGGGCCCAGTTCTCAGAGTGTGGGGCTGTGTCCCTCTCCTTCAGTGAGTGCCCCATCTATTTTAAGCAATGCTTTAACTGTTTTGCATTTACAGAAAGGTTTTTTTCTTAAAATGTCACCTTATAAGCCATTTATGTCTTCAACCATTTTTTCCAATAAAAGTTTTCTTTGCAGTATTTGTGAAGCATCTATATTTCTTAATCTTCATAAATGCCACGACTTAATTACTTTTATTCCCTTAATCAGGTGGTAAGCCAGGTCTTTATTTTGAAGTTAAAGCACTCCCTCTGCTGCTCATTTTTTGAGATGCAGTTTTTACAGGCTAACAAAGCTGAAAATATTTCAAAAAATGTTTTGGAAATCAACCTAAAAATTCGAACTATATACCCTCCTTCTAAACAGAAAATATATGCCCAAAATGTATAAAATGATATATGAACTAAAACAACATATCTTTGCAGGCGATTATTCTGCCATCACTTACAAGGACAATTGAACTCCTGGAATCCTTAAATTTATTTGCACACAATTTACACCTATAAGAATAAAGCACATAATTACCTGCCTCCACTGCTTACGGCCTCTCCTCCTCTCTGATATGTTACTGAAATAGTTAAAGATAAAAAAGAAGGAAAAAAATTTAAAAATCATAAAGACTCCTTCAATAACAGTATTTATGTTGCCTTTGTTTCACTTTATCTAAGACAATAATTGTGCATTGTTTATACATTTATTCTGAGTCTCATTCTGCAAGCTATTGCTTCAAATCCAAGTTTAGACACAATACTTGAGTCTCCTGATAACTGCTAGTCCTAGCCCCAACAGGGTTTTATATTTCAGTTCTGTTCTGAACACACACACACACACACGTATCGCTTAAGAAAGCAGGAAGCTATACATCAGGCTGAACTTATTCTTAACATAACTCTGCTGACTTCACTGGAGTTACCCTGTGGAAGAATTTAGGTCATATATTTATTTCATGAATGGCTAGATGTTAAAGCTTTGCTCTACCTTATTATTTTGGCAAGATTAAAGAGGTAGCACGATTCTACAACAGACCTTACTTCCAATGTAAATAATGGCTCATTACAGCTGAAGCTACTGCAAAAACAAATGCTCTTTCTGAATGTTACTGCAGTACACTCAGGGAGCAAGCACACTCCAGAAGTCCACAGAAGCTCCACATTTTATAACATTTTACAACTGGGTTTATAAATTATACTAAATAATCTAAAAATTTAAATATATACATCTTGGTTTAAAAAAACAGTCTGGCAGAAAGAACACTTTCTAAATTAGAAGGAATATTTTTTCTAGCATTTCAGAAGTATTCCCCATTAACAAAGTGGATGTCCACGTGCATTTGTTTGTTGGCATGGATTGCGCATCCTTCACAGGAAGGAAGATGTTTGAGAAGTTAGCTTTTAGGATGCAAACATCCAAGAAGAAACAGTGCTACAAATTTTGCAGGTTTGCATTGTGTTTGGCAAAGGGTTAAGGAGACAGCCTCCCTGCAAATGAGGATGAATTCTACACTTTCCAGCTAGGAATGTGCCGAAAACAAGCAGCCAAATTCTGCTCTTTAGAAGAACTCCAAACTGGGAGTCTGCAAGAGAGAGATAAATGCTGGCAGTGATTACAATAACAGGATTAAAATGTAGGATGTATTCCTACAGGTAAGTCTTTTACTGTAGGTAATGCTAAAGAGGAGGGCCTGGTTCCATTTCAAGTCAAAGTATGACTGAGATTCTGGATTGAAATAAAAAAGGATTTTTTTTCCTTTAAGTGTTTTACATGCTTTATGTTTTTCCCACTTTCTTCTTTAAAAATCTCTAGTTATATTGCAGCTCTGATATATCTGAAGAAACCCTGATATTTTCTTTTGATGTTAAGAATCCAATGGAGAGAATAGATGCTAGCTTCCAACCTCTGCAGAATTTCAGTGGCATGCTACAATGGAGATTACAATAGAAGCCCGCTGTTTAGCCAATTAAAGCAACAGCAAAATAAAAAGAGTTTGAATTATCCTCCACCGAGGCACTCAGAGGCCTTCAGAAACATTGAGGGCCACTCTGGCTCATGCTGAACAGGAAGCAACTCCACTGAACGTAACAGGGTGACTTCTGAGAGCAGGCACCCTTCAGTTTGATTAAAAGCACGTGGGTGAGACTCCAAGCCAGCCCAGCCCGGTGTGTGTGGACAGTGCAGGCACACAGGGTTTGCCTCCTCTGTGGTCCAGCCTGGAAGATGTAACTCAGCTGCTGCACAGAGGCCAAATTAGTACAGTGCTGATTACGAGCTAATAGTCCCTGGGAAACTGCAGGGGAGGGGGGGGGTGGGTTTTACCCTGCCTGGATATACATGTCCTGCAAGTCTCTTGTGAAAACGGAGGATTTAGAACAAAGGAGGAAGAAACAACCTGTCTGTTCACTCAGGCTGTAGCTAAAAGAAATGCAGAACACTGGTGGGGTACAGAATGTGTTGGATTTTATCTACTGAAGGGGATGAGCTGCTCAGCTGCCAGACTGCAGGACCCACGGAAGGTCAGCTCTACGGGACGGAAAGGCTCTCATGGGCTTTGGTGGGCTATGGTTCAGATTATGCCATATTTTGCTCATTTCCAAACAAAAAGAAATGGAACATAATTTTAAACTCACACTGAATTTGAAATGCACCTCTGTTTAAGCAGAACAGGGTAATTATTTTAAAATTTCATAGCAAAATACCATTTAAGGCAGCAAGCAAAGAAATCTAACTGGTCTAACACTTTGATTTTCTGTATCTTCCGAAGCAGACAACTCCGAGGTCACTGGATTAACGCAGATTCAGAGGAAAGAAAAGGAACAAATATTTCACCAACTATAATCCCACTGAATCCCTTCCAAGTCAGCATCTGGGCTCTGCTAAGTCATCCCTCGTCCATCACAAGCACCTTTTGCATCACTAGATGTGGGAGGCCACACTACTCCATTGGAATATGCAGGAAGAGAGCCCAGGTTGTACAAACTGACAGGATCATGCTACAAAATGGCATGCTAGCGTGGAATGGTGTGCTATGAAATGGTGTACACAAATAGAAAATATTGTCAGCCACAAAGCAAATGCACACTACTCAGAGAACAAATAATGATACCTGTCATTAATGACATTGTTTAAAAAAAACCCTTCAAAACAGCTGGGCTGGTTGGTTATGTCAGAGAAAGAGAAACAGTACCACAAACACATGCTTAAGTAACAAAGAAGGGGGGAAAAGTGCAAATATATACCTGTTGGTGTGAAGGTAAAAGACGGGACTGAAAAATCAAAACAAAATACAAACTGGTTATTAAGCTGAAGAGAGAAAGGGAAACATACCACATTAGTATAAATCTAGCAGACAGCTGAACATAAAACAAATACATATAACTAATCCACTACTTCAGTCACATTGATATAAAAATAAAACTAAAATTGCAATTCAGAAAGAAGATTGTCTCTGCAGGTACTATTCTGGGGAAAAAAAAAAAAGCAAAAAAAAAAAAAAAGCTTGATATTCTATTGTGCTCCTGAGGGGATGAGACTGTGATTTAGCCTTTCAAATCTCTTTCAGTTTGGTATTTTAGGTTTTTTCTGAAAATCCTAGCACAAACAAAAGCCCCCCACTTAATCATGCTAGAATGCAGAATGACAAATTCCTTAACAAAGCCTTATCAAGGTCCTATTGAATCTTATCTGCAGTTCACTAAGTAAATGCTCATTACACTGAACTAATAGGCACATTTAGGTATTCAGTAAGGAAATAATAATCATAAAAAGGAACAAAGAGAACTGCTGTTTTACTGCCTCTGAATCAAGAGTGGCACCAACTCTCACTGTAATAAAGGCGCTAAAATCTACTGCAGCAATTAATTTTTGTTTTCAGAGATGAGACTGTTAAACAGAGTTATTATCTTTCTTTCTTAAATAATCACCAAAAAAAAATCTCCCTAGATGTAACACCTTTCTACCTTTCAACCCCTGGCTTTAAGAGAGAAAGGTTAACAACAGAACAATGACACTGCTTGACAATCTTCTCTCTCCCAGCTACTATAAATCCTCTTTGGATCAATAGGGTCTCTAATCCAAATACAGAGCACCAGCATCTGCTCTTCCTATTAGCACATGCTCCCCCTCCTGTTGACAAGACAGTATCGTTTTCCTCTCACTGATGGCAGAACAAGGCTAACATCGCCCTTTCTGATCTAATGACAGCAAAAGGTAAGAGAAACAATCAAATATTCACCAAAATAGCCTGGAGAGAGAAGTTGATCAGCAAAGCCAGTACAGAAAGAAAAGGTTCTGGCTAAGAGAACAACTCCTTAATCTTATTTTTTTAATAACTCTGAAGTTTGTGGGGAGTGCAGTGTGTCTTGTTATAATTCAGGATATGCTGTAGATTTGCCCCCTTTTTACCAAGCCAATTTATTTAAAGGGATATGACACTAAGCAAAGAAAGAAAAATGGAGCATTTGCCCATTTCAGGCTGCATTTTTAGCAAAAGTCTTTATCTTGGGAATAGCACTGTATTTTCTTTGAGCTAGGCCTTTTCACACAGTCAAGTTTAATTTAGTTATATTCAAAACACAGAACCATAGTAACAAGCTTTCATTAAAATAGAACAGGCATTTAAACCTGAGCTATTCAAAAGAGAATTAAGAATCTCAAAATTAATTTGCAATCACAGGGACATGAAAAATAAACTTAAGCTACTGTCTCGTTACTCTTCTGTGAACTAAGTACTAAAGCTAGTTTAGTTTCTTAAGGAACTGAGGAACAGAGGTTCAACTAAAAGAAATCTTATTGCTACCACATGAAAGAATGACTTAATTCTTAGAGCTTCTATTAATAAACTCTTCCGAGTGTGTAAGGCTGCTAGTACAATATGTATGTGTGGGAGTAGTGAAGTACTTTAACAGATGACAGGCCTGAAGCTAAATATAAAAATAAATAAATGCAAGACTGAAGAAAGTTTGGGCTTGCAGTGATGACTTGATGAACTGCAGAGTGGCAAACTACTTTGCAATTCATATTTCACTAAAGATAGGTTTTGTCTTTGAAGAACACTTGATACCAGAGATACAGACCCTACTTTTTTTATATACTTTCATTTAAATTCCCCCCACATTACACAAAAGATATTTTTACAGATATGGAAAAACACAGCTGTTTTGAACAATAGCTGATGTCACTGAAGTAACCATTTTTAAGGACAAATTGTATGCCTTTTGCTTAATCATAGGTACTGGTGAAAGCACATTGATGTTAGTGTGATAGAGCTGTAGAAAGGCAGTGTGGCAGCATGCTATTAGTAAAACAAAACAGCGCAGGCCAGTGCAGCACTTCGTGGGGGGCTGTCCTACCTAAGAAATCCCAGCAGAACACAACCAGGGGTGGAACTCCTTCCCGATTTCCTTGGCTGCAACTCCACTACAACCACTGTGCCTGGAGTCTGCAGTGAGCACCGGTACTTTAACAGCATGGAGGACATCTCACCTCTGCAACACTCTGGACTTATTTCCATGTTTCCACTCACTCATTTGCTATTTTTAGCACTGCTTCTTTTACGTGGCAACACACTGCTGCTGTTTTAAACCATTTGTGTTTTGATTTGCCTGTCTTGCCCAGAACACATTCATTCTTGAAGGGACTAAAGAATGTAATCGCATGACACCTTTCATACATGAAGATGTGTCCACCTTTTAAACCTAGGCCTAACTTTCTGATTGCCAAATGTCAAATACAATCCCTCTACTTCTTCCAATGCAGGATCTCCCATTTTCTGATTCATTCCAAAATTTATGGTTCTCACTCTACAAGTGCCTATGAGGTACTACTTTGAGATGTAATGAACTGCAGCTCAATGAATTCAGCTTTAATTTCCAGGTTTAACCTGGAAATTATTTAATCTGGAGGAATCAAGTTTTTATTCCAGAAGATCTTCCAGGTAGAGATGCTAGTTTCGTTTGTCAGACAGTATACTGCAAAGCACTGCTTGACCACTGGCAATGTGATATATAAGAAGTACCAATAACGTGAAAGAGCATGAAAATAAGGAGTGCTTTAAGTTAGCCCCACTGCTGCCATTCTAACCAAACGCAGATGCAGGATGGGATAGCCCCAGAACTCAGTCCCAGCCAAGGGTCTCACAACAGCATTTATGAAAGAAGTCTTGGAAAGCAGACTGACTGTTGTGCTTTTGCAAACAGCCACACTCCCCCAGAACAGAAGAAATTCAAGTACACGCACCCAAAGTGTTACTGCAATGTACACCACTGTTAGCACTCCCAGCAGCAGGCAAAGCACTGAACGGGGGGACAAGGAGCTACCATCCACTGGCTCCTCTTCAGGTGGCACAGTGTCAGAGAGCAAGGACATACTGGGAGCTCCCGGCCTTAAATCCATCTTTACATTTCTCATTTGTAGGAGCATCTTTATAAAAAGCTACTCCAGGTATTCAGCTTAAGACTTAGGCTCTAAAGCCAGACTTGGCACGTCATGTAAATATTGCTGCTCTCTGCACTGGCTCCCAATTCACACTTCATGAAAGTACTGAAGTAAGCTGATAATTCCTTTTTCGAGCCTTAGAAGAACAAGAGACTGAAAACAAAATAAAATGGCAGCAAACAGGCATTCAGCAGCCAGCAGACTGAAACAGATAAGAGGGCACCTTTTCTGATACCAGCGTAAGTACTCGTGAGTCCGTTCCTCTTCTTCCTGTGGCGATACAGCCAGATGCTGAAGACCATGAGGATAATCCAACAGGCTGCACCAATTCCAGCAATAAAGGCAGGCTGCTTTACTACATCAGAAATCTGCTGGGCTAAACTGACTTGATCTTCTGAAGACACAGGGTTTCCATGAGAATCTGAAACAGAGACACCCGCAACAGCCAATTAATTTGAATGGCCAGCTGTAAAAGGCAGCACGAAAAGAGCTGACAAAACTGCAGTCCAGTTTCTCAAGGTAAAATCTTTAAGACTGCTCTTCAAAATCTCTTTTTTACAGGTCCAGACAGAAGTGGTTTGTTTTCCATACAAGACAGGTCCCCCCGATATCACTGACTTTTGTTTGCTTACAAAAGCTGCTAAAATCAGGCTACCAGGTACACAAATAGAAAGGCTCACACGTTACAAACTTGTGGACTGCTATTTTTTATTTTTCTTTCATTTTAACAAAGCAACATCAGCTTCAGAAAATTACTCAACAAATCAGCAAAGAACACACCAAGCAAAAGAAAGCTCTAGTATGAAACATGAGTAGTAACATGAATGGGTACAAGTCAGCTCCCCAAACATCCACTCTCAGAACTGACAATCACAGTTACAAATTTAAACTACAATCACATGAGGTTGGCATTGAGGGAGATATTTTAATCTCGCAGTTCCTGACAGATTACTTAAATCTTGATTTACACAGTCTAATGTACTGCTTGCAGTCTCTCAGTCTCTCACTTCGACCTCAATTAAAAAAAGACTGAATATTTAAAAGGATGTAGAAAAGTAAAACTACAAAATAACCAATCCTGCCCCCTTAAATATGGATGAAAAAGCTAAAGAATAACTAAAAAAATGATTCATGAATTACTAAAAACAGCCAAAGAGTCTCATTAGTAATGAACAAACAGTGCTTTTCAAAGCAGTTTAGCCTTAAATATCCCACATCAAAATAAAGAACATGTCTTTTTCCTCAGACTATTAATTTTTTTTTTTTTAATAGAGACAGCACCTTTAAGAATTGGTCTTTTCTGCTCTTTCTGTACTGAACTTTTGCAGGAACCTTCTAGGAACAGCAGTAAGAAGATCCAGTTAGTGACCAAGCTTTCTTACTGAAGTGAAGCAACTCAAAGCCAAAATACTGCCTTCCTGATGCTTTACCACCACAGTGAGTGCTCACTGGAAATTTCATTACTGCACAGGGCGAGGGCAAGAATTCAAAACCTTTACTCAGAGCGGATATTGCTCTACACATTCCACAGCTTGGTCTTTGAAATAACCATTTTTACTCCTGTATAAATCCAAGAGATAGCTGCTTTATACTATTGACAGTAGTGACATCAAATTCAGAATGAGAGATTAGTGTTTTAAGGAGAAAGGTGCTGTTATTAATTCTATTAATATGAACTATATAAAAAATGAAAACCCATTTGTTTAAAACCAGAATCTTTTCTCTATGAACTCAGCAGTGAATAGATTTTTTTTTAATGATGACATCTTGCATTATGCCAAAATAAGCATAAATAAAATATAAGAAACTGCAATACAAACAAGAGATGGAATCACAAAAAATTACACAAATAACAAACCTCCTCTGGAAAAGAATACCTTTTTGAATGGAAATGATTAAATTAATAACAGCTTCTTCCAGTGAAGGATTCCAGATTCTAGTTTTTGTGACCTTCAAGTCAAATATCTATTTTGCCAAGAAATCATCCCCGCCTTTGACTGCTACCTTATTGGAAATTTTATTTCATATTTCAGCTCTCTTTATCTTCTGTGATCCTAAGTGCACTGCCTAGTCTGAAAGTTCACCAGGCAGACTCATTCTTTTCTTACTAATACACTCTTTGTGTCTGCTGGGTTTATGGATTTCATGCCTATTTGTGCAAGGGTAAGATGGGTTGCTTCAGATTTTATGGAGACAGCCAAGTGAAGTTCCACACAAGTGGCCAGATGGGCTTAAATGTATAAAGTATACTGTGACCAATGAATTAAAGCTGTCACCTCATCTTTTGTCTCTCTGCAGCTGAGACCATATTAAGATATGAAAACTCGCTTCATCAGTCTCCTTTTCAAAATGACTAATTTCTGTGTTTTTAAACAGCTACAGTCCCTTATACAACTTAATGGAATAGAATAAAACATTTATGGAGAGCCTCTTGTCCTGAATAAATAAGAGTGATAAATATTTTTTGTCTCATCCTTAAAATATATATTTTAAAACAATAAATCCAGGGGAAAAAATAATCACAAACTCAAAAACCAAATAGGAATGTTTTTTAAACACGTGAGCAATTCAGCCATACAGAAAGACAGCACTTTTAAACACAAACATTTTATATTGATCAGTCAACATGTGCCTGAATATTACAAAATCCTGAAGAATCTCTTTGAATGTTTATTATTCTGATTTTTAATTAACCTTAATTTCATGCTATAGTTTTACTTGCCATTGCAAGCGTACGGACAGCGTAATAATAAACTTGCTTTTAAGAAATCAGGCTTCTGGCACATCAAATATGGGTGGACTGTTAGAGCCATTACATAAGCTGGTATATATCTATGTGCATGGGAAAGAGAAAAATGCATCTACGTTCACATACAGTCAGACAAAGAGCATCAGAGAAGAGGAGATGGAAGGGCTTTCAAGAGGTCACATTTGACTACATCCTACTCCTCCTATAATTCAAAAATAGAAAGTAAGATACATATAAAGACAATGAAATTTAGTGACCTCTTCATCACTAAAAACCTCCAGGAACATTATCTTGGAAACCTTTCTTTGAGAAGGGCATCTTCCCTTTCCCTATTAGCCCTGTGAGATCCTGAATGATCAGTCATGAAAATTACTCTTGAATTAAAAAAAACCCAAACCCCTACTTTTTCTTCATCCCAGGAAATTTCTGGAGCTTTGACTGATACATAAATGGTTCATAATGAACATTCCTGTTCCTGCTTGCACTCTCCAGGGAGATGTGCCAAAATAATAAGCGAACATAAACATTCCATGGCAAAGTGCATCCTCCTGCCAGAGCAGCAGCCGCAGCATTTAATGTACTTGAAAACGCCTCAGAGTTGTTGGAGCAGGCTGATCCCACAACTCCCTGAAACCAGCATGTTATCACAGTGACTCATCCCTTCTTCTGCCCCAAGATAAGAGCTTTCTTTTTAATCACAGATAATGTTGCTATGGCTATTGCTCACAAGCGACTCGATTCGAATGTCTTGAAGCTCCAAGTTTCAAACTTCAATGAAAACTAATTAGAATTTATATAGAGAAGAACTGGAACCTCTAATCATCTAATGCGAAATATCCATATAAAGAATAATAATAATAATAGTGTGAAAGCTAACATTTAAGTTGCTAAATGATAAATTAAACATCAATATCCATTTAAGATTGGAATGACAAAGATTCAAAAAAGACAGGAAATTCCAGGCTCACAGGTGTGCAAGCAACCTTAACTTTGCCTTGTACACGTACAGCCTATGGAATGGTACTGTTCCATATGCCTGCCTCATTCAGTATACAAAGTGTACAAACAGGGAGTAGGAATATCTAAATGGTGCTGATATTGCTAATTTTGGCAATCAAAAACTTGCAAAACACCTGAAACGTGTAACATGTTGTCTGAGTGTGTTCTCATATATATCTGTGCATGATGCAATATGAAAATTATTTGGTAAAATATTACCAAGGTAAGAATATTTCGTCTCCTTTCCAGATGCGTATTTCCTAAACTGATAAAATACCAATTGTGCACTTCAGTCTTATAACGCACAGCTTGAGGAGACAGCACCAAACTGATTTGGAAGGGTTTGCTGTGAGGGGGAAAAATAAAGATTACTTTCTTCAAGTTGTTTTCAGGCCACAAACAAAAATACCAACAAAAAACCCCCTTACAACTATCACACTCACAGTACCTTAAGGGCTGACAGAATAATATCCTGAAGGCATGCTAGCTAGTTCACAAATCACATCTCCTAAATGATGCAATTAGAATAATAAAGATTCAATGAGACTTTCTTGTGTTTTGTACACTTCAGACATCCACTGGTTCAGTAACACACACAACATTTACAGTAATTGTGCAGACATCTCTTAATAAATAACTGCATACCAGATATTCGCACAAATTATGTTTTTAAGAGTAACATTAGCTGCAGTTGTGGGGCTTCTCAGAGCTGGTACCAGAAACAAAATATGTCACAACCTGTTCCAATATCACTCCTTATTTGTCAACAAGCACAGGTAATACTGCCAAGCAACCACAGGTAGTATCCCATCACTATACAAAAGCTAGGCTAGAGATCAGCAAAAAAATTGTTTGCTTATTCTCATCTTTCTGTCCAGAGCATTTTTGTGAACAATGTCTTTAAGTTACATGTTGTGACAAGAAAAAAAAAGGTTCTATTGAAATTCTACGATTTTGTTTCTCCACAGCACATTGTTGTAGGCATAATATAATGAGCTGTGGCTAGGTCTCTTGAAATTTTTTTCCTTAACACCAAAGCGTTTGCAGTCTTTCTTTATGTAAAATATAATCTTTCCTTTTAAAACAAACAAACAAACATTTTTCCAGTCCTTGGAGTTCCACAGAAAGCTTTAAAAGGTCATTCATAAGCCAAGAGGCAAATTCAGAAGCTTCACGCAGGGTGTTTTAAGGAGACACATAATTTTTCAGTTGATCTCATGATTTTATGAACAATAAGCAAGTTATTTCGTTGGCTTGTCCCTGGTGGCACGGGAAGTCTGGGGTACCACAGCTCAGTGAGCTGCTTCATGTCAGCAGAGAGGAGGAAAATGAAAGAGCTTCGAGATTACAATTTGTACCTGTCTTTGTAACAGGTTAAGTGCGTTCACAAGGTCATTTATCACAGCTCAGCTGATGCATGGGACCGCGATTGCACGCCTCGGCTCCCAGGGAATCCAACGTCTCCTGTCCTCCCCTCTCCTTCTGGAAGGCGGCCCCTGAAAGGTGAAGCTCCCTCCTGTCACACACCCGGCTGAGACTCTGCCCAGGCATGGCCCAGAGCCACAAACCTGGGAGCATCCCACAGGGCACACAGGCTCAAAGAGGAGACCCAGTGCCAGCCACAGCCTAGTCTCACGTTTTTGTATGAAAAACACATTATAAGGAGATAGACGTTGGATTCTAATGAAAAGTTCTTATTAAGAAAGTGCACCTCAGAATCACACAGTATAGTCTGTGCCAGAAATGGTGTAGCCTAAAGCTGTCACGCAGTTCTTAGAGCACATACACACCGGGTGTCAGGACTGTTTCAAACCTTCTACAGGGAGCATCCTCAGTCCTCCTTCCTCCCCCTCCCTGGCCTCCCTTCCCTCCCTCTGTAACAATGTAATTTATTGCTGGTGAAAAGTGCCAATTGATGACATCAACAAATTAATTTTCTTTTCCTCAGAAAGCTACCCAGAAAACTCTGCTCCACCCCCACGCTGGGAGCACTTCTAAGAACTCAGAATCCAGTTCCTTGAGGGGACTGGAGGAGAACTTGCATCACAGAGCAGAGCTGGATAATCTGCAGCCATTCTTCTACCTGGATGATTTTAGGTTGATCTGTACTACCAAAGAGTGCTACCTCTTAAATTTAAGCACTAATTGTCAGCAGCCTCCTGCAGTCACTGATAGGGTTGCAGCACCATCTAGATATTTCTTTGTTCTCTTTCTTGTGGCATGGATGTCCACAAGACTCCTGTCTCCACATCTCTGCCATGTAACAACCAAATTATGGGATTAACTACAGTACACCTAGATTTGGCCATTCCGCTTAATTAGAGGCAAGCAGTGAAAGCAAACTCCAACCATGAGGAAATACGTGTATTCTACCAGACTTGCACAACTGAACACCTTTCAAGGTGTGGGATCACTTCTTGTTTTCTAACAGGGTGCCAAAAAAGGCCAGGAACCCAGAAGTGGGCAAAAACCTTACCCTGACACTCTCATTTGTTTCTTTTTTCCACTTAACAACACCTCGAAGTGATTAAGTGCCATTATAAAATTCGCCTTCATTTAGCATTTGCTTATCATCAGACTAAAGGGAAAAAAAAAAGTGGCTATGGAGCCTTTGGCTTTGAACATTTGAAGTTATCCTCATAAACCTCACTAATGCAGCATTTTCAAAACTTAACCAAATAGAATAAACTTGATTTTGACTGGCTGTAGAAAGCTGTGGATGGTGGGAGGAACAATCCAACAAATAACTACAGGGTTTTCCAGTAATAATTCCATATTAATGGAATATCATACAAGCTCTGTGCAATTTTATTGTAAAATCTCCATCAATGTAATTGGGAATCATATACCTGTCTAATTTAAGTAAGCTAAAGATGGCCTTCATTTTAATACCTAAGGAAATGTACATGTAATTTTCCATATTAGTTGCTCTGTCTTGTTTTCACATGCTCTTAATTATAGATTTTTAAATACAACAAGTGAAATAAGAAGGTAGATCTACTAATGATACAGAGACAGACGGGACATAAAGTCCAAAGCAACATGCTGAGCTTGCTTTCATAATTATATACTGTAATGATAAGGTATTTTGCTCCAGGCATATGAGTAAAGCAGCATATGACTATACTTAAAGCTACTTTAAATAATCTTCAACTAACCAACAGCAAAGACACATTTTTTCCCAGAAACATCCAGGAGCAATGTCCCTGGTCGACATTTGTGACAGAGATGTTTGGTGTAAATGAGATTAGAAGGTCAAATTATAGTAAATCATTTACGTACATCTTTTTTCCTGTACTCAGATTATTTACTAGCTTTCACACATAGCTGATATTTATTGTGCCTAATTTTAGGATGCTTATTTTTTTGCATCAATAATGATAAAATCTGATCGAGACAAATTACATCCCTAAAGTGAATCAACACCTAGTGATTCATACTCCCCTACAAGTTTTACTACATCAGTCTTAAGGGTGAAAATTCACTTTGAAATGTCAACAAACTAAAAAGCACTGCTGAACTGGGAGATTAAAAAAAAACAACCCTGTGTTGTTTTAATCCCACCTTTAGAATGCAGTTCTAAGGCAAGTTTAAAACCAGAAATGCCAAATCTTGCTATTCCAGAGATCAAGTAACACTATCAATTTCACTTGCCTTGAAAGTATTTCTGGTGCCATAAAAGACGAAAGTAAACAACCAGAAGTCACCCAAACCAACAGGCAGGATTACCAGGAAGCTTACCTAACTGGATAAACTGGGGATCGCTTTTCACTCCCGGTCCTGCCCCAGTGCTTGCTGCCACTTCCACGCTGTATCGGATACCGGGAACGAGGGAGGGGATGACTACGGAAAAGGTGGTTCCATCCACTGTCTTGTTTATATGGTATCGACTTTCATTGCCAAGGCACCAGACCTGCAGGGAAGTAAATGGATGGCACATATATGTGTTCAAAATTCAATGCTGAGGGATGAGAGGAAGGAAATCGACACATTCTTTTCTTCTGGATAAAGAAGTTTACACTTTGTCACTGTTCTAACATCTGCAGTTGTGGATTGCTGTCCTAGGCACTCTATGAATACTAAAAAGATACTTCTTGTTCCAAAGAGCAGCTCCAACTACTACCATTATTTGATGAGTTTATCACAATTCAGTTAGAGTTCAACAAGTGCTAATGAAACTACAAGCACAGAAGAAATGAGGGAAGCCCCACAGCCAAAAACTGTTCACATAAACAACACAGTAAGAGCATTCAGTTAAATGAATTTGCAATTGTCTTCTTCAAGAATTATATGTCAGTCAAGTGCACAAGCAAGTCTTTCATCATATGACATCTTAAGAGAACCGATGTCATCCTGGAATCCAAAAGGTTTTGGTTTTTCCTTTTTTTTTTTCTTAGATGGCTGCGAGAGGCAAATATTGAGTGATATGCTGTCTTCTAATTGAGACAACAGCATGACATCAGATCTCATTTTCATTTGAGACCAAGATACAGGTCTAGTGACTTCAAATCACCACTTCATATATTACATCAGTGAAATTAAATGGCTGGGAGAAACAATATGATGAGATATCTTTATCTCTTTAGGCCTGAAGCATTGATGTGGCAAATGTTTTTAGGAGGATGGCTGAACTCCCAGCTGCTATTCAAGGTGAAGTAGCAGCTAATCTACATCTGCTAAAAAAAATCATGAAGCTGTGCCTATTTCCTTTTTTTCCCCTTTCCACAAATGTATTGCTCTATAAAGAACATTTATCCAGAAAGTTAAATTAGTTAAATTCAATACTTTATCTGCAAAGAAGCAAACTTGGCTGAGAACAGCAGCAAATCTGAACCTGGGCTGATTGCACACGGGAGGGAAGATTTTGCTTTCAACATATGGAGCTCCTAAAAGATTTAGTACCCAGATAGCTGCTTTAAATCCCTCGTGCAATTCTGCTGCTGTGGAGATTGCCAGGTGAGGGGGATAGACTTTCACATGTAGAACAATTGCTACAGCCCTTTCTGCCGGGACACTGGAAATTTTATCTCACCTTCAGGACACTGTAAAGACCCTTTTTCCTTCTCTGGATGCCACGGACTGAAACAAGGCTAGTGGGACACTGAGGATGTGAAATGTATTTTAAGTTCCTTTGAAATCGAATCCCAACACAGGATACACATAAGTGCCGCTGCAGAGCAGGTCAGAGCACATGAAGAGAATCTCCTTTTTGTATTCTGACACTACACAGAGACTGTTTCAGTCAGTGCTAGGAGTAAAACTATTACTAATGCTGCTCTTGAACCCTAAAGGATGGTCATGAAAATGCTCATATGTAAATAAAAACCTGATTAAGTGAGGAACAAAAGGTTTAAATCTACATTTTGATTTAGGTAATTTTCACAGAAATTATTACTGCCACCTTGTAAAATGCTGCATATGCAAACAATAACAACCATTTATTATGTATTTGTAATCATGAACTACTAATTCAGAAAAAAAGGTTTTGTTCTTAGGGCTCAAGTACATGGAGAAATGCATGAAATGAGAATGTTAGGTTAAGCATCAAGTTGTTCAGTACTTGCCATCCTACATTTGATTGTATACATAAATAGGCAAGTGGAAATGGAACTTTTAGAATGTTATAAAAGAAAGATGAATTTGCATTATAACAGACACTTAAGTGAAGAAAGGATTAGTATAACAAGAGAACTTCTAACTCTGTGTTAGGGAAGGAGAAAATTACTTATATGCTGTGAATTTGAATTTATGGGGGTTTGGTTGTGCTATGGACACTTCTTCAATTAAAGTAGTATCCTTCTTCCTATTTATTCTATCCTTTAATTAAAGTAGGTGCACTCTTGCCTTTGATCTGAGTGGCTGAGAAATTAATGAACTGCCCCACATATGCATATCTTTTTTTAATTTATTTTCTAAGAGAAAACAAAAGATAGAAAAACAAAAAGGAAAGAAAAAAGTGAAAATTTCACAAGACTTCTATTTGAATTTTTTTCTTGGTATCAGTTCTTAATCTCAAATCAGAAATTCTGCATTTATTTAGTTTTTTTGACAAAACCAGTAATTACATATAGCAACTGAAGTAGGAATGGCATATATATTTTTACATATATTTTTTTTTTTTATGTCTGTTTTCTGTCCATGGTGAAAAGCAAAAAGGAAAATAATGGCATCAATGCAACAAATATAGATGCAAATTGTGGCAGTGTGCCATCTACTGCTACACAAGCACTACAGGGTGCTTGCTCTAGCACCTGGTAGCCTGTCACCTCAAAATCCTAGGAGGTGGGGTAGGGATTATATCCACTCAGAAATGTAAATTTCCTGACTTTTATCGTTGTGTCCTTGCAACCTTAACATTCCTCTGATGCAGTTTCTTATTGGAAATAATTCCATCTCTCCAGCTCAAGGTCTGCCTTTAAATGGAATAACTTCCCAAGTATTTTTTCCAATTACATTATATTATATATCTGAAACCAGGCCATAAACAGATTTTTTTTACCGGTTGACCAGGTTCTGAAAAGGGTTTTATTATTTTAAATTGACCATGAAGCTTAGCAATCTCTTCCCTTTCCCATTTTTACTGAGAGGGAAAAAAAATCAGAATGAGTTTTGATGGCTAGGAATATGTTCATAGCACCATGTTTAAACCTGAAAAATAGCCAAGACATTCTCATTTAGAAGATTTTCTCAATAATGTGCATTTGCAGGGGGCTGAAACCAAAGTTCCTGCCTCTCCATGGCTAAGAAGCTTACTTGATATCCACAACTAAACCTTTAAAACATCTCTAGCTTGCTTAGGAAAAATAAATTAATTTACTTTGCTATGTAAATTATCACCAAAAAATTTGAACTGCAAATACAGTCTTTGTTCGTAAATGAATAACAAACAATAAATATTTTTAATGTACTTTCAATTTGTTAAAAATTAAATAACATAATGAGAACTGTGTTTGGAAGAAAAGAAAAATTTCTATGCACTAATAGATTTATTATCATAGAAACACATTCTTTCCTTGAAAGTTTTCCATTTGTTTTAACTACCCAGTTACGCGTAATTTACTCAGATCCTAACACTGTTAATTATTATCCCTGAGCTTTTCAACTCATTAAGCCTGTTTATATTTACTACCTTGGCCAGTGTCTTAGAGTCACAAAATGGTTCTCAAACAGGTATGGCTCCCTCTCCCCTCGTCTGCGCATTTCCCAAGTTATAACGAAGGCAAGGAGGGAGCTGTTTTAATTAAGTGTTGACCCTTTGCTTTGATTTATGGAGGCTGTTTTAATTGCCTTCCACCACCTAGGCAGAATCACTAAATATGGATTCCAAGCAGTGATTTTCTCTCCCACTTTCTCTGAGTAACCAGAAGATGGAGCCAAGCATCCACGAACAGCCCATCCCTCACTACCTGGCCACGCTCCCTCTGCCAGGGGACCAAGCCATGCCAGCAGTACCTTATATTCTTGAACCATCCCGTTCTGGTTGTCCTCGGGGGGTGGCTGCCAGGTGACCACGATTGCTGTCCCGTTCCCATCGTTCTTAGTTACTGAAACACTCTGAGGTGGAGCGCTAGGAGCTGTTTGTTCGGGAAGAAAGACGGAATAGTTATGTTGGTCATACCCACAAGCGAGTTTGTTTAAGTGCAAGATAGTTTCTGGGCCCTAAAAATGCAATCTTTTGTGCCCCACCCATCACTGAGGGCAGTTTGTGCCCACAAGATAAAATGATACAGACGGAAAACGTAGAAACCAACAACCAGGCTCTGAGTTCTGCCATAGTCTTGCTGTGCAGGCCAGGAAAAGTAACACTCCAAATTATACTCTCCAAGCTCAGACACCCATTGCTTGCATGTCACAGTCCCAAGCACTGAGTTCCTCACTGGTCTCAAATCACCTCACCCAAGATCAACAGTTTTTAAAAATAAAGCCTATAAATAGTCCCCAGTCTGAATCTCAGTTCCTGTAGTGTGTAAAAAATAATGAGCAATACAAAACTTATTAAAATCGGGGCAGAATGTGTTAAAATTAATGTATTTATAATACTAATTTACGTTTTCAACTTGAAATAGTCCTTCTAAAAAGTGGATGCTTAGCTGATGCTTAGGATGAATGCAGCTATGCACACCTTTTGAACCACTTGCAGCAATAAACTGGAGCTACACAGCATTTCTAATGGAGAAGGAAGATAGAAAGGGAAAGGCTGCACATCCTAGCAGAAGCACCAAAATCCTTATTCAGAGGCACTGGCCGCCTTGCATACTTATTATGCCTGTGCAGCAACAAAAGGAAGAGCTTTATGAACCTTGTCTTTTTAGCACATGTATGAGATGGAAATATATCACTTAGTCCACTGTATCTGTTGCCCTCATTCATCTTTCCATTTTGTCTCACTGATTGATCCAGATATAAAAGCCTTCTAAAAACCATGGCTTCCATTCCCCCAGCTACACTGCTTTGATGATTTCTGTGGTGCCTGCTATCTACTCAAGATAGTGATTAGCAAGTGCTTGAATCTGACAGAAGTCACTTGTGACCAGCCCATGAACTCAGCAGGGAGGAGTGCACACACTGCAGGGAAGATAAAAAAGCGCATTTCCCATTGTGTGTTGGAGGGGATTTTTGCACATCCCTCTCTCTCTGTCTCTCGTGCCTGGCTCAGAATATTTACTTCTGTGTCACCAAACAATTCACATAATGATCAGTCCGACATAGCCTCCTCTGCCACAGATTGCTGCTCTCAAACAGCATGCACTTCAAACAAGATCAAATAGTGAACATATCAGAGGGAAGCTGGCCAGGCTGCTACTTCAAAAAGGAAAGATGAAGACAGTCTAGCTCCTACTTGCCTTCTTCCAGGGTCTTTGCAAATTTCACTTCACTATCTGCTCCCTGAAACTCATTAAAGAAAGGGCGGGCCTTGATTTCGTAGTTTACACCTTTCTTCAGCTCCGGAATGATAACACTGTTTTTGGTTGGAGTCCTCACTTCAAAGATTAACCACTCTGATTCTCCATAAGATGCTGGTGTAGGCCGGTACAGAATTTTATATCCTTGAATATACTGGGATTGCTGGTCCACCTGGCAAGAGAGCAGAACACATCCATAAACAGACAGGAACCAGGGGTGATGCCTGTGCACGGCCCCTGGACTATCCCTCATGTTATTCAAAGTAAACATCACTGCCAAAGCAGATAAAGGCTCCTTGCACTACAGCAAATTACAGGCCTGACTCACAAGTGCATTAATCTCTTTGATGCTGGTAGAACTGTGCTGGTTTCCCTGGATTTAGGAAGGCATTAAAGGGGGATAACAGAGTGGTATAATATGCCCCAGCTCCATGAAATGAACAGTCTTTGCATCCATGGAGCAACAGAGCTCGGCACAGGTCAGACTGCCGCCCACCTGAATCTGCACAGCGGGGCTGGGGGCACATGGGGAAAGGGAGATTTACAGCGCCACGGCCCAGGGTGACGAATATGGAGATCAAAGAGAGAGCCTGTCAACTCTCCCGAGGTGTGGAAGCTTCCCAATACCCATGAAATGAGCACTGCTTCCTGCCTGCTTCTTTTTGGAAAAAGCACATTGAGAGGGTGGCCAGCTGGCACTGTCTCCATGGCTGCGGCTGGGCTCTGTCAGAGGGCAGATCTCTCCAAAGACTCCCCCCATGTCCACCCCACTCAGTGGGAGGCTCTCTGCTGCAAGGAAAGGGCCAGGTTCCAAGAGGGAACATAAAACTCAGTATGGTAACATGGATGAGACTTGGAAAAGCAGATCAAGCTGCTGCTCAATGGTCCTGAGTGCTTCTCAAACTAAGGTACTTTTATACCGAATGTATGGAGAAAGAGATCTGAATGCAAACGAGGGCAGATCCAATATGTTTGGCTATAGCTGAAAGAGAAAGCTACCTTACACAAGTGATCTGTCATGGAGCATTTGCTATCTTTTTAACTACTGGTTTCAATTTCTGATGAATAAGGAAGTCCAATAACAACCACAATGAAATTTTTAAAGTGCATCAGATTTTCCCTGTTTTCAAAAATCTCATACAGTGATATAATAAAACTGTGTGCTTGCAATTTTACTCCAAAGAGCAACACATTTTATTTTTAATAATCACATAAAGAATGCATGTGTTAGCTGAAACTGAGGTAATGCTTATTTTTGAAATTGCAGAGAAGCCACAGGCCACCCAAGAGACTGACAAAAGCTGCCTGTCTGGAAAAGGTTGTTCTGTAAGTAGAGGTCAAACAAAATTTGCAAGGAACCTCAAAGCTGTTTTAATGTATTAGTTAAAACAGGAGATTGCTTGCTGCAGGTGGCCGTACTGCAGGTGAGAGTGTAATTACTGTGCAACACAGCAGATATTACTGGTGCTCTTGCAGCATCGAGGAGCCCTGGTCGTGGATCAGGACTCCTTTGGGCTACGGCTCTTCTACAAAGTCAAAATGCCTTTTGTTCCTGTTCAAAGTATTCTGCCATGGCATGGCAGGAGCTACAGCCCGTGCGGTCCCACACTATCCCTGCCAATATATTGGGATGCTCAGATGGAAGTCCTACAAAGACCTCAAAGATCACTCCTTACGGTTTTATTTCTGTACGTGGCATAATTATAGCCCAAACTTTTTCTTAATTCTACATTCCATTTTAAAACTGATCTTTGAGTCACATTCCTCACTCCCTCAGCTCCTCTGCTATATCCTCCACATGGCCAACTTCCTGCTTTCCTGCTGCCAGAGCAACATCAATATGACATTGCCTTTTTCATCTCTTCTCCCTGCACCACGTGTACTCGGCGCACCGCAGGAAAGGACAGGTTCAGACGAGGCTATCTGATTTGGGTGTGTTTGTCAGTGTGTCTGCAGGATGGAGGTAACACTTTCAAACAGAATTATGCAGTATTTCTCTCTACAGGTGACTGACAGACAGGGAATTGCCCACGTTATCTCATTAAGGGACTGATACACGTCCTGCTGAAAGCAGTGCAAAGGCTTCAAATGATATGACTTAGGAGGGCTTTGATCACTCCTTCAGTTTCCAGAGGAGGACTCTGAAACTCTCACCATATTGTAAACAGCACAGCACTCTCTATGGAGACAAAGATGGAGAAAATGGGACAGAATTTAACGAAGCAGAAAAGCAGAGCGCAAGCAGCACTCTTCCCAGAGAAAAACATTTGCAAGCATACAAACTACACAGCTTCTTAAAGCGTGGCCCCACTGCAGTCAAAGCAGGACATCTCAGCAGTACATGTAACCACCAGCAGGACACAGATTCATACTCACAGTCCAATGAACTTCAATTGAGGAGGAAGAAAGGATAGTGGGGTTGTGCAGATGTAGCACCACGTCACCCAGCTCCCTCTGGACCTGCTTGTGATCCACACCTTGACTTGTTGGCGGAATGTCTGCAAAAATTTAAGATTCCATTCTCACAAGTACACATGATTGTTGAAATAAGTACATGTAAATACAAACGAGTATGTCAGAAAGTATGTGATGCTATCACTAATAAAGTTTACCCTAAGTACTTCCTTATCACGTAAGGAAAAACTACATGAAGTATTTTCTTGAGCAAATCACCAACACTTAGGTATTACAAACTAAAGTCACTGCACTTCCTTTGACAGAGCGAAACATGAGGGTAATGCTGCACAAAAAGACACACCACACTCAAGGATGGCTTTGGTAAATAGCTACACCAGCATCTCTTTATTCTTTCCTGCTGGGAAGAGAAAATGTTCTGTTACCCATTGCCAATTCCAAGAGACCAGGGAACCTATAAAGAACAGCAAAAGCAGAAGCTGTATCTTTAGATAAATTCATGACAAACTTACTTGGTGTTACTACAAAATAATGTTAACAACCAGAGAAAAGAAAAATTAGTCACATTTCTGCAGCTTCTCTAATGGCAAGACGCTGCTGGAAACGGATCCAGTTGAGGGCTGTCTGGATCATCTGATATTTGGTCTGTCCTATAGCTGGAAGGATTATTCATATGCATGAAGGGACAAATTCCTCTCAAAACACGCAATGGTACAATGAAAACACGTATTTTTTGCATATTGAGCCCTTGGAAAGCATATTTAACTGACATGGAATGACTGTCAGATGTGTAAAATTTACAGGGTAATCACTAAGAGGGCATCTAAAACATGTACTAAGGAAAGCAGAGTAACATATTTCTGTTCTGAGTTCACATCTCACTCCTTGATCACTTCATTTTAAACAAATACCATGCTGACTGTGGCTAAGATGCTATGACTGGGAATTCATGAAAAGTACTTGTAGTGACTACTACTGAGGTTAATGTGTAGTCAGTGAGTGACAAATCTGGATTCTAAGCAAGCATTACTGGTAATAACAAAACAACAAAACCAAAAGAAGCCTCCACTGATTCACTGTTATATCCCCATGTAGTGTGTTCTGCAAACAGTCCATTATCACAGTATTTCCCTCCTCCCAAAGTTTGAAAGCAGTAAAGATAAAAGCTTCTGTTTGGGAGCACTGCCTAAATATCACCCTGCTAAGAATGCAACAGGAAAGCCAGTGGAATAATTAGTTCTAGCTTTGCTAGGCAAAAAAGATGAGTCATCCACAATATGGATCAAACTATTCACAGGCTCAGCCATTTGCCCATCTGTGCTATACAATGATGCGTGTCCTCTCTTGTTTCAGCTCAGAGCTTCCAAGACAGGGACTGTAAGTGAAAACACCCAAGAATGGCGTTGTTAATGTTTGTAAAGTGCGAAGATGAAGGCAGTAGGAAGGGAGTTTTGAAGGGATGAAGGCACTGAAGGTAGTAACCTACCTTCATCTTTGTTTGTGAACATGCATTTAGGACTAGACTATACCACCCTCTAGACAAAAGTGAACTGGGAAATTTTTGCTTGGATAGACCACAACTTAAACAAAAAAGAAATGGTTTTGGAAGAGGAGCAGAACTGCTTTAAAGAACTTGACACTTGATTACATTTCCTACAATTGGAGAAAATTTTATGTGTTAGTTGTTATTTTCACTGATGTATTATGTGGCTCTTGGGTTTTCTACTCTACTAGGTGCCCAGAGAACGGTGAAGCTTTTCCATGTCATTATAAACCATTCAGTTGAGTGAACAGAACATTTGCTGTTTGTCAGAATCAGCTCAGCAATCAGTTAGTTTGGGACAGACACAATACCTCTCGTCATCTCCCGAAATGAAACGACACTACATGAAAAACAGGCTCGTGCAGCTCTATTCCCAGAAATCAGGAATCACTAAGGGGTTACTAAATCTCTCCTTGGTAACAGACTTGGGAACCTGTGCAATCCTGATTTTCCATGGAACTGTGACTCTGCTGTCCATACATACCCACTGAAATTGTCACCCATGAGGAGAAATGCATAATACCAAAAGAGAGCAATGTGAAACTGGTCACTCCCCAGGGGAGATGAGAAAGACTTGCTTTCAGACCAACTACAGAAAACATGAGAAGTCACCAAAGAAAAACGCTTTGTTTCCTTTAGAGAACTTCTTTTCAAAAACTAACATGTGCTTACTTGTGCAAACAAAGAAACAAACATACAACACAGACACTCTTAATAAGCCACTGGGTCAATTTCTCCAGTAAGTAGGAAGATCAGAAAAACAAACGAACAAAAAAATAAGATCTCTATCACTTTTTCTTTGAAAAAGAGTGTGTCTAGTTTTCCCCTTCTTAAGAATCTAAGCTCTTCTACTGGAAAAATGCAGGCTTCAGAGCTGCAATGCATTATTCCCTGTACATCATCCTGAGTGTCATTTATTGGCTAGAGTGAACACAAAGATAGCTTTAATTTTACATAGCTGGACTCAGTCCATAGCTGGGCTTCAGTCACAGCTGGAGTCAGTGGATGACTCCTTCATTCACTTCTACCCAGACTTTTCTTCCACTTGGCTATCTGTAAGAACTGCTTTCTACCTTATTTTACTTCCAACAGTTGTACTATGGAAATACTTATAACATACTGCCAGAACCTCTTTACTGGTTCATGATGCCAAATTCCTTCAAATTTTCAACTTTTCTCTTTCCTAATGCAGCAGAAATCAACTTAGATTACATGCTGTTTCTCTCCCTGTCTCAGTCTTAAGCCTTACTTGATTCACTGGACATAGTAATAACATTTCCATGGAATTTGAGGATTTGTGTGGGAACTCAAAAAAACCAGGGATTACTTCGGTTTCTAGCAAGAGCTATTCTGCAAGTTGTAACTATCTTTGGATAAGAGATACTAGGGTTCCCTTAGGCAATGCAACATGCTGTCAGAGTCTATGTTATAGAGAAATGCAAGTTTAAACACTGTATTTTATGTAGTATATATTATAGCCAGGATAGGTAGACAGTCCAAAGCTACCAGAATTCCTGCATCTGGTATTGCTTACTTGTGACAGCTGCTGTGGACACCCAAAAGGTTCAGTACCAGAAACCTACCTTGAGTTTTCACTGGATCAGATATTTGGCTTGGGTCGCTCAGCCCGTATGCATTGGCTGCTCTCACAAGGAAGAGATAAATTGCATTGGGTTTCAGCCCTTTAACTGCAAAACTCTCCGTTTTCACATTTTCAGCTACAGTTTGCCAGCTGCTCCCTGATGCATGGCTAAGGATAAAACATACAACAGCAGGTTAGCACATGGTTCTTTAGCAACACATTACATGTAAACATACAGACAGATCACATGAGACTCACGTACCTGAAGGCCTCAATTATGTAAGAGGTTGGTGTTGCACCTGAATTCAAATTAGGTTGCCATGACAATGTTACTGTATTTCTGCTGACATCTGTAACCTCGGGCTTTGATGGAGCACTAGGAATCAAGTTTGGGTCAGTGGGTCTTGGTGGCTGCACTGGGACTCCAAACTCTAACAAAAGGAGAGAGAAATGCTGAGTACGGACAGGAAGCAGCTGTAAGCTAAGTGCTGCTCACATCTGCACTGGCAATTTATGGCAGAGTCAGATAACTTGTGCATTTCAGTTGCTGGTTTTCCTTCATGTATTTTCTCCACGCAGAGGAGCCCTAATGGATTTACCTTGGACCTCTATGTATGCGCTCCACGTCGCTTCGCCGCTCGGGGTTGAAGCAATGCAGGTGTACCGGCCGGTGTCGCCCAGCTGAATGGGAGAGGAGAAGAATAAATATTTGAAACAATCAGGCACTCAGTGGGCTAGAAAAGTAATCACGGCTCTCTGTGTTCCCCCATGAATACGGATACATGCACTAGCCTGCAAAAACTTCGCACCAGAAACTTCTTCCATTAGAAGTTACGGTTTTGACAAAACAAAAATGGGTATTTATTTCTGAGCAGTCACAAAAGAAGCAGAAATGCTGCAGATTCTAATTTAATATTAACTAATCCGTAATGAGCAAACTGAAGGCCATTTCCTGTTGCATTTACTCCTTACTCTGCAGAGGTCCTAACAAATAAATTGAGAAGGAACTGAGATGACAAGACCCCATGCAACTGTCAGCCTTCCACATAAATAGTGCCCAGGGATTTATCAGGACTGAAGCATTGGAGAACATGTCATCCTTAAAGCAAAGCTTAAATATTGCACAGGGTACGTAGGGGGCTCCCTGTGTTAGTATAAATTTCGCTCTACAGCATACCCAAAAAAGAATCTCCATATGCTATCCTCATCCAGTTCTGAATGCTGGATTATTTGTCCATATGTGACTTAATCACATTTCAAAAGAGTTTCTTTTTCTTTCCCCCAAAAAAGAAATGCTATCCTCCTCAGGTCCCAGCCTCAGCAGATGAGCTGAATGGAAGTGATCAAAAATCAGAGGTTCTAAGCCAGTCTAACTTGTAATTGGCAGCAGGGCAACTCCAGGGAATATGGTACAGTGATGTATTCAGCCTAATCTAAAAAAAAATTACTACATTTCAAACCACAGAAAAGATAGCAGAGAACAGCCACTATGCTACAACTTCACATTTTAGAACATTTAAAGCGTGCAATGCATGACCAACAGCAATATTGGCCAGGTACTATAACTCCCTGAGGAAGCCAGGTATTTGACAGGTGGTTAACCATTTTAAGCTATGTTACCCTGGTGAGTGAACATGTTTAAACACTAAAAACTCTTTTGAAGAAGCTGTGTACATGGCTCTATTACTGCATATGCTAAACAAAGGTTTTCTTTATAAACATCTGAATTAACTAGACCATTTTAATCTATTAGTGCTAAAGCCCAAATAATGTAATGATCTGTCTTACTGAAATACATTCCCCTTCATGTCTTAAGTACCAAATAATTCCCTTAATTAATACCTCTTAACAGCGTTTTTCATTATGAAATTTGAAATAATGTGCCCTAGGCAGGTGTTAAGCATAAAGAATGTACTATCTGAAAACATGAAGTATCAAATATTTTAGCACATTTATGTAACCTTTCATTAATTCTAAACGTAGGGTTTACTACATCAAAAATGCCTGGAGGTGAAGGCACAAAGTGAAACAACCAACCAGAAAACCCATTTGCCAGTTCAGGTTACCTTGGCATATCGGATCTGCAGTGCTCCTGTCTCCAGCTGCTTGATGCGAGAGTCTTGGGTGGAAATGAGGATCCCATCCTTTTTCCAGAGGATAGTGGGCATTACAGTGCCTGTGGCCACACAGTTGAGTACTAAAGTACCATCTACAGCTACAGTCTGATTCACAGGACCCTGCCGAATGACAGGGGGAGGCCGGTCTGCAATCACTGCCAGGAGAAACAACAGGAAAGACATTTCTGCAACTGGAAGCAATTTTCTAATCATCGAAGCAACAGCAGTTGCTTGAGGCTTTGAAACAAACCAAAAATAATTAAAGTTGGAGGCATGCATTATTCAGGGAAGGGTGCATTATAACGATGTGCAGCTACAGAAGTTCAAATTGATACACAACACGGTATTTTCAGAACAGAGAAAGTATTGCATATTACACACTGGTATCCTCCAGGCATTCTCCAAGCCCAATGTCTTTATGAAGTGATAATGGAAAAAGAAAGGACTTCCCAGATTCTTTGGCAAGGCACAGATTGCACCTTTTCCATTTTTTACCAGTGGCAGGCCTGTATAACACAGCTCATACTTCCAGCATTTAAAGACAGAGAAAAAGGAGGTAGGCAATCAGGGGATAACCTGACAAATACCCACTGCTTAAATAACCATTCTTTATGTGCCACCAACTCATCTTGGTGCTGTGTCCTAATGGTGAGATGCCCAGCAGTAGGGTAAAGTGAACGCAAATGGATAGGACCACACTGGAAAAATTTCATCTACAAAAGATTTTTCCAGTGGTTTCTGACTTTTATGATGACTTCAAAGCCACAAAGAAAATCACACAGTGTGTCTATGTCAATTATAATGCATCTCGCACACAATGGAAATTAAATGCTATTGATAGGTTATTTAATTACACTGCACAGAAAAATATAAACCAGTCTCAGCATTCACAGAAAAAAAGAATGACTGTCTTCCATTATCCAAAAAAGAAGTAAAAGTTTTCTTGTGTTTCGGGGATCTGCTCTACCTGTACCATCCAAGATGACATGGATTGATGATCTGAAAATAGCCGTAATTTTAAATGTCATAAATCTGTTCAGCAGTGGCATGGGGCTCACGTAACTTAAAAACTGGCTTGGTAGCTGAAATATAAACCTGAAGTTCTGATAATTTGTGAACATCAGATATTTCTAAATTACTCCTCATAACAACAGACAGGATGTTAGCACTGCTTTTTTTGGCTAAATCCCAACTCCCATAATTTCATTTGCATGTTCAAATGACACTCTCTTTTCAACTGCATTATTTATCCTTTAGTTCTTGTCCCAGCCTGTTGCTACACACTTTGAGGCCATTATGATCTTTCTCTGCAGAGACAGTCAAAATAAGCCCACTTATAATTTGCATTTGACTTTGACAAGTTTGTAAAGAGCTTTGCAGTTGGCAAAGGTAAGGAGCTGACTGATCTGTACTTTATAGGAGAAATCTAATGACACTGAAATTCATGGCTAATTTAAGTGCCACTGAAGCTGACGGCAACTCCTCCTACCTTTAGGAAAACCATTCATAAAGGTATTCTAATACCTTTAAGAGTATTCAGCATATTCTGCCTTCACTTTTATAGAAGTACCAAAAACTGTCCCAAGACATTATAAAAAACAACTGCTCATCAGATCAATCCAGAGCATATAGTAAAGAAAATGCATTTAAACTGATTATTTCCAAGTTCAGATGGCATAGGTCATTAGCAGAAAACCATTTTAACTTTCTTAATTTTCTATTTTAAATTTATTTCTCACCTTGCCGTGACCTTTTCCCCATTGAAAAAATGGAAAAAAGAGGATTAGGAAATGTGGCTTACAACTTGTGAGGAACCAGAAGGGATGTAGTCCTATTCCTCCAATCTCAATCCAGGGGGAGGGGGAGATAAATAAACAGTTTTATCCGACAGGTTCACTGCATGTTTCTAGTACTTTATTATTTTTATGTTTTCTATAGGGCAAAGGGCTATTTTATGGAAACTCTTCTCAGACAACAGCTTCCCTCTGCTCAAATTCTCTGCTCTTATCCTCTTTCTCTGTAAATGCTAAGATTAATATTGTCCCTGTGTATCTCTGCTGTTAAAACTAAAAAGCATTTCTGACAATTGGCAAACTGGCCTCACATCAGCATGTATTACTGCTTGTAGTCATGCTCCCTGTAGCTTTTTCATCTAATATTTTTTCCTAACTACTCCTAAAAAAGGATGTATAATTCCTATGTTTTTCTGCTGATCTCCACACGGGTTGATATTTCTTCCTTGCTAAAACATAATATTAAGAAACAGGGAAAAAAACAGGTAAATGGAAATGCTAAGCAAATGGCCACACAATAAAAGGGATAAAGAACCAGGCAACAAGCAATCTGAAAGTAAATTAAATCCAGAGGGGGAAGCTAAAAATGAGTCAGATAAAAATTAACAGATCTGACAAAAATACATAAACAGAATATACTTACCAAATACAAAATGGAAATACGGAGTTACACATCATCCAGAGTTTTAAACCCCTGACAGAGATGGCCAAACCAAGATTTTTATGTTCAAAGAAACAAGCAATCCACATTTATGCAAAACAGATTTCAAAGCAGTGTCACATCACCGCACTGCTGTCTTCAAATAAAATAAAAAACTTGGAGATGATGAAATGAATCTATGATTACCATCTGTAACTTCCAAGTAGGCTTTTGTTATGATACTTCCTGCAACATTTAAAGTCTGGCAGATGTAGTACCCAACATCAGATCTCTGGACATTGGTGATGGTGAGGTCTCCTGTCTGGGAAACTGAAAACCGGCTGGATGACTGAGGGGGCTGGTATGAGAAAAGCAGATTCTAAAAGATGTACAGGAAAGAAAGTGGGGAAAAAATAGGTTAAATAAGTTCAAACATCAATAAGCATAACTTTAATATAACTAAACAAATGAATCTTTTCACATCATACAGAAAACTTTCTGCTCTTCACATCTTAAGCATGTCTATACCACAACGTGAATAGCTGCTGTAGGATTTTTTTTAGGATAAAATAGGTGCAGATAGGCACACAGAATTGTGTAAGACTTTTGGGATTGCTCTAACACTCTCTAGGATCAATATTGGACTTTGCACAAAGTGTAACAGAGTCTAGTAAAGATGTGAAAACTACAGATACCGCAAAGGTGCAAGCAACTGTGGTGAACCTCAGTAATTTGCTTTAATGTTCTTTTTTAGAACTTCCTCCAGGGCATTCATTTTCTTTCTTTTAAATGCAGATGGTGGTTTACTTATCTGTATTTTAACATATGCCTTCCTACCAATGGAGCAGTTTTTAAAAAAGAGATGCTCTGTAGGTCTCTCCAAACAGTGTTTGTGTTTCATGAAAAGTCTTATAATACAGAATTAAATCCTATGCCTATTTAGATAGTGTGTGTATGAAATACATAGTATTTACCAAAAATCAGTTGAGGGTTGAATTCCTACCTCTGGCTGAACAACTTGTGAATGAGAATACTTTAGGATCACAGAGGCTATATTTATCTCTTTTTCTTGGCTAACTGAATTTTGCATTTCCAAAAAGTGTCCAAAAGAATGGGACACAATATTCTCCATATTAGCAAACCCTATTCGTTGACCTCCTCTTTCATTTCTCTCAATCATCACAAGTGGTCACCACTCAGCAGAGTCAAAAATGAGCGAAAAAAAAAGATGTACTAGACAACATATGGCTAAATAAATAAATAAAATAAAGGCATAATGTACTGCTATATATGTATACCACTGAAGATTATAATCTAAATTTAGTTAGCAGTCTAGTTGTACTTAGGTATTCAGACAGAAATGTTGCAAATGGAGTAAAGAAGCTCATCTCCAAGTGTTCTCAATTTCTCTGCCCTATTGTTTTGTAACACAAAGAGCCCTGTCATATACTCTTGCACCATTCATTCCTTCATTCACAGGAAAACCAGAATCCCATATTCCTTCTTTCCTTCCAATAAAGAAAACTTTGTGTCACATCCCTCCTTCAAAAGATGACTCTGAAAGAAAACTGCAATTCTCTTGCTGTGCTATATTGTGTTTCACCCGCTGGCTTTCAAGATCCTCTACAAAGAAGATGAAAATAATTTTCCCTCCCATTCAAATAACGAACTTGGGAGAAAAAGTGACCTATTCAGGTATGGTCTGTCAGTCAACTGATGGAGTGAGAAAGTAGTTCTCAGCCCAGAACTAGAGTCCTACCCATGCAGTGATGCAGATCAATGCAGCAAATGCTTTAGTTTGCCAGAAACTCACAAACACACGACAAACTAACAGCTGCACCATAAACCCAGAGCCAAACTTTTGGAAAATCTGGGAGTGTTTGGGGGTTCAACCAAATTTCAGCATAAGTCATCTCTCCATTTCTTAAAAGTTCTCCCTGCTAGGTGAAATACATTATCGGAATAGTGAAACATGGAATGTTTCTAGTTGATTCATAGATTTATTTTTACACTCGTGGAGAAAATGCAAATATCCTTTCCACTAAGGCTGACATCACTTAGCATGCATGTGACTTAGAAGTAAAGAATAAGCATCCAGCATCTCCAAGCTCTAAGCCTGTTTTCCACATCTTTAAAACAATAACTAAAATACTTTTCTCTCATGTGAAATCATCTCTTCAAGAAACTGCCAGGAAGGGCTGTTTTACCTGACTCCCTTCTCTCCGCCAGAAGATGGCTGGCTGAGGGTTTCCAGTTGCTTCACACTGGAAAGTCACTGTTCTCCCCAGTGCAGCTACCTGGTCTCGAGGCTTTACAACAAACTGTGGGGGCTCTGAAAGGAAAACACCAAAAAAGAAATAAATCACCCTGCCATCAGCTGATTTGAAAGAACATTTTGCCTCCTGAGTTTAAATGGTATGAACCAGAACAGTTAAGTTTATTTAATAAGGAGATGCAGCACAAAGACACATCAGTCTCTAACAGCCACAGCTTCAGCACCACTCAGATAATTTTTCTGTGTCTGGACCTCCCAATTAAAAATCTGACTGTGCAACATGTGCTTTTAGTGCTGACCCAGGGTACAAGGAAATAAGTCCCACCAGCTTGATGAGACAACTTTCAGAGCAACAGTCACAAATACAAACAAATCTGTTACAATTTGGTTCTTAAAGGAGGAACAGGGCTGCAAGCCAGAATGGAGAAATCTTTGAGGGACAACTGGCCCAGAGGCCACACTTTGTTAAGGACTGCGAGACACACTGCTGAGTAACTATGAATTCAGGCTTACACACACAAAACTCATCATCTCTGACTTAGGAAAGTTGAGGAGAGAAAAAGCCCTTAAGTGCTTATTTAAGAGACTTTTGATGTAGTCGTGGTCTCAAACTTGAAGTCAAAAGCCCAAGAAATACTATTCAAATTATAACCACTTAAAATCTCCAGTTCAAACACACTGAGAAGCACTGAATTTAAAGGAACAGCAGAGCTAAATGTCTTCCTCATTTACATAGGCAAGAGCATGTTCAAACAAAATATATATGCAAATGAAGGCAAATTTGAAACATCTGCTCAGCCTAACATTATAAATACTGCCAGCATTGTTTGATTTATACTGACTTCAACAACCCCTTCATCCACTAGTAAAGAGAATGTCAAAAAATCATGTCAGTCACATTAAAAAAAAAAAAAAAAATCAGCATTGATGACATTAGATATCTTGGTGATGCTAGCACAGAAAAAAATCTAGTGTGTTCTGTAGGCTGTTAACTCTCGCTTCTTGAAAAATGTGCATTAAATGGAAGCCCATTTATTTATTAATTTCCAATTCTTTCTGATCATCTGTCTGAAACTAATTATGCTCTCCCTCTTCTTTGGATTGAGAATAAAGGGGATGTTTTGTATCTGACTTTAGGAAATCAAATGATTTTTGTTTCATTCCTTTTTTTCCCCTTGCGAAAAGGATGTTTTCACAAGACTCTACTTTAAAACCGATGTAACATATGTAATGCAAAGATGTGTTTTATAAACACCCAGCAGCAGTGGCTTTATCTAGAATAAATTCAACAACACTTAAGTCCTTTTAAAATAAAAAAAACGCTTTCAGTGTTCCTGTGGGCCAATTTTTGCAGTTATCTGTTCCCCATGCCTTATGTCTGCTCCCTGGTGAGCTCATATCAGAATATATTCTTCCCACGACACTCCTGCTTTGAGAGGAATTTTTGAAGCATAACGCTGTTGTCTATATTTGGATGCAAATGCTACCTTTCCTAGCATTTCCTTAGATAAGAAACTATGCAAACTGAAGCCAAGATTGACCTCCTGTAATTAGCAGACTTCAAAACATTTAGCTCTGAGACGTTCAACCAGTACCTTGGAAGAAGACGTGGGAAGGCTTTGACATGACAGCACGTTTCATTTGGAAGGGAGGGAGAACCGGCTGGGGGTTTGCCATGGGGTTGTGAGGCATGAGGGGGGAAATGGAGATGAGGGTGAAGCACCTTTGTTATGCTGCTAGATTCGAGTAACAAGAATAAATTTAGCATATAGTTAAATTTAGGGCTTGGCTGGTTCTGCACTAGGCCGTGACACAATGCCACACAATGTGGAACTGAGGGTTTCTAAATCCTGTGCTAGTGCAGAAGATTTATGAGGTTTGAGATTTCGTTGAACTCGAGGACGGGTACAACTATAAAGAGATTAAAATGGCTCTGACCACTGGAGAAATAGCTGAATGGTTGTGATTACAGTACCTCAAGATGACCATTCAGGGACTACTTAACAGAAAAAAGAAGGGAGAATTTAGTCTTATAGGCAGCCATGGTAGAATTTATGAAATGTAAATAGGTACATCTTTCTCTAGGTATTATTCTAAATGCATATTTTGTATGGATACTACTCTAAATATATATGCATATTGCCCATATGTGTATTATTCTAAATCTATTGCCATTGAGGTAAATAATAAAAATCTTATTAGCTTCAATGTTAGAAGAATTAAATAGGGTAAAGTGAAACTATTATTAAATTCCATTCTATGTTAACTGTACTGGAAGCTTTTTCATTGCCTTTTTTTTTTTTAGTATTTGATTTCACACCTTGGGTCACATACATGTGCTATGTAATGATGAGACCTTAAAAGATGCTGAGAAATCAATCCCCATAAGAAAAGAACAACTTTTATCCCAGAAACCTTTTAACCAAACACGATTTTTTTAGCACATTCTGAAGTTCAACCCATGCAGTCACTGAAGAAAGAAGACATCAGGATTTGACTCGTCACATCATATAAAAACAGACAGAAAGTTTGCAACCCATTACCTTTCTCTTTGCCATTAAGTTACCCATACTTCATGCAGAATTTATTCTGTTCGATGTGTCTTGCCAATAACAAGTAAAAGATGGGAGCTGACTGGTTGGAGGACATGGAGGGGGATGGATGGGAAGGGGAGGAGAAGTTCCCGTCACAGTGATACGATGACTAGAAGATGGCCAATAAAATTTCAACTTACCAGACACAACTAAAAACAAAAACAAAACAAAAAGAAAACATGGAATAAATAAAATTGAACAGACATGAAACAAAGCAAAGAATAAAGCAAAATTAAAAAAAAAAAAATTAAAAAAACGGATCCTTGGTAAGGACCTTAGAGAGCAAACATATATTCTGATATATGAAAAACAGGTTTAAAATGTTGAACAACATATTTTCAATTTGATTTACAAGCAGCAGTCTCTATCAAATACTGAAAGTAGGTGGTAGAGGAAAATGGGTAACAGACTGAAATACTGGTCAGGCAGTCTGGGTTCTACTCCAAGCCTTTCTAATGAACTGATGTGTACCTTGAGTAAAGTTTTTTTTTTTTTTACATTATCATTATTCCTTTCCATCAAGATCTTTCTATGGTAAAATGAACTTAAAATCTCCAGTAAACATCAATCTGCAACATTGCTGAAATGGAACAGTAACATTTACAGACTTTCTAAAGCATCCAAACATTTACAAATGGAATATATTTTTCTGAAGCTAATATCTATTAAAAAAGGAAGTTTATTTAAAAATTAATAATATGCTAAGGCATTTAGGCCACACACAAATCTCTTTAGTATAGGATTGCTGTGTCAGGGTCATAAGGCTCACTATTAAATTGTAAATGCAAAGTAAACCACAATTAAAACTAGTCTGAAAAGATTATTAACCCTTTTCTTTGCCCCTGAAACTTGAATTTCATTAAAATATTCAAAACCAAACATTTACTGCAAAATATTAGATTTTTCAATGGAAATGGTCAGTGGTAAATTATAAAATATTAAATTATTCTTCAGCCATAGTTCAAAATTTTCATAAACTTTAAAATGGCTCAGATCCTGGTAAGGTAACTTCGCTTATAAAAGAAAGGCATGTTAGAAAGTATTCTAACTTCATCTTGGTGACAGAAAGAACAGATAGAAAATAAAAAGCAAGAAGCAATGCATTTAGAAAATATATACCAACCAAAAAAAAAAAAAGTTAATAAAATAAAGTTAATTGGTGATAATTACAGTAAAGGTCAAAAAATATATAATTTTTTAAATGCATGCTACACTTTGGTCTTATGACTTTATGTTGAGAGTAAACCAACTCTTGTTCAGCAAGGGCACATCTTCATATTGAGTAGCTAAGCACCCTCAATTCACCATCCCCTGATAAACACATGCAGGAAACCAATAACATCCACTTTGCCAACATTCATCAGGCACAAGAAATCCTGGCCTCCTGTTCTAATAAATAGAGAGGGCTCCAGGTGCATTACAAAAATAAAGCAGAAAGAGAATCAGATATAATATTGGAATTTGGAACATGTTGAAGACAAGAAGCTGCAACTGCATATGCCAAACCCAGATCAACCAGATTTGAGTTTTATGTTATAAGAGACTTTTTTTTTAGGGAAATAATCCCAAACAGAGGAAGTTGAAATTACCATTTTCCAAAGATTTGAGCTTTAAGCAACTATTCTGGGTGTGCATTAGCCTTCTTTAAGTGGCATTTCTCAAAAAGAAAACCAGTGTGCATTACTCTGCTTGGATTATCCGCAAGTCTACAATTCCTAAGAGGAATGGCCAAGAAATGCTACAGACGAATTCCTGAGAGAAATCTGCTCTTCCCAAGATTCAGCTCCCAGGTACTCTTGTTCATGTGTATCTCCATTTCCCAGTAACCATTGCTTTTTAACTGAAAAGCTCTTTACTGAACTTGCAATTACAATCTGACGTGCTCTGGAGTTGGAAATTATTCTCCTTAAAACACAACTCACTGTACATGAAACAGCCTGATAAGAGACTTAATGGAATGCAATTCTTGCACAGAGGAAGCAGCTCCAAATTATCTGTCTTCCATTAGTTGAGTAGTGCCAAGAAGAGAAAAGTTCAGCCTTCTCAGTAGCAATGCAGAGCAGCTCAAGTCCTCTACTGAAAACTCACTGGAAAAGGCCTAACAGAGAGAAACCTTTCTTGGGTGCTCAATTATATTTCTACAAATTAAATTAACTCTGAAGTGCTGAATTTCCCCTTTTCTTTTTATTAGACATTTCTTACTGTAGGTCAAAAATAACCCTGTCAAGCAAATATATTTTTTTGCCCACCTGTGAAAACAGAGGGGATACTGATACATGAAAATAAATCCCTGTAGAAACAGGGCATCACATTGGTTGCAAATCTGTGGAAAGGGCAAAGGGTGAAGTTTCATAGAAAAATTTAAACAATTCTGTCAGAGGGATATCACGTGGTTTAAAAGAACAACAATAATAGCAACATCTACAACAAAGACCACATTCTTAGTCTGATTTGCAGGCTATTGATATCGAAGGTTACTAAAACTGAGAAACTAATAGCTTTTCCTCCATTATAGCACATTTTATTTGACACCACTTTCAATTATAAAGTAAATTAATTTTCCCTGTGTTAATCATGGCTTTTCACATGGCAATTAGGTAGAATAACCTGTTTGTAAAGACAGGAAGTTAGCATGTAAAACCACAACTACCAAAGGAATAGTATTTTTGGCCTTTCATATAATTTCCCTGACATGCAAGGCTTTTCAGGGCAGACATGTCCAGTCACTGAACAAAAACCAAAAGAAAAGTGGTTTCCAGACTAGTGACGTGATCTTTTAATGCCTTATTCTTTCCAGGAATCCTATCAACCTCTCTGGGACTACTGGTATCATTAAATCCGCTCACAGGAGCAGGAATTTGCAGTTTTAGGACTTAAACTACAGCCTAGTACGGTTGCCAGATGTTAATGGAGCAACTATTATATTTGACAGATGTAGTTTTGTAGGTTTGTATGACAATCAGGTTGGAAGCAACCTCAGAGGTTTCTATTCCAACCTCCTGCTCAAGAGGGTCAGATAGAGGGTCAGTCAGGGATTGATCCAGTCAGGGCCTGAAAAATTTCAAGGAATAACAACGCACAGACTCTGACAACCCACTCTGCTGCTTGGCTGTCCAGCCAGTGAAGAAATGCCTTCTCTTATCCAGCCTCAATCTGCCTTGTTTCAACTCAAATCCATTGTCTCTTGTGCTCCCTCCATGCATGGCTGGGATGAGCCTGGGTCTGTCTCACCCTGGGCACCTCTCACATGAGACCTCAACATGCTGTGTGCAATGCCTACATCTCAAAACCACATATTTTGTAGCTCTCCTCACAGAGGTGAATGCAAATGTTGATCTAGTGTTTCTCAAGGACCCACTGGTTTCCTCATATTTAGAATAAAATATTACAGTGTTGAGTCCATTTCTTAGTCTTCTTAGGCAAGCTAGAAACTTCAAGTACCCCATTCTTGATAGCTGTGGCAGCAATTATCTATCTCAAAAGGAGTAAAATTATAGAAATTTTCATTTCTGTATACTAATAAGACGCTTTTGAGATCTTGAGATCCAAGGTGGTACTTAACTACTAAAGAGTATTTTGTTCAGCATGTTAAATACTCATTAATTATTGTTCTCACTATTACTATTTACAAATACCTTCCAGGTGTTCAGAAGATACCCTGTTATTTAACTGACATAAGTTGAATACTTTTGATTTAAGCTCAATGCGTTTCACTTTTGATTATTTAAAAAAAATCTTCATGTCTTCAAGGACTGCTGGACACTCAGAGAGAGGTTATTATAAAAGAAGCAAGGAAGTATAAATATGCACCAGAGAAATTAAACAATCCCAATTTTCAGGCCAATAATTACACACAACTATCAAGCTCATATCCAGTCTTTAGCTTCTGTTTCAATCCTTGGCCATTGTGACTAATCTAGGAACTGGCAGTCACAATGAAATTCAGATTTCCTTTCAAGAAATTTTGTGATACATTAATCCCAGTTCAAGTGAAATATATCAGAGATTGAATGTGCCTGTAGAAACGAAGTGGTAGGAGATGGGACAGGAGTATGAGCAGATGTGCTGGAGTAGACAGTGGAGTGAGGAGCTGAAATTTCCAATGGGATTGGCTGGGTACAGACTATACAGTGAGAGGGGAGAAACTGCAGAGCTAGCAACAGAGATAGCACAGAGATTGCTGTGTTATCTGTCAGGGAGCTGAAACTCAGCTGTTTGTCATCTTCATATGAAATAAACAGCTGAGAAACCCACAGTTTATGACCTCTGTCTGAAATGTGTGGGTACAGAAAATTTGGGTACTAGAGTCACATGTAGAGGATGTGTGAGAGTATGAGTATGTTCAGCAAACTGGTCAAACTCTGACTGCTCACTCCTTAAAAAAACAAACAAACAAGAAATTCTGAACAATTCCAAACAAAAACTCAGCAAAAAGCTGCCAACATCTTCTATTCAAAAATATGATTAATTGCTAATCCTGCTAAACTCTGAAATCTAATGAAATACTTTTTATGTTCAAGTATCTGAATGAGGACCATTGAATGCCTCCCTGCAACATGACTACCAGATATTTATGTTGGTGTTTTGCAAAAACTATTATTAAGGGGGATAGTTTAAGACAATGTGCCATGTTCCATTTCCTATCTGGTGATTTGTAGGCTATTTGTTCATATCAAAGCAATCTGAAACTCTCAATATCCTTGATATGCACATCTCTCTGCAGGCGTTTGTGGGAAGTATCACTTTCGACAGAGAAATCAACACAGGCCTGAATCTCTTGTCCTGAAAAAAATATAAATGCTGCCATTCAGCTGCCTCCTGGCTTCAGCCTGTGAAAAATGCAGGAAAGTAACACCAGGTACAGTACAAAAGAATCGAGGTATATCACTTTTCATCCTCACTGGACTCTCTATTTTCAGCTGTCACTTCTTGAGGTCTAAATACATATACACACAATCCATATTTTCCCAGACTTTCTGCAGAAGTCCACACTCATGTAAGACCAGCCACCCTTACTCACCATGAATGCTTTCACAGTACGTGGTCCCAGAGCACCAAGTTTGACACAGTGCAGCACAAACTTCTGAGGAAAGGTCTCACAGTCTGGCGCCAAGCACGCCACAGCCCCAGAGCTGAGGTGAAATGTTTACATGAGATTTTTCACGTCCCAAATCAAAAGTGATGACTTGTAACTCCAAACCCCCAGCAAGGGAGTGATCGTGGTTTATTGTATTTATGATGAGTGGAAAAATTCTTGTTTAGATTGATGCTGATTTGTTCGATATGCTTCTTAAGCATTTGCCAGATACTTCTTAAGTTTAAAGAACAAGTGACTACAGTAACTTCAAATTTACCAAACCCAAGAAGATAAAAATCTGATCAGAAAAAAAAGAGATGAATTGTTTTTTATGATTGTAATGTGAAGACTGAAATTAAGACAGAAACAGGTGACTCATTAGTTGGAAAAATAGTTCTGATATTAAGATCACCTTTAGTGAAAACCTAGAAACTCATAAAAATGTTTCAGGTTTACTGACAGAAAAGTTAAAACGGAGAAGATCTCAGCATCAATTAGGTGCTGCTTTCCTCAACATACTTCCAAAGAGTTTTGTAGTTATTTTTAATTTGTACTTTTTTTTTTTGTTTACAATTGATTCACATTTCCTCTTCTGTCTGAACATTGAAGACCAGTCAGGTTATCCTGGTTTTGGCTGGGATAGAGTTAATTTTTCTTCTTAGTAGCTGGTGTAATGCTGAGTTTTGGATTCAGTATGAGAATAATGCTGATAACACACTGATGTTTTGGTTGTTGCTGAGCAGTGCTTATCCCAAGTCAAGGACTTCTCAGAGTCTCATGCTCTGCCTGGGAGGAGGGGCACAAGAAGCTGGGAGGGAGCATGGCTGGGATAGCTGACCTGAACTGGCCAAAGGGATGTTGTATGCTGGGCAGTAACACAAGAGACAGACTGGCTGGGGTTTATGCCCTGCACAAAAAGTGCCACTCTCAGGGTACCAAGGCGCTGCCAGCTGCACTTGTCACTGTGCACTGCCTCCAGAAGCCTCAAGACAGCTGCAGTCTGGGAACTTGGTAGTCACGTCATCCTGACGCTGCCTGAACACGCGGTCTCCTTCTGAGCACACGGCACACGCCTGGCAGGCTGGGTTTAGCCTGCGCCTCTGGACCTGAAACCCAAAGGAAAAGAGCCGACGCCTGTGTGCACTCAGGAGAGCTGGCGTGCTCCAGGGGAAAGTGGTCTGACCAGGAAAAAAGGCAAGTGTCGCTCCTTGGTGCTGACAGGACAGACAAAGCCTTGGAAATCCAAGTGCTTCTGGAGCTGCTGCACATACCAGGCAGAGAGACAGGCCAGGCTAAGAGGCTGGAACAACCCTAAACACGGACATCGTAACACATTCAGCCTGGCAGCTCAGCATCAGCAACTCCAGACACAATTCTAGAGACGAGCTTCAAGCACCATGGATTCAAAATCAGTGATTCCCCCTCCTGCAGCAAGCAGGAAGGTGCCGGCTCCCAGCTTTGCAGCAGGAGCAACAAGCAATTTGCTCCAAGAGCTTGTTGTTTTCCCTATTGGCACTAAAATGTCTCAAACCTTCTCTTCTCTCTTTGGTGGCTTAAACTCCACCCTCTCCTGGTAAACACCGCAAGATCTGTGCATTAACCAAACCTGCTTGGGGGCTACTCTCATTTCAAGAGCAATCAAATGGCATTGACTCCTTATGGATTCCTGGCCATTCAGAGACTTAGTTTAAACCGAAAGGTGTTTCTTTCCTCAGCTTCAATTCATGGGGCTGGACAGTACAGTCTGGCTCTCTTTCAGCTGCCTATCAGTCATGTAACTATATCATCCTAAAGTCTGAGTCGCAGCAGGCTGATGAATTTTCCCTGTGAAAAATCAGGATGAAAAGGGCTACAAAAGTGTGCATGTTCGTCTACACATGTGTGAGAGGAACCTACTGCAAAAAATTTGTGGGAAGAAAACAGTGTGTGAAATGTACTCATATGACACTTTTTTGCTTTGCAACTGATACTAGCAAAAAATTGAGACCTGTCAATGATCTGATCATTGACATGATCTGTCCTCCTGCAGGATTCAGTGAATATTTCTATGATAGAAACCAAAAAAGTGGAAATAGGCTTTGCAATGCAGCTTAAAGGTAGCACTTCTCAGGTTAATACAAGCAGTACACAGTTTAAAATGTGTACAAATCCTGTAGTCATTGCCTTGAGGTGACAAAGAGAAATCTGAAATACGGAGAGTAGAAGACAGAGAGGGAGAGAGGGGGATTTAAGACTTTCCAGAAGTTCCTCTCCTAGTCTACCTTCCCCCTTCCTTGCTCTGGATCCTCCTAAACCACACTATAAACCAAGTACAATTTAGAGAGCACTCTTATGACGAGTCTAATTCAATCTATTTAAAAACTAGAGTAATGTGGTAAACTGTGAAGTCCTGTTTCCCAGGCTTCTCTTTTCAGAAATGAGTTGTCTTCCCCCGAGTTTTAAATGAACTGAGGTAATTTTAGGCACTGCTGCAATGTAAGTAGTCGTGGCTACAAATATTTATACTAAAGCCTTTTAAAAGAGTGAAAAAAGATGAATTTTAAATAAACTGTGCAGAAGTACAAAAAGATTATGATAGATAGATACTATCTGAAGAATTCTTAGGGGCTTCCTACTGCATTTTTTTGACTTATAGTTAAAGATAGTAGAGCTGAAAAGGAAACTGAGCAGGATTTTTTCCCCAGCTGTTTATGATAGCACAGAGTACTTCTTGGAAAGGAGAACTTGAAATCCATAGCAACCTTCTTATAACAAGTTAAAGCTATTTGTGAAAAGTGGCCAAGGCCCATGATCAACGGATACCAACACACACTAAAAATGGAAGGACAATAAATCTCTGCAGCGCACTAACTTGCCATCATTAAAAAATGTTGTTTTGGGCATGCAATACTCAGTGAGGAATACTGTCAGCTGAAACATATTATTTCAGAAGAAATCTGGATTTCTTCTCATGGGGATGCCATACCCCCCACATGGAGACAACCCAAGTCTACACTAACACCCCAGCTTACTTTTCAATAATGTTAACAGGAAGGTAACTGTGACATATTAACCAATTTTAATTATAGGCAGCAAAAAATACAACATGTAGGAATTCTATGCAAGCCAGACTGTCCACCACGTACCAGGAATTTTTACTGTCATGGAGGCAGAAATAGGAACAAGATGCTTTAGGAAATAAGGATGATCTGCAAAAATAAAATAAAACTAAAAAATTGAAGGACACTTAGCCTGATTTTCATACAGTTCCCTGTCAAAAGATGACAATGCAATCAAAAGTTGCTGGTAGTCTGAAACAAAAGTGTTGCTGCAGCTATGATGGTCTAGAGATATTAGGAAAGATATTTTGCATTTTAGATTTTAGTTAGGTTATATCCTTCAAGGAAAATATCTGGTAAGTTCTAAGCAGTGAAGAACTCTGGAGAAAGAGGTACAGAAAGGGCCATCAGACCTTGCTGGTGGACAACTGGACAAAACCAGAATTCTCAGGTGACTTTCTTTGCACTGAGACCCAATGTGTGACCTTAGCTGTGCCAAAAGAGAGAGCAGCTGTCTAATTTGTGGAGGTGCAAGTCCTAAGTGGGCTCTTATGGGCCAGAGAACGATGAAAAGAGTATAGAATCCCCTTCAGTGCTGTGTTTAGAGAGCATGGAGCATTTATGAGAATGAAACAAGCAACCTGGTCCATCCAGACAGGTTTTTTTTTCTGTTTTTCTGTCCTGTCATCCTATTTCATACTTAGAAGGATTAAAAAAAAAAAAAAATCCCAAACTTTGGGAATTAGTATGTAGTTATAGGGACAAGAGGAGCACACAAATACCTCCTGCAGAAAATGCTAATTTATATTTAACAGTTTAGCCTGAACAAGGAATTCTTTTTCTTACACTGGGAGATTCTGATACTGGGCCTACAAGGCAACCAAGTCCACATATAAAGACTTTATCACCAAAATTCTTTATTACCAGTTCTTGAGTGTTATTCAGCACCTACCAACAAAGCATTTTAGTGTTCAAACAAAACACAACTCATACTAACAAAAGGTACTCAAAAGAGCTTATCAAAGTAATGTTTGAATGCACTGTTATTCAGCATTTTAAATTTTTTTTTCTTAAAACCAAATTAGAGATGACTGACTTCACTGATGCATGTAAACTAACAAAAGTGAGGGAATATACTGCAATCACTGTATTACTCACAGGCTATGAACAAGGCAAAAATAAAGTATGTATTACCTTTTTATGGACGTTTAGCATAATTTAATAAAGCCAATGTTTATTTCAGAATGAACGTATAGCAGAAGTACTGTTTACAGAACAACCAATTAAAATTATTACTCCTTGCACTCTATTTAATTTTATTCATAAAATCAAAAATCTTCAAACTCAACAACTTGCAGTAAAATTCTACTTTGTCAATTACAAAGACAGAATTATTGAAATGTTATCTTTAGAACAGCAGTCACAAAGTAAAGTCTGCAGCAGTGAAACCTGATACAAAAACAATTGCTTTTGCCATAGCCATGGGATTTAGGAAATTTCAGGCACTAGAAAAGAGCCTTCAGATTTTCTTTGCTAGTTTTTTTTTTAATTGAGTGCTGAAGTATGCTACACAAACCTACGTGCTTCAATTCTCTGCACTGAGTGATTAAAATGCACAATTTTTGAGAACTATACAGTAAATTAACCCCTTCCAGCAGGAAATAGCCTGTAGCTTCAACTTATTTCTGTAGTACCATTTCTCCAAATTATTTGGACTCCTTCTGTTCTACTTTCTCAGAAACATCTGTCTCAAGTCCTTGTTTCAAAGCACCAAACTGCAGGAAGGAATCTCAAAAGTTTTTATGTGTTATTTTCCTGCACGATATTGTTGTCACTGTTGTGTGATTCTATGTAAAAAAAACCCAACAAAACAAAACAAAAAAGCCAACATCCATTTCAAACTTAAAAAACATGGATGCAGTTATTTATTAAAATATTTAAAGATTCATTCTTTTATCCCTATTTTAGAAATGCTTCAGGAATCTTAGTGTTCATCACTTGCATCATGTAAGACAAGAACCTTCAGGGCTCTAATCTCTTCTTCAGACAGTTTTCTCATTTCCTCCAGATTAACTTTTAAGATTTCTATTCTTTCACCAGAAATTGGTGGCAGTCAAACTCCTCAGATCCTTGATAGAAATCTGACGTGCTATCAGAGTTTACAGCAGTCATTAAGGGGGAAATGGGCTCTTTAAGCTATAGAAATTGCAGGAGATGGTCTCCTTCATTCATCCTACCAAAAGTTTACTAATCAAAAAAATCCTGAAGTTCATTGGACAATCATTATTCTTCCTTACTCTTTCAAAGGACTGAAGACAGAATACAGGTTCAAATTAGTTCTTTCAAAGGAAGAAATACCGATTTAAAGAGAGAACATGTAGACAAGTTCAGATTTAAATCCAAATCCTAGTTTTAAAATTCCAGTGGTTAATTTCACCCCAGAGACTGTGAGGGCTTCACTACAATGCATAATAATTGCTGTACACCTCAACAGCATTTCTGTAATCCCATAAAGTTCTGAATTTTGTCCTTGTTGTTTTAATGTTTAATGCAATTACATTTACAGCCAACTTATAATGTGTAGCAGCAGCCTGACACAGTGGAAACATTTATATGGTATCAGACAGATGAAAGAGCAAACCCTATTCCTTTTCATTCCGGGTGGTACTCTCAGCCCTTCCCAGCAGCCTTATCAAATAGATGTCTTTTACTGTGTGCCTTGAAGCTACTTTGCACAAAGAGGAGGTGGAAGGAGGAGGAAATTCCAGACCTGAAGCATGTGCCACCTTTTCAGATTAAAATTCCTTGTGATTTGACACGTACAGCAAAATCACAGCCAGGAGTCACTTATCAAAAGTTCCACTCACTATCTACCTTGCAGACAAGCTCTGTTAACCCTAAAATTAAAGACATCATAATCTAAAAAGGCTTGGTATCAGAGACTGCCACTGTAAAATATGAACTAGCCGGTATAATTTCCATAGGAATTCTTCTTTTTTCCTGCCAAACTGATAACACCAAATGTGTTTAGTGCCTTTGAATGGCAAAATTTACATTTTACAGTTCAGTCACTGCTGCTGCAGGTTTAGCTGTATATTAGACAGGGCCCTGTACCAAGTATGGCACACTCCTCCATAGCCTCTACTTGAGGAAGAAGAGCTAAGAAGAACTCAAAGATCACTGCTCACTACCAATCTGCTGCTGACTGACCACAGTCACCTACAGGCATAGTGTTGGTGCCAACTGACCCTCTTGAGCTGTCTCTCCTAACTCCTGCTGAGTCTTATCTACACTGTCACTGCAATAACGACTCCTGGCCAGCTGCAGAGTAGGGCTGCCACTGGAGCCCTAACTTACACTTGTTTCAGAGAGAACAGCTTGTTTCACCAGAAATGATAGTGAATCAGAAATGAATAGTATAAAATTAGATGTGAAAAAAGCCCAATTAAGTACTGCAAATGGGAGCAAAGCGAATGGAAGTAGGTGAAAATACGTAAAACCTTTGGTTCTCAGATTTGCTTGAAAGTATTTTCATGGTTAAATGTTAAATTTGCAGATTTTAAAAGAAGCCCTACTTCTTTCTGCATTAATGGTAAAACTAATTCTCTTTTAGTACTGAAGTTCTGTGTGAACTTCAGAAGTGTGCATTTTTGGTAATTCTGTGTGTCTTAGGAACGTTTTTTTCAATTATATATGTAATAATGAAATATATAATATTATATTTCCTACAGTCCTGCTTCCAGGCATAAAACTAAGCAAGTCACGTAATAGAAACCTACACAAAACATGAAAAGCATCTTGCATATATATCAAATACAATACAATATAAATACAATAAATATATCCAGCTCGCTTAGTGCTAGAGCAAGAGAGAAATCCCGTGGTCTCAGTGATGCCATTTTTCTGGCCATTTTTCCTTTTTCTGAAGCACATCAGCTACTTGGTAAAATATAATGTGTTGGCAAAATGTAATGTTTTGTACTCTGGGCTGCTTCCTGGCATTATGTATTGACTGAGGTATTTATTTAATAATTAATCATCTCCTGAATGAAATGCTTCCACATGTATTTAGCAATGTCTCTGGATGCCTTACAGATGCAGTACACATTGCTGCAAAATGAAAACAGAGGGCTGAACTCTCCAATTTTAGGTATATGGAAACAACATCAGGATTACATTTCCTTAACTATTTAATTTTCCAGGGAGACAATAAGATAACTTGACAGTTTTAGGGATGGAAATGCTTCCAAGCTGCAGGAGTGGAACACTAAATGAAGGGTTCAAACTTCACTATATCAATACAGAACTCCAAATCTGGTTTATGGGTATGGCTGAAGTCACAGTAAGAATACAACATCTGTATGTGGGAAACACTTATGATCCCCAAAGTTAGGAGCCTGTATAGAGGAAAACAGTGACTCCAACAACCAGCATCTGTGACACCAGTGCCATGAGCAGGTAGAACATTAAAATGGAACTGATATTTCCTCCCCTCTCCTGTATTTTCTACAGGTAACAGTTTATTATACAGAGAGAGGGAGAGCTGAGCCACCTGAGCTGACAGCTCCTCGTCCAGGGGCACGGCCTGGGCCGGCTCCCAGCTCACAGGCAGCGCTGTGGCTGCGCAGCATCCCCGAGCATTCCCGAGAGCATTCCCCAGACGGAGAACCATGCATGGACCACGCAGGGTCTGCTGCACGGAGCAGGGGCAGAGCTGAGCAGGAGGGAAGGGTCCTGCTGGATCCAGGGCAGCGCCCTGCGAGACCCCGCGCCAGCTGCTCGCCACATCCCGCCCACACCTCCCTGAGGGCTGCACATCTCAACTGCCCTGGTGCTGCACGCTCCACCTTTTAGAGCCCCAGATAACCCTCCACAGCGGAGAGCACACACGGGTCAGTCACAGTGCGAGTGGAAATGATGAGCAGAGGAGAAGATAAATCCTTTTCCTAGCAGTGCTGCCAACCCCGAGGCTCTGGAGAGCGCTGCTTACAGCCCTGTGCGCCACGTTTCACTCCCTGCAGAGCCCCGCTGTGCCGACACTCGGCAGACGGGGACTGTCCCCTTCCTGACACGGACACACATCTGGGGCCACCACTGACAGCTCCCATGTTCCTTCTCCGGCACAGAAAACACCACAGCCTGTTGCTGAGGTACTGAAAAGGAAAAAAAAAGAACCCCAAAACAAAGCCCCACAAATAAGCCTAACCCACTCAAACGCAGGCCAAGCCCCCTCCTTGCCCTTTGCTGAATTTAACATGCCTGCACAGTGGCAGCTGTAAGGTCTGAGGCTGTGATTTGCAATGCAGCCCTCCCTTTACAAATATGCAACAAAAATAACTCAATTTGGCACAGCAGAACACACATTTACTGAACTCTACAGTCAACAGATCATGTGATGATAACCTAAGTGCAGAAAAGACTTGTCATTTGCATTCCTTAAACCACCTGGGAAAAAAAATCATAAAATCATAAAAAACCAACCAACCAAAAAATTCAAAGACCTGCGTGTCCACAAACAGTCAGAACAATGTTATGTTGGTATTGAAACAAGTCTACTTTTCCAGATGGAGCATAGTCAAAAAGCTGGCCCTTTAGGAAAAAAAAAAATAAGTGTTTGAACAAGGGAAGAGGAGAGCAGGGAAAAAGAGGAGAAGGCAGAAATAGGAGGAAAAATGTGAAAAAATCTGAATGGAAAATGCATTTTGTAGAGGAGTATTTTTTTTCCCTCCCATAAAACTCGGTTTCTTGGATACGCTAATAAATGGATTTTGATCATAATTTATTTCATTACCAACTACAAATTGTCCTTACACATTACAGTTCCTCACATCAATCCCTCCTACGAAGACATTAGTGCAGACAAATGGCCCAGGAGGTAATCCATTCACACTGGCAAACAAATTATCCCATAAAAATATCCTCAGAGCAGAGCTGCCACAATGTAAATATCTACTGTGTAATACAAGTACTTAAAAAATCTTGATGAATCAGGACTTAGGCTATGATCTTGTTCTTTAAAAATACCAGTTAATTATCAAAAAGATGTTATTCAATTTCTGAAATCTACATACTTAAGTCATTTTATATCTATTAGCACCATTAACCTAAATGGGATTTCAAGTATGTTTTTGTTTAGTATTTTGAATAGGACTATGAAAGATTAGGGCTACCAATAGCTTATTTCCAGAAATGTAACTGCTCAACCAGTCATTAAAGCAAATTTTCTTAATAGTAACATTTTACAGGATTAACAGTGGATTTAGGCCGTGATCTTCAGAACAAATCACCATTTAAAAAGTAATTCAGTCTTTTTCATTTGAATAAGCTGTGCTTACTGCTCACATGCTTATGTTTCATTCTACAACACTGAGCATGAGAGCTGGTTATTTTACAAACATAAGGTATCAGTTTTGGTGTATAAACATCATGGTGACGAACAAAACAGAACATCTCAAAATTCTTGGTTTTATGAGAGCTTTGACAAAAGAATTCAATACTTTCCTAACAGAGGGACACCAAATGTTTCTGGTGGAAAAAGGAGAGCAGGTTAAGGACAAGACCTTTCCTGTTACAGTAAATGTGTCAAAATAGAGGCCTGTTACCAAATAAAATACTTTTAAGCCTGTATTTCCCCAGAACTCCATAATGACTAATTCCCACTGAACGGAGAAAAGGACAGAAGGACCATCAGTGCCTAGAAAAAAGCATCGGGATGACATCATTGCCTGTCTGCTAGCCAGGAAAGGAAGAGAGGGATTATCTGAATAGTGAACATCTGGATGGTGTATATAAAGGCAGTGAAGGATTTTTATACATATTAGTTCACTGAGTTCCACTGAATTTTTATCTCACAAAGAAACAGTAGTGCTACGATATGCTTTTATAATGAAAAAGCAACAGGAATTCCAGTGGTCTGGGTTAGTGTATTAAAAGATACACAAACAGATTTATCATTCACTGTTTCTCTACTATATTTAATTGAAAAACTTGGCAATTACTTGAACTTGCAACTCTTTCTTTTTGAATTAAAACAATGCAGCTTGGTAACATGGACCTTCTTCTTTCTGTTAGCGTTTCAGATAGAAAGGTTGCAAGTGACAAGATTCTGAACTTGAAGAACTGAAGTTCGAAACATACTCAGCTCCCCATCCCAGTATTGTAAAGAACTGCTTAAAAAAATCTTACACGTGAAGTGTCTCCATTTCCTCAGAATACAGCTCAAGCAAAATTTGTATTTTCACATTTTTTATCTCTAGAGTTGTTGTACAAAAAAAAAAAATCAACTTTATTCTGGTACAACTTTATTCTTTGCAAAGAAACACTCTTACCTTGAACTGTTAAAGTTGCCGACGCCTCAGCTTTTCCAACCATATTTTCTGCAACACAAGTATACGATCCCATGTCTCCTGCCATAACTTTCCTGATTTTCAAGGTATGATCATCACGGATTTCGTATCTTTAAACATACATAGCAGTTAACAATGAATAGGAACAACAGAACTTTGTACAATTTCTGAGAAGGGTAAAAATATGGGGGATTTGCTCTCAAATATTCTTATTTCTGTATTTCCCATAAGGGAAAAAAAATAGAAATACTTTTAAATTGGTAATGTAAAATAAAGTTTTAAAAACAAAATGTATCCAAGTATTTGAAAACATTATTCTGATATTATTTGCACACAATCACAAAGCCCTAAAGCAGAACATCTTAATTGTTAGAATTCTTTTAACAAGTAAATGTAATAATAGCTATTATTCCGCATCTGAAAGAAAGATTTTTATTAATATGGTTTAAAAGAAAATATTGTTCCCAAGAAGATCAGAATTGTTTGAAAGTCAAGATAAATCACAAATCATTCTTTTTTTTCCCTAAAGAACAAAGTGGCCTTTTACCAATTTCTCTCCTTTCATCACCTTTCTCTCTTTTATGTATAATGCAGTCAATGTGTTTCTATTTATGGTACGTACATTTTTCTCCTAAAAACGATAGTTTTTATTAAAGCTATAGACGAGATTATCAAGAAGCTGGATTTGCTGGCTGAAGCCAACTGTTAAAGGGCTTCTTCTTTCAGTCCACTCCCCTGAAAGTTTTTAAATTGATAATTAGGATTTCAAAGTAAGTAAATAACTATTTAATCTGTCTCTATATCTACCACAGGATGTATTTATTTTCAATAAGGTGTTTTACTTTTTGGCCTGAATTACAGCAATGACAAAAAATAAGTTCACTGGAAACCTAGTAATGAAAATATGTATAACCAAGGCAGCTTTCTACATTACCAGACTACATTTTACATCAATTGCAGTTCCAACATATACTTCTTGAAGTTGTAATCCCTTTTACTATTTGTTATACACACTCCAAAACTTTTAGTAATCACAAAAGACTCTTCAGGTGAAGAATTAATCTGCATCTGATATTACTGGCTGAACTTGGTTATTTTATGTTATATTTGTCATATGTTGTTATTACACCAAAAACTTGAGAACAGGCTGTTCTTAAGTTTCAACGTAAATTGTAACTTTAACTAGAGCACAATGGTAATTAGAAATGTCTTATTGGATCAAGCCACGCCTTTTGTATTCCAGACAAAGGAATTGTTGAGTGGCCCCATCATATCCCAAGCTAGATGTCATAAAAAGGGTAACTCCAAGTACTGCACCTTGCTTTTGGTAGCTCTCCATCATCTTTCCTCCATCTCACTGTAGGGACTGGGTCACCTCTTGCCTCACACTTAAACTCCGCGCTGTCATCCACAGTTACCGCCAAATTGCTTGGTCTCTTGACAAAGGATGGCCTCTCTGAAGGGAAAGGAAAGGAAAACAAGGATTAATCCAGCAGTTCTGTGTCCGGATTGCACAGGATCTCTGTGAGGCTGCTCGCAGGTGTCAGCAGCAGCAAGTGTTCCATGCAACAATTTCCAACGCTGCATTAGAAAGGCAGTGTTTTCTTTCACCAGCACACATGAAGTAAAACAAGCCAAAAAAACCCCAGAATGTCCTCTCCATAGTTTTTGTTCATAAAAACTGCTGCTATCCCTGACTTATTTTGCAGGACATGGATGATGCAAGTCCTGGGTCACCAGAGTCAGATTAATTGCTGCATACTTACGCTCAGACTTTCTGGAACAAAAGGGGATCTCAGTACAGGCTGTGTTATTTTGGTAAACCCTGCAAATTTCAGGAAAGGTATTGATACACTTTTCTACCTGTAACAGGTTCAAAGCTGTAGGTTGCTGGGCTATTCATACTTTCATAGCTCCACACCAGGCTGCAGTGCAGGGAGTTTTGCACGCTCCCAAGGATGAAAGCAGTTTTAAACAATTTCTGGAATATTCCAGGAATGACCCATCTAGAAGAGCAGCACCAGATGACAACAGCACGTCCATAAAAGAACTGGGAAGGTTTAACAGGAGAGTGTTTGGCAGGTTCCTTTGCCTAAGGCAGATGAACCTTTTGTCTATAAACCTGTGAAAGCTCTGAGGGAGTTGAGAAGGCAGTTGCGTGTTTTGACTTGTATGTATTAAAGATATAAATATCATCCCCCTGGAATTGAAAGAGTCTGAAGCCATTGGCACCATCAGGAAGTGTGAATACCCAAAAATACACCACAAATTTCTCACAGGAGTACAAAACGACCAGACAGAAGGATAAAGAGACAATCCCACACTCTTCATGTCTCACATTTGTGTTTGAAAAAAGCAGCTCTAAATATTACTCAGCCTTTGCAGATATAGAGATTCAGTATTACAGAAACTTAACAGTTCGAAAAGAAAATGTGAACTGAACAAAACCTTATTAAAAAAACCCTTCCTTTATTCTCGAGGATGACCAGACCAGCTGGACACTTGTGTTGTAGAAAACGTAACTTGGCTGGAAATGCTAGAAAATAATGTTAAATGAAATAGCAAGATGATCTTTAAGATGTCAGTTCTAGCCTGGGTGCATATACAAGAAGTGAGAAATAAAACAGATCTACAGACATAAATCTAGTTGTGAATTAAAAAGAAACAAACATAGACAATCCCCTGCCCTGGCCCCTTTCTTGTAGGTGCTGAAAAAACGAAACCTGAATGTAAGAAAAGAACATTCCAGATTAAACCTCAGACTCGGAACAGTTTGGGGAAGAACATTTAACTTAACTATGCAAGAGAAAAAGGACTGATCTGGTAAGTCCAGGACTGCTGCCCAACTGCAAAACCCACAAGAGGCACATTGTTCTCCAGATCAGTTTCCTAAAGGAAGAGTAATGGACTTCCACGAGTTTTTGTCTGCCCATTCATAACACTCTTATTCAAATGCAGAAACGGATAAGGGAAATCAGCACTGATTTAAGGATCTATCTTTGTCACACGATTATTTGGTACATACAAGGAAAGCTTAGTAAGGATCACTTTGAAACTTTCTAATATTACAGTTTCTGGCACGCAATCCTCCCTCTGATCTAAAGCAGAGACCTAAAAGCAAAAGTTCAACTTCTAAATAACCAAACCTCATAAATAGAAGATTAATGTAGAAAAATTTTAATATATGAAGTCAGCATATTTTTCATGCTTTTTCACGCATATCCAAGTCTGAGTTGAAAGAATAAGGTGTATTAAAGATTTCTAGACACAGACTGGTAAGACATTCAAAGCTTTACTGTTCCATTTGAAAACAAAACCTCAGTAGTTTCCCCAGGCTGAAAATCTGAAATATGTCTGAAAGGAACAAGAGATGAGGAAAAAGCCAGACAGAGCTCTGCCTGCAATGCATCCCTCTTACAGGTGTTTAGCAAGAGTAGTATTTTTCAGCCTAAGTTACCAAACAGTCCAGCCCATGATTCCCTGGCTGGCAGCAGACTAGTGATGAGCTAATAACTGGTACAGTTAATTAGGAGCCTGGTGCGAGGACTTTACTCATGATTTTCAAGTTTAGATTTTGCTTCTAAGTTCTAAAAGTCTATTTGACAATAAACTTCCTCCCCCCTAGTGCTTCAAAAGCATTTATACAAAACCAAAATAAAACAGTACAGGGGATCACAAAGTCTTCCTCAGCTTCTAAAGGGTTACACACTACTTTCTTCCTGGATATTCAGTTTGAACAATTTTAAGACGGCATAAAATCTTGTTTTATTAAGGAAACCCCTGATTCACATGAAACTCTGAACAGGTCTTCAAGTTGCCTGATAGGGAAGACAGATAAAAGTCCCAAAGACTGACAATACAGTGCTTAAACATGAATTAATCAAAACTAAAACCAACAACAAACTACCAGTAGTGCAGCAGCACTGTGATGGAAACCAGTGTGCTGTGAACCAGGGCTTGGATGGTCTCATCCTGTGAAGACAAAACAACTATTTCTTTTGCAGGAACAATCTAGCTATCTCAAGCCTCCTCTACTTTAAAGTAAAATGGGACATATTTTGAAGGAAAACCACCTAAGTTCTCCTGTGCTGAAGGAATACTGAGATTGCACTTGGAGTTACAGCTTCCCTTCTGAAGTTGCAACAAAACATGCCAATTTTCAGCTAAGCTCAGCTATCTTAAATGAAAACATATTTTTTGATGCTCAGAGGGACTATCAATAGGATCACTTGAACAAGCAGATCTGTTGTAGCTTTACAAGACTCAGTATACACTCCTATAAATGAAAGGATGATTATTCCAAATAGAAATTTAGAATAATTCTGATTCTCTCCAGTAAGATGGAAAAATTAAGCCTCTGCTTCTTAACCTTGTTAGTTTTCATTTTGCTGTTATTTCACAATACTGATCCAGTCATGGACACTGGAATTATTTCCAGTTTGAGAACTATGTACAAAAGCATCTTGTGATAGGAAAATTGTCCCAGCTGGGCTGCAGAGCCATTAACTTCCTCCTATTTGCTAGAATACAACCATGTGAAAAACATTTTCAACACTGAAAAGGAAATGGATGAGAATGGTCTTTAAAAAAAAGGCTTACTAGGAAAAACAAAAGTTGGACATTTTCATCAAGAGAGTCTTTAAAGGAGTTCTTACCTAAAACAGTGAGCTCTGCAACTTCGCTTTCACGCTCTCCAACCATATTTGTTCCAACACAAACGTATTTGCCAGCATCATTCTTTCTTGTGTATGTGATCATAAGTTTTCCTCCTCTGATCTAGGACAAATCAAGGAAAACAAAAAAACTTTAACACGAATTATCAATTTAATAATAATAATAACTTGAAAAATATTTTGTTACAGATAATGAAACAGAACAAGCCATCAGTGATTTTCCATATGACATAAAAAAGTGGAAAAAAATTACTATTAGCCTTATTTTCTTCTCTTATGCAAAAAGCTCGTGTTTTAGACTGACATCAGTATTTTAAAATCTCTGAGATTTGGACCCTTGTTAGTTTTTTCTTCAGTCTGTGAAATGTAATGCTGGCTGTTCAGCAGTCTGTTTGATGCTTGTTAGCCAGAAGGACTACAATTCCTTCCCATGTACTGATACAATCAGGTGGAGAGTAAAAATTAGCACGAGACATAAATCTCATTTTCACGTCAAGTGCTGCAATTACTTTTTCTTGACAAGAAATATGTGCACGCTATCCTGCTGCTGGTCGTGCTCATTATTATTCATGAACTTTGTGTTTGTTTTGGTTTTCATTTCTAAAGTGAAGGAAATTCTTTATTCTTTAGTTCTTCACCTTTAAATAAGTAACTTTAAAGGCTGATAAGCAGATGAGTGGAAGCAATTAAATTCTTACTGGGAAATGAATAACATTCTGGTCTTAATTTTGAATTCAGCTTTTGGGAGATAATGGAATTCCAATAACCCCCGAATTAGAAAACACACTTACCTTTGTGATTCCAAATCTTACTATGTTATTTAAATGTACATTAAATGCTTACGAAAATATCTGATCTTCCTTTAAAAGGATTTATTCTCCCGATTTATTGACCAAATGGTTGAACAAGTTTCAAAGTTCACCAAATGCAGCAAAATTTGTGTAGGCAGCTGAATATGTACCATGTTTACTTTGATATACAAAGCAAGTTCCTTAATTACATAAACTACATTTTGAAGTGCACATAAGCTTACGAGCCCAATCCCTTATGAAAACCACTGCAGTTCAAGGCATGGGTGGAAGCAGACAATAAATAAAAGCCACATATGAAACTACATGAAAGGGTCTAATGTGGTCAGTGACAAGGAGGAGAGTGTTCTCAATATGAGGTATTTAGCCCGAGTTGCCTGCAGCTAGAAATCTATCCCTGGAAATTTGACATCTCGAGCAGCGTTGGGCTCTGATTGTCATTGTAGGATGTACAGGCACAAAGATGACAGTCAGTTATTGAGATAAATGGACACGCACGTGGAACGTAGATAGCGCTGCATACAAATTTCATTCTGTTGCCTTTGGCACTCATTCCTTGAGAGCACAAGAGATATGTCCTTTATCATTCAGAACGCTGGTAATGCTGAAATTTCAGTGGAGATTTGAGGCATGAGGAATGAAAAAATAAAGGTGGCCCGCAAACACACATTTTTCAAGAATCTATGTGCATTTTTAGATTGCTGACTGCCTGAACTGGTAAGCAGGAGAAGGGAATGTAAAATATAACTAGAAGTCTACCTATATTTATTGCTGTTTTACATCTCTCTAAATCATGGAAAGCAATTTATTTTCCAAATGATGTATGCAAAGAATTTAAAAAACCCACAATTTTTGAATGACTTCCACTTGCATTTTGAAGTATTCGTATATCCAGATACATATGCAGAAATATATACCTTTTATGTACATAAATACTGACCACACTGGATATAACAAAGAAATGTATTTATATATCACAAGAATTTCCTAACTCACACGATGATTTAAAACCCATGTAAACTGAAATCAGTGACGTTTGTGCAGGTCTTCAGAGCCTAAATCCTAGTGACATTCAGTAGCACTTGTGCGCCTCTGTTATTTTATCACTTAAGAAAATCCCATTCAAATCCACCACAATATGACACAACTGTGTATCTTGCACAAACTGTAACCTTAAGCAGGAACAATCGTAGGAATTTCTTGTAGGAATAGCTACAAGGCTCTCTTCAAAGCATAGATAGAGAGAAGCATTAAAGCAGAAACATATGAAAAACTAAAAAGTCATTGAAAGCTGCTTTTCTTGCAAGTTATTTGAGATTTAGATAAAGGAGACACAGAGGAAACATTCCCTCGTGGATGTTGAGGCTGACTTCCTAAGATGTGACATGCATGCTGAAGGAAGCTGGACTTACAAAATGGAATTCTGAATGCATTTGCAAAGAGGTTTCTTTTGTTTGGTTGGTTGGTTTTCTTAAAACATGAGAAGGGTTTAGAACTTCAGCTACAATGATGGTTGTTCCACATGGAATTGTGATGAATTACACAGCTACAATAAAATGTGCCACCACTGGATGTGGAATTACACATCTGTAACTGGAGCAGCCACAGATGGCTACAAGGAAGTGAACTTCCCCTGGTAGGCAGCTACCAAAATTCTTCACTGCATTTTAAACAATTAGGTACCCTCCATCTCAATAAGACTGGTCAGTCCCTTCAGTTTATTAACATAACATGGCAAATGAAAACTACAGCTATGAAAAATTTATGTTGTCTATGTGCAGTATTTCTCTCAACAGGAAATCCCAGAAATACCTATGGATCGTAGACCAATGGCTTCAAGTAAAAAAAGTACACAATGAAAGACATGCTGTGGCTGCACATGTGAAATTTGGTAGGAACACATGAAGAATCACTGCTGAATTTGTCTTACTAAGTTCATATCCAGTAAGTCCAGCTCACATCCATTATTTAAAACTGTAAGCAGTCAAATGACCTTTGGAGACAGTATATGAAATCTTGCAAATTAGAACTATTCATAGTCTGTGTATACTTAACAGTTATTGAAGGCATTTTAATATGAGCGCTCTGGCTCTTCTCGCATTTTTGCCCCTGCTCCAGAATTCACCAGCTGGACTTTATAGCAGCAAATGATATAATGGTTTGCAAAAGTGACAGGCAATGTACCATTACATCCCAAACCTCCTGAAGAGCTGCGACCATGCTGAATACCAAGAGAAGTCCTTTCTTCCTAGTAAGCAAGATGTAGAAAACAGTTTTATTCCACTACTCTAGTAGGTACGGTTGTGTCGTGGGAAAAGAATGGCTTTGCTAACTGCCAGAGCTTAAAGTCTAATTCTGAAAGTAAGTGTCATGTTTCATTTATACCAAAATGAAGCCAAGGCACTTTTTGACTTTTCATGCCTCCTCAGGATTTTGTTCTGTGCCTACCAGCAAATCTATCAGGGCTTTGCAAGCAGGATAATACAAGAACAGCACTGAATTCTAATAAGAGAAAAAGATTGTGATCAGCATTTCACAGATGATCTTCAGCTGCCTGTAACATGTATGGATTATTGTACGGATGCTAAGAAAATATGGTATGATGACTTACAAAGACTTATTGAAAGCTATTTTCTATGACCTGCCTGCCTGACCATATTTTGCTCCTCATCAGTAAATTGTTCATTCAAGCAAGTCCACTTCATTTATTTCTTTAAACAATAGTTGGAGATGTTCATACAGAAAACTCTAGGCACCCACAGAGTTAACTAGGTCCAGAATTGTAAATTATGGCCACCCAGCAGCAAAAAATCATATACAAATAATGAATCAACTCAGTCAGCCAATAAATCAAATCCATAAAAACTTACCCAAGGGTTCTACAACATACCACCAAGAATTCAGTATAGCTGTACACACATATATTCTTATTCTAGGACCATATTTTATATACCTATGTGTGTTGTGTATATGTGTGTAAATTTCTGTATGTATAAATCCATACCCATCTGTCTGTGTTATGAAATATTTTTATATATGTGGGTGATTCATTTACTTTTCACAGAAATGTGGTATGAAATATGAGACAGAATGAAGCCATAAGAGAAATGCTTGGGAAGTCCAAATATAAATGTGACTGACTTTTTTTTTTTAACTTTCTTTCAGTTCCTAGTTTAATTCTATTTAATAAATGAAATCTGCTCTGTTGCAAAATAATTCTAAAGCAAACAAATTCATAGGAAAATCAGATTTAGACTGCAGAATGAAATACTGACTTCTGTTTGTACAGCCAGGGTTTCTGCATATGTGATATCACAAATTTCATGTATTTCAGTCTTCTACAGTACAGCATACACAACAACCCATTTTCTTTAAATTGAAAGTGGTAGGCATGTGATATTAACCTGTCAGACACTGCCTTTGCTTTAAAAGTGTACCACTTCGTTATAAATAACAATATAACAGTCGAAGTACAAGGTGAGTTCAGGCAATTGTAATTAACAGTGTCACCACTGGTATATCCAAATAAAATAGAGCTTTTATTTCTTAGTTAAGAAACACAGTTTGTTCATTTCCCTCTGTCTGCTCTAGCATCCCAAAATACCCATATGACAACTTACCACTGCAGGAGAGGCTGTAGGGCATGGAATGTCAGCAATAGAAGGCAGCTTTGCAGTTTGAACAAAGTTGAACAAAAGAAGAGCACAAATGACTATCTATCTTAAATTTTTATTTAAAAATTTATATCTTGTTCCAAGCCTCGTGAATCCCATGTATTCTTCCCTACCTATTATAGCATGCTTAAATATCAGAAGCTAGACATCAAAACGTGTTTGGAGCAGGTCTTCAGCAATGATTAAAGTTTGTTCTTGTTTAACTTCAAAGTTCAGACAGAGGAGTCTGTCCTGCTTTCCGTTCCATTCTCTGGGACCCCAGGAAGGTACATGCTGCCTCCTCCAGATCAAACACATGAAAAATTCTATTTGAAAGTAGTCTGAAACATTCTTTCAAGTGGTCTTCCTGTGCTGTAAATCTGTCATGACAAAGTGCAAGTCAATTGTTCCCCCCCTACCATACAGACCAACAAAACAGCTTTGCAATACAGACAGGCCTGAAGGCAGCCTAAAGGAAGGTGCAAAACACATAGGAAGGTGGCTTTACGTATAAAGAAAGTACTTAAGGTAGATAAAATGGCAATAGATTCAAGCTGCTGCTTCTGGCACCCCTGCCAATCCATCCAGCTAGGATACATCAGAGGCAGAATCAGATTCAAGTCCACTCATAAGACTCCTTTTCCCGCTTTTCTGGCCTCATTACTAATGGCTGTAACTACAAGAAGATGGATATCTACAAAGGCTTAAGGGTTATCTGTGTTCTGAATTGCTCGCTGAATTCAGAGCTGAGAGTTATTCAGCCCTTGGCATCATCACAAGTCACCAAATATCAGAATTACTGTATGTGTCTGACACTTCACCCAACGAGAAACCCTGTAGAAACGGCCAAGATACATGCAGAACGTCATAAATCAAGTTCAGAAAAGAAAAATCCATGCCTCAGCATATGCAATTTTCAGAAGTTTAACACTGTAACAATTCCAAATTAACTTTCTATAAACATTTGGCTTTTGTTAATCACAAAGGAAGATTTAATTCACAGTAATCCGTATTGGCTCACATTAGTCAGAACTAATTTCTGAACAGACAGCTATGTTTATATGACAATATTTGAACCAGTACAATACTTCCCTGAAATGCTTTCACAGCTACAGTACAAAACATTCTCCATGCAATACTTCCTTTCCTATTATAAGCCAAGATTAAAATCTTACAACAAAAGCACGTTACAACTATCTTTCTGGTCTTAAATCGGTTCTACAGAGATCACAAAAAAAATATAAAAAAGAAGAAGCAAAGGCTTCATAAACTGGTTTTCACATCATTACTTACTAAGTACAGAAAACACAGTAAACTCAACTAATGGACAACACATAGGAACGTTCTATGGGTCACTAAAATTGTATCTGGAACTAGAAATCTTTCTGCAACACCCAAAGAAGGCCCAGCATGGGAATGATGTGTTTACAATGACAACTGTGAAATTTCTGTAAAACTGTAAATTTAACCCCATGCATAAATCTCCCCTAGATGCACCGGTGCATATGTACCTTTCACTACAATCAGTGATTGAAATCAGAAATAAAAGTGAACTTGAACTGACTCCATGTCTGGTATGTCTTCATTTCTCTCCCCTTAAGCAAGTCACATGATTTGAAGTATCAGTTACACATGAATTTTCTTTTAAGCATCACCACTACTGTGTTATTTACACACTTACAAGGATAAAATCTCAGACCAGCTGGGGTTAATTTGCCACACAAAATCTCTCAGTTTTTAATTACGTTACCTAAAGAATCACAAATGTAATAAGGAAAAATAATACTAACAAACCACAAATTTTAAAACATATAAAAAAATCCTACCTGGTAACCGTAAAAGAAACTACATAACCCAAATCTCCAGAGGAATTTGGCAGCCTTTTTCCCACCAAGAGTGCCCACACTGTAGAAGACAGACCAAGGTCACCCTGCGGGGCTGTGTTAAAGTCACCAAGGACGAAGCCAAGGGCCCACCTACATGGCCAGACCTGACTGTGCACGTGGCAGATCACACCTAAACCCTGCAGACAGCACCAGGGGTGGAGGGAGGAGTGTACAACCACCACGACTTCCCAAAGGGATCCAGATTCTGCTGCTGACTCCAAGGGGATTTCAGTTCCTAACTGTCATTGCAGATATTGACAATACTGTCTTACTTTTCTGAGTCTGGAGCTAATGCTGGCAGGATGACAACATGGATTTAAGATGACTGCATATCATGGGGTGTATTTCACCAATAGGAAATTTCCTACTTTCCCCTAAAAAAAGAGCAGCTGTGCAGAGCACGAGTCTTCAACAGCAGAGTCCTAACTTTCGATTTCAAACTTTAGAAGGATGGGTAGGTAAAACTTCACCAAGACGTGTAATCTGATGAAAGACGTTTCTCAGAGTGCAGATCTCTCACAGCCATAGTGCTAAAATATGGGATTTTTCAGGGTCCTTATATAGGGTCTTCTGAAGGGAACTCTTCTGACAGGACTCGAGTTATCAAGAGATTTGAAGCAGAAGTTCATAGGTCTTCTTTCACCAGGAGCTCCCACAAGAAAATGAAAAGCCTTCAGGATGCAAAACCAAGGTTCTCCTAGACTTACAAGTACAATTGTGAAGCAACAACAAAATCCCCACAGTTTGAGAGGAGGGAACAGAAATGAATTATTCACATTTTTCTCTTGGCTGGTCTGTGCAGCAGGTCATTACTTTCAGCTGTGGCTTCATTCACTCAGTGACCTTCTGGGATGCAGCAGCTTTGGCTCAGACTCCCACTTGTCTCGAAGAGAAGGCACATCCCCTCCGAGCCTGGCTGCCCACTGCTGGCTCCTCACTCAAGGGATGCAAATCTCAGGCTCCCGGATCCTTCCCGTGACCGCTGCACTTCCTGCACTAAATTGCCTGTGAAAGCTTTCCTCCCTGGAGCTGGCACAGCAGCTTCCCAAGGGAAGAAGGATTTTCCGAGTTCCTCTGGGGGTAAACCTGAGCTCTTTATGGCAGAGAACACGAACTGAGAACCAAACTAAGCAAATAAAATTAGTCACAGGTGACTAAAATGCAGTGGATTCTTTCATACATTTCCAAGTTTGTATTTTGACAGTTTTAGATTTTGTGACAGATTTGACTTCTCATTCAAAACATTTTCTTTCAAAACTTTACAACCAAGTTAACTCCCAGAGAAGTTTTGGCCCTGCCAACTAAACACTACAAATAAACAAGTATTTTGCAAAATTGACCTTGAAAAAAATATAAAATGTTTTCTCACATAACTAAAAACCTACTGATTCTCCGTCTTTTGACCAAAATGACATGCCACGGAAATGAGACCACGCTTCAAAAGGAGCACATAAACCAACGTTAAGTTTCTATTGCATTTATCTCTGACTGAGCCCAAGCTGAGTAGAACACTTTTATAGTAAATGCTGGACACACAAAGTTGTGAAAACATTAAACCTTTCCCATCATTTGTGGAGCACTGTCAAAAAGAGGAGCATATGCACCCCAATGCTGATTTTTCATGAACAGTTAAACACAAAAGTCATACATTAATCTGGCACATTTCACTCTTCCATCACCGGCCACTACAGCTCTCGTGACTGCAGCACATGAAAATCATAAATCACAGATTTCCTTGTCATTTTTGTGGTCTGCACACCAGCCTTGTGTTGCAGGACCGAGGCAAAAACTTGCAGTCATAGGCAGCCACAAGCAAATCTTGAGTGTAACTTTCATTATTATTGAAGGATCACTGAAAAACCACTGGGCTAGACATCACAGCTACAGAAAGGCCTCTGCTTGGAAGATGCTAAGATTTAAACTTACAATGAATAAGGAGGATAATGTGTGCACGGAGAGGCAAAGAGCAAATCCCCAATTTCCCCAGCTCACAAAGCAGCCCAGAATCATTATTTTTGTGCTCAACTTTAGATCCTCCAGAGAGTCTCCGGCAGGCAGGGAATGACCTCCAGATCTTGCTTGGTTCACAAACGTTGCACAGACTTTACAACACAGGCTGATCTTCAGCAACACACAGTGAAGCCAGGAGCTACTCGGAGTTTCTTTGACTCATAAAGTAAGCCAGCACAGGTTGCAATCAAGCAGAACAAAGCATACACTGCTCCCATTCTCTATCTGCACTGGGAGCAGTGCTCCCTAACGCTCTCGTGTTTCCCACTGCCGTCCTTTGGCTGTGACACCCCGTGGGTGCCGCTGCTCGTGGGCTGCTGCCAGGCTGGACACCGAGGAACATGCTCCAGCAGCAGCAGGAACAGGCTGCCCTCCAGCTGGGCTCTTCCCACTCAGCCCTTGCCTTTGGAGCTGCAAACCCTTATTGCTCAGAGTATAAAATGGAAGTGGTTACCCTGCGAAAAGCCAGAGAATGAAGAGACTGAAGCCTGCAAAGCGGAGCCTCTTGCCTCGCCTTGTCTGCTCGTGGCTGGGGGCTGCCTGAGCTATTCAGGGGGGCTCTGGAGCCCTTGCTGGGATAATTGCTTCCTTTGCAGCAGTCCCTTGCTATTCTTCTCAGATGCCACAGTGGGTTTAAACTCCTGGCACAGCTCTTGTTGTTAAAAGGGTATTGTAAACTGCACCAATGGAAAAGGCTGAGACAGAAATGTGGCTGGAAGAGGGGGAGAAAGTGTTCTGGACACTGAAAATACTAGCTGCTCGACCTTTCATATTTGTATTTGCAAAGCAAACTACAATCTAGCCAGCCAGGTTCTGTATGGAAATCAGTCTCCTGTTTGCTGATGTTTGCTATTATTGGAACAGGCTTGTAAAAATGGCGGAGAAATTGAAATTACTCTGCACTTTATTTTCCTGTTTTGTGTCTGTGTGTGTGCCTTTTTTAGAATTAGTACTATCCTAACATAAATGAGAAGCTTTGACGTCTTCTGTGTGAGCAGTGTAAAACGAACATAATGAATAAGAAGTAATCTTTACAGAAAACTGAAAGTGTTACTTGATCAGATTTCAGTTCACTTGGTACAAATTACCTTTTTTATGACAGTGACAGGAAGTCAAAAACTGCAATATGCACTCCCACAGTATACTTTCTTCCCCAAAAACAAAGAAAGAGCCCACATTATGCTTCCAAAACATACAAACACAAATACTGAGTCTGGAGTAAACACTTAACTTCTAAAAACATTACTGTTTCTTTACCAGCTACTTAGCATGACAAACAGGAAAAAAAAAAAAAGTTATACTTTTGCATTTAAAAGACGTCACATTCGGGCTGAATTTTTCAAAAGCAGATGGCAAAATTTAGGAGTCCATGGCTGCTGGAGAAGGTGTGGGGTAGTCAGCATTTCTGCCTGTCAGATGGACACGCTGACATGTCCAGGCAGTTGAATTTGCAATTCCACTTTCCAAACCTGGTTCTGAATGCTGATCACCAAAAGGTGCTGCCTGCAGCCCTTGGCGTGCAATGCACTGAGTGCCACTGTGACCCATGGGGACCATTTACAAACGGGACAACTGGTAGCTGCCCTCTGCAGAAGGTCTGAACTCACCACTCACTCCTGAGACTCTCTCTGACTCCAATCAGTGCCCCAAATATGTAAAAATATTTATAGGGAAAATATTTTAGAGTGGCATTTCTTTGTGTTTTAAGAAAAATGATGCAAAAACCACACTAAAGACTGCCAAGGGAGAGTTGACCCATGTGAACAGGCAAGGAAGACAGTATTTAAAGGACTGTCTTGATAACATCCATGCAAACAAAAGACCTTATCAATAAACTTCCTTAGTCTTCTTGTCTCCTTTTCCAATACAAATATTAACAGGATCAACCCCTACTTTACAGTATGTCACATCAGTACCCTGATGTCTGCACCAAGGTATAAGCTTAGAGAAAAGTTTGTTGACAATGAAGATCACCCTTGTTTATCTTAGAGGATACAGATCCACTGTTTTCACTTATTAATATCCAGAAAAGCTAAATAATTGATATTTGCTACTCTTGCAAATTAATTTTTAATGGAAGATTCACAATATGGTTTTCTACTTTGAATAAACATTCAGAATTAAGGGGAAAAGATCTAAGAATTCTTAAGTATGATAAATATAAAAAGAAATATTCAGCTAATCTAAGAAATCATCAAGTGTGCATAGTATTTTGCATTGCACTACTAGTGACTATCCTTCAAGTGTTTCAATCAGACTTTTTCTAAGACAGCCATACTGTTGACTTTGGAAGACAAAAGAAAGCCAAGTTCTATTGAAAATGGAAGTTAATCATAACTAGAAAAGTAATAATTTCAGAGAACGTTTGATGAAGAGGGTAAAAAAAGTGTTCTGATGATTCTCTTCTCCTTTCAAATAGTTCCACGTGGTTTTGCACATCTGACCAAAGTGCCATATAATCTTAAATAGTTTTGTCCTTTGATGAGACTCACATTCCGTGGATTGCAATGAAATACTGCATGTTTTCCCAGATCTAAAGTTTGGCAAGCAATGCTTAGTAGAATTTAACACGAATATTTTTACTGTATTTCAGAAGAATGCTTAAATATTCTTAAGTTTCTGAAAACAGGAATTCTGGACAATCCTACTAGATTCAGAATCTTGTTCGAGATCTGGCAGAACTTATGCATAAATGCTGTATTACAGATATTATTACTGGCACTTTCAAACATGCATGCCAAGAACAATCTGATATGCAGGCCATTCTATGCATGGAATATTAAAATATTAAAATATTTGCTGTATTTAGAGTTGCCTTTAATAATGTGTTAGATTTGGATCTTGGCTCATGGTGCAAACTAATTTCATAGCAGGATTGCCTGGAAATTTACCACAAGGTATTACTTTATGACCCTTTAGTTTATGAGTAGTTTATGAACTTTTCAACAAATGCTTAAAGGAAATTCACCTTGAGGCAGAGGACTGGGCCTGACATACTTGTAGCCCAAGCAGCAACTCTGTCCCTGAGACAGGAGAGGAGGCAAAAACCAAAGCAAGAAGAGGAATTTAATGAGATGCACACTTCCTTGAGGAGCAAAAGAACAGAAGCTCATTAAGTGTGGACTTGGAAGAAAGAAGGTATACACACAGGATTCCATTGGAAAGGAGTTTCATATGCTAAATTAGTCAGGTAGGGACATTAATATCAGAGTGGCTTCAAGTGTTTCTTTTTCTGTACAATCATGTGGTTAAATAAACAATACTTCGCCTTTTCAGAAATCTCTGTCGTGGAACTGTCAACAACTCTTCCAACACTTGCAAAGGGAAAAACCATTGGATCACACCTAACTGGAGTTAGCATAATTGTTATATTATTCAAAGTTTTCAGACAAGTCTAAGAGAAGGAAAATTACATCAATCTAATTGAAAGGAGTGATTTTTAAGGCTTTTTACCTAACAGACTGTGTTCAAAGTGTTAATAGAGAGGACAGAAAAGGATACAACCCTGTCCCAGTGTCATCTCAGCTCTCCCAGCTGAACGTAAAGTGGACAGAGATAACTCTGTATATTATTTGAATGCTGCAGATTGGTACCTAGGTGTCATGTTTGTAGACTTATTTTAAAGACTGCATTTTGTAGCAAGTAAGATCCAAAGAATACAAAGGTAAAAAGTATTAGACTATGGGCTTCTTGGGGTTAAAAGTAATCTCCTCCATGAGCAGAAACAAAAAATCCCTTTGCATTCTCCACAGCACCTGAATAAATACATCATCTTTACCTTATAAAACTTGTGAACACTAGTACTATCAATTCTCCAATGAGAATTTGTGGAAGTCCTTTGATACAATTTTCAGAGAGAGAGAATTATTATCGATTTTGGCGTCTCTTGGTTTCATTATTTCACGAACACAAAATTGATGGCCATTAACAGCATCCAGAAGCAGGTCTGGCCAATCAAATGGCCTACGTGTTTTATCAGAGGACAATCTTGGAAAAAAAAAATGAACTCTGCTAAGAGCACATCAAGAATCATAGAATTGTTAAGGTTGGAAAAGATCTTCAAGATCAGTGAGTCCAGCTGTTACTGTAAAATATATTAAAACAATATTGTAATACAACTTGGAAAATCTGTGTCAACAGGCTTCTCTTATGAAAGAGCTCCCTTGGCTAGTTATCAGTGCCACAGACAAGTATTTGTAGATACCATTTTCCGGATTAGGAAAACAAATCCCATTTTAATTACAATCAGCTTATCATCCAACATGACACTTTGGTAAGAAAATTCCAAATAAGTAAAGGGTTCTTAACTTGTTAGTAACTAGAACTTATCCCACAGAATCAATACTTAATGCTGTTATTTTGTCTGGCACCGCACACTTTTTGGCACTGTGCAGCAGTTATGAACGTGCCCATTTTCAAATTTAGACAGAAAATGCTTCTTCACCTTTTTATTTTTATTTGTAGTCATATGGTTGCTATTTAATAATTAAGGAAAAACCGAGATGAAGCTGGAAGTTTTAAAATTTTAACACGACATTAGGAAGAAATACAATTCACTCTCAAAAATCAGCAAGACATATTCCTACGAAAAAGCAATGAGGCACTGAGATTTGTGTTTAAGTTGTGTGAAAGAGTGCAGGTTGATAAAGGCTCCAAATGTGCAGGTATCCCTAACATCACAAGCTGTAATGATGTGTTAACCTTGGTGACAGTCAGAAGAGAAGGGACGAAGGTTCAGCTGGCATCCCTGGGGGGGATCCTTCAAGGTGAATTTGAGACTTCATTGACAGGATAGCACAGCAAAACTGACACTGCAGTCTGAGAAAAGTACATGTTACAAAGAGGAAGAACTGCCTTTTTCCTGAACTTGCTATTCATAGCAGTAGAAAAAATGGTCTTTGTTGAGACGGTTAAAGTAGGGAGAACACAGTTCACTACCAGATGAGATCGTACAAGAGAACAGTTTTAAAGATTACGTCTCTTTTTGAGTTGACAATAATTATCAGAACAGGTTTGCCATTTAATTTATTCTGGTTGCTCCAGCTAGTCTTAATTTTGCGTATTTTAGAATTTATTTCCCCGTGTCCTACTTAAAAAGGTTCAGATTGCTGAAGTCTCTCCTGCTGCTGAAAACCCCATTGCAACTACTTAACTTCAAGAATAACAGATACAACAGATGACCTCTTACAACACCAAAGCCTTCTATTATCAATGACAAAAGCAGAGTAACAGTTGTCACTGCCAGCTGCATAATTTCTAATATTCAAGAATGACAATGCAAAAGATACAGGCAAGACATGGGAATTTTCTTAGCAGAACGTCTCATTACAACAAAAATTGAGAATCAATATGCAGAATGTCCACAAAACTCCAGCTGGAATACCTTAAGTAAAGTACCTTAATGGCTAACAAGTCAATAAAAACAAGTGAAGCAGTAACAACATTAGCAACAAAAAAGTGAAGAATGTAAATTCATTTAGCACTTCAAAAAGAGGCTTCTCTCTTGCTATAAATTATAGTATATACTTTCTTGGAAAGCACTAGTCTCAGGAAAGACTGTGGTAAAACTCACACTGATTCCAGTAATGCCAGAATTCCACCCTGAGAGTTCAGGATGTGTGCAAGGAGTATTTTAGTGAAACACGCTAACCATGCAAATTTCCTAGGAGTTACAATTGTGCAAAGTACCTGCTCTGTAGACATTCCTAAATAACTACAAACCCTTGAGATCCTTGAATACAAGGGACAATAATCTCAACACTTCACCATACAGCTTGAATGACAGAGATGTTTTCTTTATAAACACAGAAAATCTCTGAGTATTTGTGGCTGGGCTAGATCCTGCAAGTATTATACAGTCACAAACACCTGGAGTGGAGCATGGCCTGAATATGAAAGGGAGGGTATGATTCTACTGTTTTGTCTACCAAAAAGAGCCTACTTATGATTTAGGATACAGGAACACTTTGCAAGGTGGCACAACACAGCTTTGTTGGAAGTGTCAGGCTGCTTGACATGTATGAAACAATTCAGGCCCACAACTCATGAAATGCTGAATAAGAAGAACTGAACAACTTCAAGGCTTGCCCAAAATCATGCAGGAAGATTGCAGCAGCCCAGCAATCTGCTCTGCTTAGCTTGCAGACTCTCTACCTCAAGGCAATCTTTCATTTACTGCACAATAATTTTCTCAGTAGGAAAATGTTTTGCAGCGCACTGCTAGAAATCACGTTGCAATGACTGTATCGTCTCATGGCAAAAACAGATCTTCTGGGATTCTATCCGGCGAACAGGTCTGCCAGAGAGCACAAACACTCATTTCTGGAATACCTACTATGCACCATGAAATTGCTTCAATCAGGCACCTGCAGCTTCTGTGGTAACACTTTACCCTGAACGAGCAATTTTCTTTTTTTTTTTCCTTCTTGATTTTCATTAGGTCTTACTCCAAGAGAAATGCTCAAACTGAACACCACAGTTCAAAGAAGTCCTAGGAGACAAATGATTTCATATCAATGGGGAGAGCAAGATGTGCAGAGTTGGAAATGTGAGGCGTGCTGGAGGGAACCCCAAGCCATCATGTCAACATCTTTCACTTTCAAAAACCTGACATTCTGAATGGCATAGACACTCTGGAAAACAGTGATGCAACCCCTCCCCCCCAAACTCAGAGTTAAGAGATATTGATTCATCATCTTTTTGTTCAAGGAACCAAATTTCTTATTTTGTGAGGGAAGGCCAATTACTTAAGTATAGTTACCTCTATGGCTAGTTTCAAAATTCAATATATTCCATGTGGCAGTAGAAATATTTTGAGATACACACCAGGAAAGCATTTCCGTTTCTCATGCTTTAATTTTTCAACAGCATTATCTTCCCTGCCAAATTTGTGAAGTTTCTTCACTCTTAAACTTACTCACTTTTGACCCTCTTCTCTCTGTGTTTTTTCTCCCCTGTGCAGCCAGAATCAGGAGGCCGAGCAGAGGCAAGCAGACAACTGACAACAGCAGCAGACAGAGGCAAAAGCAAAGCTGCTGAGTTAGAAAAAATCAAGATGTGTATAAATAGATCCAAGTATAACTAACCACCCACACTTCCACGTTAAACAAAGGAACAGTCTTCATGTGACCATGTGCCAAATAGATTCTTGTTAGATAATGATTGTTCAGAAGGAAAAAAAAAATCAATTAAGTGCTCAGTGCAGCATGAGTATTAGCAAGAATTATCCTTCAGCTAGATAAAGAGAGAAAGCAACTTTTTTTTTCCCTTTTCTTTTTAAGGAGGACAACCTCAAGCAGGCAGACTTGGCCCTGCATAATATTACACAGGAGTCTGGAGTAACACCCTGCAATATGTGTGTGAATCCCACACTACTGCATGTGGTGAATATCTGAACTTGGCAGTAAGTAATTGTGAGTATATTATTACCTGGAGAGAGAGAAGTACTCTGTTGGGTTGAGGAAACCCAAGAACTGAAAAATCATTATTTTTGAAGTGCTGTGATTTGGACTAGACTTTTCATATAACCAGAAGCATCACAGGAAACTCAGTAAGGCAAAACTATCCAAACAAAGTGAAATAAGCAAAAGTGAAGTTGACAGAACTTTCAAAAAGTAGACCAAAAAATCAAAGCAAACCAAACAAGAAGCTCTAATCACTTACAGCTGTTCAAGGCTCCAAAAACGGGCACTGTTCTTCTCTACTATTTTTATTCTACATTTTTCTTTTGATTATGAGAACATAATATGTGCAAACTCAGCACACAGATTGTTGAGGTTTTATTAAACATGCTTTTAGAGTTAGTGTCATTTTTACTTTACAAAAGTAATTCCTAAAATAAGCATGATACACAATAAAGTCTCAGTTAGCAGTTATCCGATATTTAGATTTTAAGTGACAACATGTGGCTGCTGTGGTGTGCAAGCAACTAGGAATATCAAAAATGCCAAGTACAATCAAATTTATAAGGTCCACTAGAGACTTTCAAGAACAAAAATGTACCTTTTTTTTTTCCTCTCTCCCATCCCCCAAAACGGAGAGGGTTTCAGTGTTTGGAAAAGAGTGAATACAGTGAGGAGCTGGGTTGCTTCACTTCACTGTACGGACTTGCCACAAATAATACATTGATTTCTGCAGGGTATCTGTTTATTAGAAGGTCTTTCATGCTTTACCAATGGAAATATCCCTGTATAAGAGTATAAAATAGACCTAAATACAGTAAAAATAAAGGCTGACAGGTCCAGGAGTCTGCATGAAAGAACCTTGGAAGGCAGAAAATTTGTAGTGCTGTTCTGCACATTTGATCTGTAGGGGATCCTAAGTCTCGTGTCCAGTGGAATCTACTCTGAACACCTTTTCTGCCTGTACACAGGTTGCCCACTTCCCACTGTGAGTCCTAATGTTCGGTGTGTCAGACTCATAAAAGCCTCTGAAATCCTAATTTTTTCAATATTGCTTTGCCACTCATTGTTTTTGCTCCTGAGGAGGAATCAGAGACGGCACAGCAGTCACTAAGGGGCTGGGGAGAACAGTGTTTCCAGAAATGGATTTTTAACTTAGAGGAGGATGTCCACACTCTACATGTAAGATTCCCCTGCAGCTGATGAAGGGAGGGGAAGGGAAGAATTAGCTTTCTAAGCCCAGGCTTCATCTTTATTCGCTGTAATATAAGCAAAGGCTCCCCTCCTGACTGCTTAAAAGAACTAACCAAACAAAAATGTTTCTTTTTCATTAGCAGAATAAAATGAATGAAGAAATAATATCCCTCCCACATCCTTTTTTCATCTCTCTTATTCATCCAAAAAACCCCCAACAACGAGACTGTCAGCCAAACAAAACAAAGAATTTACTTTCTCAGCATAATAAATCACCTTTGCTCCTAACCATCCAAATCATAAAGTCCTACACACCCTGGATAGCTCAAGTAACCTAGTCTGAGATAACAACCACCTGGCTTTTTATTATTTTTTAGGGAGAAGCTTCCCAGACACCATTTCTATAATTTCAGATGGTCCCAGAGGTTCAAAACTCTGAATAAGGCATTTTAACAAGAGAGTCCTGATAGTCTAATATCTAGGCCTGTGAATGTCCCAAAACTCAGATATCTAAGACATACTCTATTTGCTGCAGGCATTTATTTTCTTTTACTATCTAGGTCATCAGTTCATGACTAGGGACAAAAGAAATCTGTCGAGAATTTTGACTCAATGAGAAGTTTTCAAATTCCTCCAAGTCCACAGAGTATCTGCAAAAGAGCCCCATTCTTCCTCGCTTTACTTTCACAACTGAAAGTAGAAATAGGTCTAAAATAAAGCCGACCGTAGAAAAATACACTTATTTCACATTAAAGGAGTACTTTTCACTGCTGCTGGGTGAAACAATACTGAGAAACCATAGTTATTCATGTCTAATGTTGAACTTTTTACGTGGTGAGAAGACAAAAATAGCTGGAGCAAAGGACATTACCGATGCAAAAGAACATTTTTGAAAGTTGCGAGAGAAAACAGAAGGAACAGATACTCTTACAGCTCTAGGGTCAAATGTGATCAGCAACAACTTGGTTTAAAATGCCAGCAAATGAATGACCATAGGGGCCTTTTAATCTAACACTGAATTATGATGAGTTTTAATTCCAGTACTTTTGGTTAGTGTGAACACAGCCTATAAGTCTGATGACGTCACACAGAGGATTACACTACTACCAGGCATGCCCTTGGGAACAGAGGAGATCAGTTTGGTCCTAAATGCAAAATCTAGTCCCTGTGACAGCCAGCACAAGCCTACAGATCCTGGTGTTCTCCTCGGCCCGCAGACGTTTGACATTGGGCCACCTTTTGCCCTGTGTCATGATGCTCCTTCCCTTTCCCCTTGATGCCTAAAGTGGCTACCTAGAAACAGAGACTGACAGGAATAAGGGAACAAAGGCAGTTATTTATTTGAAAGGCCTTCAAAGGAACACCCTGAGGAGCCAAAAGCTACATCCAAAAAGGACCCCAAGATGGACGACGAGTCACGAGTTCTTCACACTTTTATAGGTTTGGTTCGTTTGCATATCAGCATAAATTTGGCAATTAAAACTTTAGCTAATGATGTAATCTCTTCAATTTCTCCACCTCTCTAGAGGCCCTAGTTTATACCTTTTGGGCCTAGGACAGTCTGAGTATCCTTGAATAACAAGCTCAGACAGGCTTTGTTTTGTCTAACCTGCATAAGAGAACAGTAGCTAACAGGCTACAAGAAGCTTCAGAATTACACACTAAGAAATACAGGATTTGAAAATATAAAAGCTAAAACCTAAAGGCATCACTCTAATTCCAGAGACCCAACATTATTCTTCGGAGATGTCTGCTGGGAAGACATATCACATCAAGTGTCAACCTATGCACGGTTTACCCTATCCAGCACAGAAGATTCAGGGTTAGTCATGAGCCATTTACACCAATTAGAATAATGCTGGGCATTGAGCATGACCCAAACACTTGAGACTGATGGGCTTTCTCCTCACCATTTTCTGACACCAAATGGAGAAAGCACCTCATCCCCCCAGAGAAGTATTCGGGACTGTTGACTGGGAGAGCTGCAGAGAAGAAGGGAACATCCACACGGGCGTTTTTAGGCCGTTTGCCTTGGTTTGGCACACGGATGGAGACGTCAAGCTCCCTTTCCCCTCGGTGCCACAGGAGCCGTGTGGCCGCGTTAGCCCCGTGCGGTGCCGGCGCGCTCGAGCCTGTCTCGCAGCAGGGCTCGTTAGCCCGGGCTCGGCGCCGCGTTAACCGCTGCCATATGGCTGCCGGGCGATCCGCAGCGAGCCGAGAGCTCGCATCTGCCTGGCAACATCTGCCCTGCCACGCTCCTTCCACCGGCAAACCTGAAATGCAAGCTGCCGGGGGAGAAATCTTGTAATGGGTTAGGGTTTCCAATCCACACTGACATGTAGAATTTGAGCTCTGGCTCTTGGCAGCTGTGGTTAGGGCTGGAAACTACGCGTGGATGTGTTAGAGATGAGAAGTTTTGTTTCAAAGAGCTGAGTCTGAAAAATGAAGTGAGGATGGTCAGACTCCAAGTAGGATGGAAGAAGCGAAAGAGGAAAAAAGAATACAAAAATAAAAGTCTATGTGATATTTCTCCACTTCATGTTAGCCCAGGCTATTAATTCGATTTTTTACAACCTTCCAAGGTGAGCACGGTCCTCTGTAGAAGGTAACATTTTTCAGGGCTCAGCCAAAAACCCCACAAACACCACACGAAACGATGCAACAAATGATAATCAAAGATTAATGTACCACTGAAAAGAGCTTGGGTATGCCTATGATAATAAAAAAAAACTTACATGGGAAGTAGCAGTGTAGCAGAAGATACCCTGAGAACCCTTTGTCTTAACAGAGAGTGGTTGTGCAGATGGGGAAACCTGAGTGGATTAGACACCGCAGGGAAGAGGCAGGCATGCAGCTAGAACTGAGGGGAAAAATGGGAAAGGTGTCCTCATGATAGGCAGGGGACAGCACAAGCACTTGGCACGGGGAAAGAAGGGAGAGGTGATCCAGAAGACACATTTTGAAAGATTTGTGGAATCTGGAGAGCAAAGAGGTTTCAGCAGGAGCAACAGGGACCCTGAAACAGAGCTTTAAGTGTGAACACAGAACAACAATGTCACATTTTGGAAAAACCAAGGGGAAGAAACAGCAGGATTTAGAGGAATTCTCGCTATCCTCTGGGACAGATGTGGTTCCAAATTATTTTTCACAATTTTTTACATTTTTTTCCCTCTTGGGGTGCCAAGTCAACTCACAGCAGCTCCAGCTGCATCACCTGGAGAAACAATATTAAGAGCAGAAGAAATATAAATCATCAACAAAAAACTACTCTTAATCCTTGAGGAAGCCACCACTGTAGGGATCAGCAGACGAAGTGAAAAGAGAGGTAGAGTGGGAAGCCAACCCTCCCAGGGAGTAAGAAAAAGGACTTGGAAGAAAGGAAATTGCTGGGGGGCAGCAAATACATATTGGGAATCAGAAGAAAAAATACACTTCTCTTTCTAACCCTCTTGGGGCCTATAGGAAATTGCTGCTTGCCCTTTAATCTGCCCCCAAAAAAGAAAAACAATTAAAATGAAATAAAACCCTGAACTGTAAGTCCTTGCTCCCTGCCTTCCCCTCACCCCCATTGCTTTGTGTGCTGTGCACCCAGGCCATGATCTCTCAAGCAGCTCTCCATAGCAGAGACAATATTACCATTATAATTACAGCTTCTACAGGAACGTGCATTCTTTTGCTGTGTATCTAAAATACATAATTTAGGTGTTAAGAGATTAACGATCAATAAATCAATGAAAAAGAGAGGAGGCCTGAAAAAAAAGCCAAAGAGAAATGGAGAAGAAAGAAATAAGGACAAACATCTTGAATTAATTTGGAGTGGCACCGCAACAGTATGGTTTCTGTCAGGAACATTGCTGTAGTAATGGGTTAAGACTGTTACTCCACACAAAACACCCCAACAAATTCAATCAGTTTTTGTTTCATTTCTCTTGATTCACCTCCCCATTGCAATTTTTCCCTGCAATTTAACTTTTGAAAGAAATACCCTTTCCTAAAGAGGGAATTAATTTCTGCTCTTTCCACTGTTCCCTCCAATATTAACAACTCTTTCTCTTTTCCTTTTTAACTGACAGTCATAGCAATTTCTTACACTTCCTTTTTTCTTTCTTCTTATGATCAAGGTCATGCTGGGATCCACCTACGTAGTTTTAAACTTGCCAAAGCACAATGAGGCTATGACTGGTCTCCACCAAGAAGAATGAATGCACTTCTCTCTGACAATTCATTAACAAAAAAATTGGGGCAAACACATGAAACATCTTCCTGTGGATGGTACTGTTGGGAAGGTTTTCCTGTCACAACAGAAGATCAGAAAGCTTTGTTTTCACATTTTGTAAAAACATTTTCATCACTCACTCATGTAAAAATAGCATTGTGTAAGAGGCAATAAATGCTGTGCATTTGTGATGTACTATTTAAGGGCCAGGAAAGGAGATGGGAACTGAAAATTTAAGTTGCAACTCATCTAAAGTAAGAGTGTAAGTCATTCAAAACTGTTGATGTCACAAGACAGCCACACGAAAAAGGAATGAAAACCTGTATGCATTATTCATCTTGTAACTTTGATCTTTAAAGCTAAGAAACTTGAACAAGGAAAGATAAATGGCTTCTCAAGCTTTTTCTTTTAAAAATCAAATGCGGATGATTCAGGATAAATGAGAGATAAGAGTTAATACGAAAGAGGGGGAAATTGCAATCACAGTGCTACATGGAAGTTTCAATGCAAAGGCTTTGCTTTTTGTATTCAATTACAAAGGATTTCTTTCTTAGGTACCAGCATCCTTTTTCATGTATATGTAAAAGATTTTACCTATTAAAATTTCATGTTCAGTATGCATAGCTTTTTTCTTCTACCACCTATACCATGACTTGATGTGAACAATTAGGGAGCTTTCTGAAGCATGGGCTACTACATGGTCACGGGGAAGGAACAGACCCAGCTGGGAAATCCTGACCTCCAAACCTGGCTCAAACATCAGCTTGGTCTGGAGCTTATGCAAGATATGTGTACTTTCTCGCACTGGGAAAGCACTGATAATTACAGGCACTCTGACTGCATCCTGATTTCACTGAGGCTTAGTCAATTATGCAGGCATTGCTGCTAAAATACAAGACAAATTGATAGATCCAAAAGCATATGGAGGTTGCCCTGTCTAGATGGGAGAGCCACCAAATCCTCTTTGAACGCTCTGTGCTCCTGAGAGTCTGTAATTATCGCCAGTTTTCGCCTAAAGATATGCTCAAAGGCCCCACCATCTTGGTTAGATTACTGGTGTCAGCATCTTACAGAGAGGCAGCTGCATTTGGGATTCACAAAGAAGACAGAGCAGCAGCACAGCTCCTTGAGGGAGGCTCTGAGCAAACCTAACACAGGCAGACACCGCCACAGCCATCACAAATCACAGCACACCAGCCATTTCCAGCCACAGAAAAGCCCAGGGAAGAATGCCTTGACTTCACAGCATGCTGCAGGAGGGTTTGCTTATCTGAGCTTCCAAACTGTTACCTCCACACAAGCAGATATCACTAATCAGACGATAGAGCTAGACAGGCTGGGTGGATGCGAGCACATGTTGTGAGATGGAGGAAATGGCTGGGGAAGCAGGTAAAGATTCCCTGGTGGGGTGTGTGGTAGGAAGGCACTGGAAACAGCATTTGAAAAGTAGTGGGAGGTTTCTGGAGTACAGCAGGAAAATGGGTGAGAAGTGAATGGAGGCACCCTGAATTCACAGGCTTACAAGCAACCAACATCCACTGTGATTACTGTGAGTGCCTGAGCAAGCCATTGCTAATGGCACTCACAGCCACTGACACTCTGCCAACTGCATCCAGACAAAATACACTTGGAAAGACCAGACCCAGTGATTCCAGCAGTCAGCAGAAACTGCACTGATTGCACTTCCTCCTCAGCCTGAGGGAATGCAAACTCACAGCTTTTGGCACCAAGGTGACACACGTGGCTACGTCCTAATGACACTGTGCTGCCATGCAAAAAAAGATGGCTAGACTGATGGGGCTGGGAGCAGAGCTGTTCCTGGGGAGGATGCCTGCAAGCCTGGAGCCCTGGCCTAGATCCTTGCTCCAGGCAAGGGAGGGTCCATGAACTTCACCAGTGCCAAATGTGTAAATACCAAGAACAGCTGGAAACAGAACCAGGAACTTCCCCACCCTGGTGCACTCCCTTCTCTCTTGCTCATGGACAAGACCTTGCACCTTCTTTCTCCACCAAGTCTCAGCTCCAACAGGAGTGTCACACAACCTCTCCTAGTGCAGATGGATCATATAAGAACTGGAAAAATACATTTCAGCTTTACACTGTTTGCAGTGAGAAATTACAGCTATTCACTGGACTGAGCTGAGGCACTCCTTTTCAGCTATATATACACATTACAGGAGGGATTCTTGATTCCACAGTGATCCCAGGAGAAAAATTAACTGGATGAGCACAGAATCACACCAGTTGTGCTCTGTCCTCATGATAACTGTTTTCCAATTCAATAAATTATGCTAAAGGTAAGTGTTTGCTTCACAGGCAGGACTGTTCCAGCTTCATTTGTAATATTTGGAGAGGGATTAGCCAGATCAAGCATTTGCCTTTATAACATGGTGTAAGGAACACACATGAGGAAAATCATGTTGAGCCCCAATGCACTGAGAAAACTGTTTAGAGACAACACACTCAAGAGTAGAGAAAAAAATATTTTGGTGATGATTCTCCATCAGGTGCACCCAGTGGACATTTGTGCACTGAAGAGCCTATACCAGGTCTCTAAAACTGAGCACTGCTGGGAGAGCTGTGCTCAAATAAAATGTCTGCTTCTATAATCCCCTTCACAGATAGCTCTGCTTTAACTTTCATTTCCTATTTGTTCCATTCACTAGTTTATAACCTGAAAGACATCTACATTTTTTCCCTTCAAAGCATATTTATTTGCCTTACAAATGGACCAAAAATATGAAAAGACTGATTTTTATTATCTCACCTACATAAACACATTGATTTCCTTAACTCTACCCAGGACAAAATAGTATTTTCTTTTTATTGCATTCCTGAGGAAGTCATGACTTAACTTGGATCTTATTTATCTGCTATTTATCCACATCTTTTGCTTCAAACTCTCAGTCAAGAAGGGAGCTTCCAGCTCTGTTTCTCTGGCACTCTTAGCACTAATTCTGAAAAGTCCCGTTTTTCTGACTCATAGATGACACTGTCATTGTAGAGGAGAAAAAATGCTTCCATGTATTAAAAACAAGGTTGCATCATTGAGACACCAACTTGTTGAAGAAAGTAGAGATATGAAACTAAAAGGAGATGTCAAGCATCATGCCTTATTCAGAAAAAATACAGTCTTAATGTTTAAATCTCTTGTCAGAAAGGAAAGCATTAATATGAAGTGCTTCACACAGCCTTTGGCACTTAGAGAACTCTTAAAATTTGAATGAGTCAAACATCAACAAACCTGTAAGAATGAAAACAACTGGAAATGCTTTAGAAGTGGAACCACCACAGCTGTTTCATTTATTACATGCCCACTGGTATTACATATGTATTGAACACCAAGACATACAGTTTGACATTTCCTGATCTGCTAATTTCATGGCTTAAAAAGACGAAAGTCACACTTGTATTACGGAAATTTACTGCCACTGAGTCAATCAAAATTTTGCTGCCACATGAAGGTGTTCATTTTATATACAGATGCTTAATTAAAAAAAGAAAAGAAACCTGTCACTTAAAACCCATCAATTTCATCCTTATTTCAGCTTTTGCAGTCTTTTAGGGTATTTTTATTCCTGCTGCCAAACTGAAATAGAAATGCCTTTAAGGAGATAAATGAACAGAAATGGAATAATTCTAAGTCAGGTTTCACAATTAGCATTTCATTCTCATCTGCCCTTCAGCAAGTTGTCCATTGCAGGTCCCAGTCTCCCCTCCCCTCCCAGCCACCACCAAGATCATACAGATGGTTACTGCAAAGCTGTAAAGAGGTACATCTGAATGCAGATTTATCCACTTGGCAAGATCCTGCTACAGCTGTAAGAGGATGCAAATCTGCATTACAATGTTGCTTCAGGCTCTCTCTCGCCTGTGAGAGGAAGCACCCACGATACCAAGAGTGCTGCTTAGGACAATGCCAGGCACATATGACATCAGTGGACACGGTAAAGCTGGGCTCTGGCAGCTCTGTTATTTACACCTCTGGAAAAAACCACTCATTTGGGTACCTGAAACAAGTGTGTATCTACACCTACATCAAAACCCATTTTCATTTGTTTGTTTTTGGGAGGAGACGCCGATAACACACGGCAACTCTGCCAGATGGTGTGGTGAAAGAATACTGTGTGGGTGAGTATTTGATACAAACACCAGAAAATAAAACCAAACTGAGGGGCTTTATTTCATCCTAAGAGCAGCTTTAACGACTACAGGTGACACTGCCAGTCAGTGATAGCTACTCTCGTTCTGGGTATGTCTTTGTTCCGGCAGCTGGAACAGCTTTCATGTATAACAAAAGAAATGCTGCCTTAATAGGCAACACCTGAAAATCCTTCCAGAGAACAAACTACAGCAATAGAAAATGCAAGTTTAGAAAGCGCTTCCTGGGGAAAAAAAAAAACCAAAAAAAACATAGGTAGCACTGGAATCTTCTCTTTATCTCAGGTCAATTGACTTGTCACGGTTGGAAGGAGATTTGAAAAGGAAATTGCAAGTTCTTAGCAAGTATGATTGGAGGAATAGAGTTAATAGCCAGCAATCAGTGTAGGTTGGGTAGGGTACTTAAAAATTTAAATGTATGCATACGCCACAACTGCAGAATGCCTGGGCTTTGTCTTGTTTGCAAAAAATAAACGGAATAACAGGCAATTTCAATCTCAAACCAAAATGGCAATTTTATACTTAGGTTGCTGGGGTCTAAGAATACTTCCATTAAACATTTCCCCCATTTCAGTATGTGATTGAGGCATGTAAATGGTATGTGCCTCTGATCTTGCTTTACACTAGTAATCTTTCCAGTACTGACAAGGTAGTATGTGCTTTCAGATGATACAGTTTCTCTCCTGTGGAAAGATGTTTCTCGTATCACCATGTTGGCAGCAAATAAATGATTTTTGAACTCCATTCTTCACTGCCATTTCTGCAGGACACTTAGGCTCACAAGCTTATTGTTTCACATGTCAAAAACAAAAAAAATGGATCGTTTTCTGATTTGAGAAGCTGCTTTATCCATACTCTCGAATCGTTGTGCACTGTATTCAGCAAGCTACAGATACAAATGAGTATGACAACACCTCTACTGAGAAAACAGATTTATTTGAGATGGCAGGATAAGCCCTTATCTCTCTAAAGAAATGTGTCTATATCCCCAAACCCTTTTTATCCTTTCTAATACAATGCACAACTTTTCTGTGTGTATTCTTTTCAACAGAATTACAAAAGATCTCACCAAGACTACTCGTAGTTTCTCTTTCCAACCAAAGAAGGCAGATATTACAGGTTGCAGAAATTTTTAGGTGGATAAAAGGTAAGAAAATTATAGGACAGTGATGAGTATAATGAATTTCATTTCCACAAGCTTCTAATTCTTCTCAGGAAGCGAAGAACATAGGTTTTGCATAGGTCTCTTTAACTAACAAATGCATACCCTGCAATGGAAGTACTAGGAGATGAGAGGTTACATTCCAAGCTAAATGCAAACCAGCCCTTGCCTGTGAGGCAAGGAAAGGACACATCCTAGAAAGGACAGCACAGCCAGATGCCCACATGCTCAAGAAACAAGTAATTTTACATTAGTTGATTCTTGTGTTGTTTGGAAAAACTTTTTATACTTACTGTAATTCTCTCATCTTTGTCATCTAGAGGGGTCCCATCTTTCTTCCATGATATAGTGGGTTCTGGGTGACCTCTTGGGGGCTGGCATTCCATCACTGCAGGTTCCCCCACAGCTACCATGACATCTGATGGATTTTGTCTGAAGTCATCCCGTAGAACTGAAAGAATAAAGGCAATGAAGCAAAAAAATTACTCAACAATATACTAATGGCACAGCAAAGTGTTTTGTATTGGCCTTTAATGGTGCCTGTTGTCATTGTGTTTTACATTAATGAACAGATCAGTTAATCAGGAGAGCTGGAGAGGGATTTTTTACAACAGCATGTTGTGAGAGAACTAGAGGTAAAGGCTTTGAACTGAAAGAGGGCAGGTTTATATCAGCTGTTAGGAAGAAATTCTTTACTGTGACAGTGGTGAGGCCCTGGCACAGGTTGCCCAGAGAAGCTGTGGTTGCCCCATCCCTGGAAGTGTTCAAGGCCAGGTTGGATGGGGCTCTGAGCAACCTGGTCTAGTGGAAGGTGTCCCTGCCTATGGCAGGGGGGTTGAGACTGGATGACCTTTAAGGTTCTTTCCAAAACAAAACATTCTGTGATTCCTGTCAGTTGAAGATGGCACAGTGTCTTCTGCTCAGGTAGAACGTGACTTGGGAGGAAGCATTGCAGAGGTTGTTCTCTGTCCCTTTTTCCCTGAGACACAAGGTCAGCCAGCCAGTAACCCAGAGGTTTATGGTCAAAGATTGGCCATTGGCCATAAAAACTGTACCCATCCCTGAATTTATGACAAAAATTAATGAACTAACTAAACTTCCCAGTTCTTTGATGACATTACAAATCACTAAACACTGGCCCAGCCTTAGCCAAACTCATCTTTGCAATTTGGCTTGCGTCTTTTTAAAGCAAAAATATTAAAAATCTTTCCTGATCTCTGGTAGTCATTACTTAGCCTAAGACAGGACTACATCCCTTATTTAGAAGTCAATTTTACCACCTTTACACAGAAAGAAACATTTTTATTGCAGCTTCATTACTAGAATTTGTTCTTTCTCATCATTTGGCCAAGCCCAAGCCTAGGAAATTCTGGTTTCCTCCAGTCACCCACTATGAATTTTATCAATGGCTGTGTGATTATTTTTCTTTCTGGGAGAGGAGAGACATCATACTGTGCTCAGCAGACCACTACACAGGGACACGGTTTAACCGAATAATGGCATTCCTAAGCCTTGCCAAGTAAGTGGCATTAGGTTTAATCTAAAAATAAATAACTCAAATGATAACAAATATAACATTCTAGTCCTCTCCACTGCTGTTCCTCCATCCACGCTGAACAAGGGATAGGGCAATGGAAAAGCACACTACAACCAAAGGACTCTCAGGATTTTTACAGAGCTGTATGTCACTCGTGCTACCTGCAACAGTCTTGTGTCAACAGTAAATAATGCCAAGAAGCTACAGCAAAAAATACATATATATCCCCCAAGCCATGGACCCCAGATACACGGACGTTCACTGCTGAATAGGGGCTGGGTTGTTAATGCTGCTTCAAAGAGAAGTGAGATTTATTGTCAGCTGTTAAGGAATGTGGCTGTTCTTACAGATTGGCAGGTACAGTGCTACCACCAAACCATCCCTTTCTGTAAGGTCCTTCATGCTGGTAAGGCCTTCCAAAAGGGTCTGAGGGCAAATGGGTCACCAGCTTTGGGACAGAGGTGTATATATACCTTCCTCACACCTGCTTTTATTGTAACGCAATACACGCCAGGGAAAGTTCCACATTGATACAGAAGTGTAGGCAGGGACCAAAAACAATAAATAGAGAATATTTTGCCACTATTCTAGAAAAAGGACATAAATTCTGGAAGTAACAAAGAACAGCTGTGTGTCAAAAAGACTTAAACATAGTACAGATCTCGCCAAACATTTGAATTTACTAATCTCCTTCCATACTGAAGCACTCACATTCCTAATATTTCAGTTCAATTATTGAAATTTCTGGATGCCCTGGAAACAGTATATACTGATAAAATGTCTGTATCACTTTAACAGTACAAACTAATAGAACAGGATTATAGGACTTAAAGAAGAAATTACGGAATAATTTAGATTGGAAGGAATCCCTGGAGGTCAGGTCTACAAGGAGATGCTCTTGAATGAACATGTTTTCTTGGACAGACTAGGTCTCTTGAACAGACCTAGTGTGTAGAGAGTTTATTAAAAAAACAACCCAAAACCCAACACAACAAATAAAACATGCACCTATTGCTTAGTGTCCAAAAGCCTGAGAAAGCATGCTCCAATTAAGAACAAAGTATTTCTCTCTCTAAAAGGCAAAATTCATGCATATTTTCCTACTATGAACTTGGGAAAAATTGAAAATATTTTCAGCTGTAACATCATGTTTTTAAAAAGGGGAATGATGTCATTTTTAGTCATTCAGAAAGGTAAGTCAAAAGACCAATCCTTTAAATTCCCTTCTGCTTTAACCCACATTCCCTTACATCTTCCTTTCTATATTCCCCTATATATTGATGCATCAAAATTGGATAGTTCAAATTAATTTTTGGTTATGGAAGTGTTAAAACACTACACACATACACTGAAAACATTAAATATCCTTGTTCTGCTTATACTGAATGTGGTGTCAACTGCCAGAGACAATTTCTTGTGTTCCCAAGCAGCCCTCAAGCCATCCAGACACACGGATCACTATAAATCATGCAGTGCAAATGGATAGCTGGACACTGCTTCTACTGAAGTCCAAGAATTTTTTCTATTTAATACTTTAGAGACTTCATCTGGCTTCGAGCCACTGATCATATTATTACTTCTTTCTTTTTTTTTTTTTTTTCCACTTCTCCAAATTAAGGAACATTAAAGAAGAAGACACAGAAGTTGCCCTAAGTTACTAACCCCTCCCTCCCATAGATCCAGTTCCCAGTGCCAACAGCACATGAAAGTGCAGAAGAGTTTATTTGCTATGCCACAGCTCTATTGCAACACAAAAAGGGGTGCTTTGACCATGAGTAAGAAGCCTCTTATTACTGCTGAAGATTGTATCATTTGGATTAATTTAAGATACACATAAAAAGAAGCAGCCTGAAGTTTAATAAAAATTAAATCAAGTGATCTTAATAAAGCATAAGTGCTTTTCAAGTCTGAAAGACCTCATAAATCTAAGAGAAAAGACTATCAGATAGCACCTCAGATGGCTTTAGCACCTTTGAAGCAACAAAGAAGTCCAGTACTTACATAATAAAACCAAATTACTTCTGTAATTTCTACACTCCTTAGTCTTATAATAGCTTTACAAGCATAGTACCTTGCCTGCAAACCAAGACCTTTCACAAATTAACCAGTTCTTAATAGAAGGTCTAGGAGGACATCAAAGGTCCAGGCCACAGATACTTCAAAACAAGTATTTTTTCTCCCATTTACTATGAATTATTTTGGCTCTAACATCACATAATGAAATGCTAACAAAATGTAATCCATTAGAGATTACTCCACAGATAGTCATCATAATTATTTTTGCAGCTGTAAAGTAGATACATGCTCTGTTTTGTTTGCCTCAGGCCCTGGCAATCTTGCATGAAGTTATAAATCTAAAATTTTCATCCCTTATTGAAAAAAGAAATTTTTTTTTCTTTGCTGTCCTTCACAGTCAAGGCTCACTGTAAATTGAGAAAACATTTCCTTTTTAAGTTATATTAGAAGTATTCTTTGCAATCCACTAAAGCGAATGCTTTCTGTCACCAAATGGTGAAATTTCACCTCTTTCTACATATATGCAGCCAGAATGAAAAAAAGATATATTAAGAGGACATTTGCTTTTTTTTCCCCTTTTTTTAATTTAAAGTATCTTCATAGATATAACACTCACCTCCCCATTTCTAACAGACCTTGGTTAAGGTTTTCTAGCATTTTACCTAATTTTTTCTGAAATACAATGAAGGATGACTGTAACCATCACCACAGCACAGCTGGGACAACTCTGTGATCTTCCTGTGTGAAAGTGCTGAACTAAATCAGTTTCCAAAGCAACTTTTGTAGCTCCACTTAAAAGTCAACTGCTCACACAACTACTTCATATCGTGTACTCTTCAATCCATTACAGAGTTTTACTTTCCCCACAGACTCTTTCTCAGAGAAGAAGGGAGCTGGCATCCACTTGAGGATAAATTTTTATTGATAAGTAGAGATGGCTTTGCAACATGCAGCACCCAGTGCTTTTTTCTTCTTTGTTGCCTTCTATGAAAAAGAGTAGGGAGACACTACTGGGTGAAATGGGAGGAAGGTAGGCAGGATTTTTTTTGCCTATATAAATTGTAGATAATTCAGAAAGATTACTGTTGCAGTAATCTTTAAATAACTGTGATTCGAAAGGGATATAGAAAACACAAGATAAAATACACCAACCAGAAAGTTCTAGTCAATACTTGAGAAGAATGAATTTGTAAGGTAATTACCATCAGACATTGTGGATATCATGCCTTAACAGGTGGTATCATTTAAGATCTGGAAATCAGAAAATTTCCTGAAAATTTTGATTACGAGTCTATTCTAGTCCAGACACCTCATGCACAGTTCAAAGCAGTGCAGCAAAATATATCCAGGATCCCTAATCAACCAAGATCTTACAGCCACGGTCACCCAGTGAACAGAGGAAGAGGGAAATGATGATGCTTGTGGTGCAAGTTTGTGAATCAGATCAAGGCAATTTTAATCCATTTCAATTCTTACAGAAAGGCATCACTCAGACTTGCTTCCATTAACTCTCTTGCACCATCCCACACAAAACACACTATTTTGCAAGTCTACTTCTTAGAGAGAGACTGGTGAGCCGAAGTGTGACACAATTATCCAACAGAAGAGATCCCAACAAGCTCCACTCTTTCAGCCTGAAGATAATTTGAATCTTTCTTTGAATAACAGCATGTGCCTCAAAAATGGTGGAAAAAGAAAGTGAAATAAACAGAAGAAATGCTCATCAAATTTCTCTGAAAAACAACTAGACCTCAGCTAATGAGCAAGTTTCCAACAGCAAACAAAACCCCCCTGACATCAAACAAGCTAAAGCTGAGCAATGCAACCTTAATGCCCCACTGCCCTGCCTTTTGGCTAATTTCGTTAAAAATTTTAATACATTTTAAATCTTTTTAATACCCACCAATTCTATTATTTTCATTCCTTTAAATATATAAAAAGTATTTCCATGTTTCCCTTTTCCTCCCCAACAAAAGAGCAGTATGTACAAACTAAGTTTTCACCTAATACTTCACCTGACTAATAAAATATGATGAAGAAAACAACAAAAATGAGAGCTTGCTTTAAAAACCTATAAGATTAGGAAAACAAAAATAGGATTCAGGAGGTCATATAAATCATCTAATCCCATGAAGCTGTAATCAAAGAGAAACTAATTATTGCTTAGTCAGGATTGAGCTGTTATTCAAAAGCAGAACTCTTCCTGTAATTTAGGATCAGCAACGATGCCTTTTCCCCACTACCTACTGAACTTGTAATTCAAATTTACTGAGACACACCAGACATTTTTGGCATTCAAGTATAAGATGGTTGTCAGTTGGAACAGTGCTTCAAACCAGGTGCTTAATTTTAATTACAACTAACTTAAGCATCAGCCAGAATTATGGTACCTTGTTTAAAGACTTTGCTGGCATGAAATTTATACAGATGTCAGGATATAGTTTTTAATACATGCATGCCAATAACAGGAAAGTGTTAGAGCACCTAATTAAGCAAAAAAGAAACAAAAAAAGGTATGCATTATCAAATTTAAGTCAACCCATGTGTTACCACATTATATTATAGACCTCATTAAACTGTTACCTGGTTTGACCAAAAAACTTGATCAATTACAAATGAGAAATATTTTTTCAGAAGAGACCTCCCTAAAAGTCTCCATGCAGTCATAAAAAGTTAAAGGAAAAAATTATTCCCTGAAAAAATGCTTTCTTTTCCTTTCTGAAGGTGTTAAAACCAGGTTAACATTGGTGTTAACTAAAATAAATAGTTATTAAAATGGAACAGAAGGAGCAGGGCTATAAATAGTCAGAAATTAGTGTTGTGATCATCTAACAAGACCTCTCATGTAATGCAGGCAATAATTTTATGCCGTGACTGAGTCCAGCAGTGCCGTATGGAATACTTCAAAAGATGTCCACACTTCTACAAGGCTCCAAGAGGCTGGAAGCCTCAGCCAGCAGGCCTAGGGCTCCTCACTTCCATCATTTCCAGTTCTCTTTCATTTCCTACCTTGCAGCACTTTGACCTCTTGCTACCCCTTGCTCAGTCAGACTGAAAGCCTTCTACGGGCAAGCAGACGCCGATCAGTTCAATATCCACACCTCTAATATTCCCTCAGCCTTCTCTGAGCTTCAAAAACTACACGAGCACTGGACACGTGGCCACTGCTCTGACCACAGCACCTCTGACTGCACAGTCTGAGAATCCACATCAAACAGGTCTCCAGACAGAGGACAGGCTGCTCATTGCAGAGAGGCTGACTATAAAGCGATGACCACCACTTGACATCATCGCAGGAGAGATCTATTTTTAATCCTTGGCCCTACATTTATGACAACACATTCAACATCATGTATTCATACAGTGCTGCTTTGCTTTAAACTCTGCCCATTAGCAAACCCTACCACCTCAGAGTCTGAAGAAACAAAAGCACTTTAAAATCAAATGGCTTTTTGCTTAGTAGTCATATGCATTTGTATTAGTTACTTCAGACCTTCACCCAAGTCTACATAATTGACATCACAACATTATATATATTTGTATTTCAAGATTTCCTTTAGAGTGAAAGGAAACAACCATTCAAACCCCTCAGTAAAACAACTGTTTTTTCTACTTTATTACCACTGAGATCAATTAATTTAGTTTAAACAGCTGGTTCATAAATACTTCCTCCATGATGTCACTATGGAAGAAACTGAAGGGTTAATGAATGCAAGGAAAGATTTCCAAAGGCCGTTTTTTTTGCACATTGAAACAATTTAAGATCTGCCTTTTATTATTATGCTTCTTCTCATATTGCCAAGGATTTATTTTTAAATTTGAAATTACACCACTTTAAAGATTTTGGTAGACATTGTAAGAGGCATGTAGATATTTTATCAGTAATTTAAATTTGGAAGAGTTAAGAGTGCTGAAGAATAGCATTTAACTTGAATGAATGAAAAAGAATTAATTAATTAATTAAAGAGTGAATATACACAGAATGCTTTAGTTCAGAAAAGTACCCAGCAGAGTAATGCAGAATTTCCAGCAATGGGAAGTTGCCTATTTCTCATGAAACATGCAGATCTGCTAAAAATTTTACTGAATCTTGTACCACATTCTGCTGTAAGAATGTTAACAGATTAAAGGTGTCAGAAAGCAGCATTAAGTTTGTGTTACCAGCCTGTGTAATTAAGTACTAACATAATTAGTACCACCTGGCTGATGACACCAGCAGAGAGCACCGACAGTCAAAGCAACAAAGAAACGTGGCTTTGTTTTAGCACTGACAAACAGAACCAAGACAACAGAGTTAAATATAGGTGATAGATGTACAAAACAGCAGCAGTGAAATTAGGTCACACTTCTAAAACGTTAACAAAATGTACTGTCTCCATCACTGTAACCTTTAAGGTGTTTTAAAACAGATTCTCTCTAAAGAATTATGGTTTTGATTGTCTTTTCTCTGCCCATCGAAATAGGACCTGGGGGTGCTGGGTGACAGTGGCTGAAGTGAGCCAGTTTGTGCTCAGGTGGCCAAGAAGGCCAATGGCACCTGGCCTGAATAAGGAACAGAGTGACCAGCAGGACCAGGGCAGTGACTGTCCCCCTGTACATGGCAATGACGATGCTACACCTTGAATCCTGTGTCCAGTCTTGGGCCCCTCACTGCAAGAAGGGCATTGAGGGGCTGGAGCGTGTCCAGAGAAGGGCAACAGAGCTGGGGAAGGGTCTGGAGCACAAGTCTGATGAGGAGCAGCTGAGGGAGCCAGGGGAGTTCAGCCTGGAGAAAAGGAGGCTTAGGGGGAACCTTATCCCTCTCTACAGCTCCCTGACAGGAGGGTGTAGCCAGGTGGGGTCGGGCTCTTCTCCCAGGGAACAAGTGACATAACAAGAGGAAATGGCCTCAAGTTGCACCAGGGGAGGTTTAGGTTGGGTACTGGGAAAAAGATTCTTCACTGAAATGGTGTTCAGACATTGGAACAGGCAGCTCAGGGCAGTGGTGGAGTCACCATGCCTGGAGGGATTTAAAAGATGTGCACATGTGGCACTTGGGACATGGTTTAGTGGTGAACTTGTCAGTGATGAGCTAATGGTTGGATTCAATGAGCTTAAAAGTCTTTTCCAACCTAAACCATTTGATGATTCAGTACAGCATAATTAAATTAGGATCTTCGTATCTACTGAAGGTTAATAATTACCATCTCTGGAAAACTGTCCTTCCCTAAGACACTCAGCAATACATATTAACAAATAAAACACCAGCCTACTTCTAATCCATTAAAGTAGAAGGAAATCAAGGACTGCTGAACCACTGGATCACTATTTAAAAGGTGCTGATGGCAAATACCAGTCATATGCTTGAATCAAGCAGTATGTTACACTGCAAAAGCAATTAAATATTTAGGCATTTGGCAATAAACTTATGACTACACAGACTTTAAAATAAATATATTTATTGTCATTCATTACTGTCATTAAGAAACTCACAACTGTTAATAGAAAGAAAGGCATGCTTAAGAAGCAGGATCCCAAAAAAAAGAAAAAAAAGACTTCTGTAAAAACCATTGGCTGAAAGTTACTGAAAACCATTACAAAAATTTATGGAAACCACTCAGAGTGTCAGAATTTATTTCACTCTTTTAAGATTTGGGCTTTAAGTACTGCCTGGAATCTTACTGGGCAACATAGCTGTAAGCCTATAACAGTATTTCCATGTGTGGAAAGGAAATTGTAAATGGATTAGATGATGAATTGAGAATCAATTAAATGACCAAATCTGATAAGTCATATAAAGAGTAATTTTAACTCCTGTGAGAAAGGGTAACTGACAGGCCTCAGGGAGCATGCTACAGCACAGGGAAACCTAATTAAATCCTGAAGGATCTGTGATGCCTCAGGCATGCAGCTCTGAGAGTATCCCTTAGGTTGATTGAAAATTGAAAATAGATAAGGAGAAGGGACCTAATTATTAATTTGACTGACTGCATAGGAAAAGCAATCCCTCTCAATGTCTTCCACATATTATGCTCCAGGATAAGGCACCTACTACCTGTAACTAAGAATTTACCTCCTGGAAGAATAGATTAATTTCTTCTACAGACTGCCGAGATTATTTCCTTTCACTTGTCGTAAATATTAAATATTTTCAGGTATTTTCTGTTAGTAGTAGTAGCAGTAGTAGCAGTACATTTTACGTTTTGTTTTGGGGTTATTTGGATCATGCTGGATTACAGACAATATTTTCAGCATGACTAACATGGCATATTTCCAAACTTATGGACACAAACCAAGGGGTTTTAGACACAGCTCAGCCAAGAACTGTCTTTCAGACATCACAAATTAGTTTTCATAAGGCAAAGAAGGGTGTGTATCTTTACATCCAAGGATTTGTCTGCACTCTGTAAATAAAGATTTTTCTCTCTCTACACTCCAAACTAAGATTCTGACGTTTAGTTTGCAAGCAACTGTTGGCTGCACTGGCCTTCCTTCAAATCAGATTGTAATGGAGAGAAGGAACCAGATTTAGAGGCTGCAGCACGACCCTGTCTTGGCCATCCAAATTACATCATAAAGAGATAACTGAAATCAAAGAAGAGACATAGGGACCAAACAAGGAAAGAGAAATGGTGAGAAAACACTTCACCAGAACTCCAATGTTTTCCTTAACCACTCACCAAACTTATTTCATGAGCAGAATAGACTTCTCTTTTACGAAAGAATGCAAGAACCAACCCAGAAATGCCTCTGTCATCTAACTCAGGATAAAGGAATACAGGTAGCAAGGGCAGACTCAAACATTTAGCCAGTTTTCAATGAAAGGTTAAAGCTAGGATGGCAAATGAAGCTAGATTGCAATTGATTTAAAAGGTGTTGCTCTCCAATAGCAAGCGACACTGGCTTGTGCTGTGATAAACTTACTCTCATCCCATAGTTCCTAAGATGGAAAATCCCTCAGTAGGCCAAATCTAAAGGAACCTCATTTGTTGTAACCTATGCTGTTAAAAGAGGGGCAGCAACTGCTCCAGAGTCTTGCCAATGGAACTGGCAGCACTTCCTGTAGTACAGGAAAGACTTAAATGTTGACCATACTTGTATGTCTGCTTATAATCTTCCTTTCACTCTGAAGGAGTCAAAAACTTATCTATCAGAGGAGACATTTGCAAAGAAATAAAGATTTCCATTCCCTTTATAAGAGTTTTTCTGCAGTAGTTCTAAATCTGCACATGCCCTATGTTAGTGTTCTGCTAAAGGTGCTGCCTCCACACAATTATTTTAGCCCTGTCCTTCTGCTTAGCATGCAAATTCTAGGGTGTTATAACTGTACCACTACCATCACCATTTTTTGAAAGGACTCTTATTTCCATGAAAAAAATCCCCATTATGCTCTTAAAGTGGTTGAAAAAAATGACATTTTAATATCAGAGAATATACAGTATCATTATCACACTCAGCTACGTCGCTTCTTTAATATTCCAGAAAATTATATTCCCCCATTACACATGAGGTCAAGCCTGAAACATCAGTCAGAAGGGGCAAGATGCAGGCACTTCATATGGCTGAGTGGCTCACTCCAAATAACAGCAGAGCTAAGAACAGCATTTGTTGGCACCACACACTACAGCAAGGCCACACAGCTCAGAAATGTTGCTGAACTATTACATACACTTTTATTCTGTTCTATTGTTCTCTTATTGCACACAATTTTATTGTCTTGGCAGAATGTACAGACCACAGAGCTCCACTGTCTTTGTTCAGCTCTCCAGACTGCTGTACAGCAGAACATACCTCAGTCAGATAGGAGATGTTTCATCAATTATACCCTGCATTCCCAAATGCGTGAATGTATCATCCTTACGGTAATGCTATCTTGTTTTTTACATCCTAAAACATTTGAGATGTAAATTGACAAGAGACTGCCACGGTAGAAATGGATAAACCATTTCAAAATTACATTTATGCCAAGTACCATATACTTTCCAAATTACTTTTGCTGGTTTTAGAAAACAATGCAGGGAATCACCTCAGGGGGAAATGGCAGATAGCCTTACACAGAGGTCACAGAGAAATATAGTCTTCATCTAATTCAATTAACTGCTTTCAGTTAGATCCCAAATGGTACAGGCAAACATTTGTTCTATTTCAGGCATATTCTAAAAAATGAATCATTCTGCTTTCCCACTACACAAAGGCACGGCAAAATATCACACACTCAATTATTTTATTGTTCAGAATTTGAAAAATCTCAAGACAGACGTCTTTATGATTTACAGTGACATCTCATAATTTGAGAAACCATCTGAAGGCTTCAAATATTGTAAAGTTCTATGAAGAGCATTACAAAAAGTAGCAAAGTTAATAGCTACAACAATGAAAAATGGTTTTGAAAGCAAATAGACACACCAAATTCACCAAGCTGGAACTCTGAATTACAGCTCTTGGAGATTTATACGCTATCGTAAATGGCAAAAGACAGTAAAATTGTACAGGAAAGTACTTCTGCATTTGGACTCTCATGCTGGCTTCAATCCCTATGAGATATTCGAAGGCAAAGTGCCAATTGATCAATATGTTACTATTTAATGTGCAGTGAGTGCTACTGAGGAAAAATCAGAGAAACATTGCCTGTTAGCAGAGTCTGCGGTACTGCTGGCAGGAAGGAGCGCACGAAGTTGTGGATCACCCCATGTGGTAAGACAGCAGCCAGAAGTCTGATTCAGAATTAACAAAAGGAAACAGAGGGCGATGCTCAGCGTGAACACAAACGCGCATAAAGCCAGGCAGATTTCATTACTGAAGATTTTAATTTTGATTAAATGCTTCCTTTCATATCGGGTCACATTCATTGTTTTCTACCCTGCGTTTTCATTAATACTTTAATACACAGGGAACATTAAGTTGCATAACTTCAGTGTTGCAGCTGAAGATAGCATCTTTAATAACAGCTACAAAAGAGGTGCTGGCATTCACCACTCTCCAACTTTGGGATGCTCTGAGGCACCTTGGGCTGGCAGGGGGTTTGTGGCATGCAGAGCAACACATCAGCACCCACCACCAAAGCAAAAGGAAAGTGGATGACTGCAAGGGGAGCTCAGACTGTTTGAAATGGGAACTTATAAATGCATCCAACGCAAAGCAAATCAACATGATGGAAAGGCAGAAAGTATCAAGGTGGCAAGTACATTTGGGGGAAATGCTGCATTTCCCTTTCTTTCACAGCCTTTGAGAAACTGCAGTACAACGCAACTCCTCAAAAACTTCCCAGGCAACCACGGCGGTAACATGAAATGTTAGTTATTTGGCAGTTGTCTTTTTTTCCCCTTGTTTTTGTGTTTCTGCCTATAAATGATAAAACTTAAGTCTGGACAAAACTCAACAGACCACACTTTTTCTTGATTCCATATGAGCATGGGTACCCTCAACAGAAGTACCTACACTCAGTTTCCCTTGCCCTTACAAACCTGAACTGTGGAGTGCATGGTACCCTCCACAAAGACCTACCAACTCTGTTAATTCACCTCCTACCCATGCTGAGCAGCCCCTACAGGTTAATTTCCCAGATTTCCATCCAGAATTGTTACAGAGAGAAAAAGCAAATATGGTACTGTGCGAGACCAGGATCCTTTCATTCCTCCATGAACTCTGAATTAATTTTCACGTCAGTTCAGTCGCCTGGGTCTTTTCTGTATGTTTAAGCAGAAAAAGTAAGCTGGAGAACACTGAGACTTGATCTAGACTATCAATAGATGCCTAAAAATGAATGCCATATATTTTCAGGACAGTTTTAAGAAAGTAAATTCATTGCTATTAATTTTGGCAAACAGGATACTTAGAAGCCACTGAACTTGCAAGATAAAGCTGCTGGTATATTCTAACAGCTCACTCAGAAACAACTGAATTAAGGGGGGAAAAAAAAACCAACTCCCGAAAAGTACCTGGATTGCCAAAATCCTTACACTTGTTTTTCCGATACACAATGTGACAACATATTTTTGTTGTCACAGGATTTTCTCATAAATGAAAACTCCAGTGAGTGATGGATGAAACTAGAGAAGAAGATGAACACCAGGTTCCAACAGAGCCCAACTGGAGTCTTCCTGAAATGTGCACAGTGTGGACATTTCTTCTCAGGAAAACTGCTTCTCTCTATAAATACATCTCTGTTGGGTTGCACTACTTGAAACTCCTTTCTGTACACATAGCAAACATACAGTAGAACTAACAACATCTGATATCACAAAAATTCCTTACTAATATCCACTGTAACAATCTCAGAAATGTCAGATTAAGTTTCAACTTCACATTACAGTGTATTTATTGCTTAGACTTTGGGTAGTGATTACAAAACCACCAGGAGCAAGAGGGCTAAACAGGCAATACAAGCCTTATCTTGTCAGGAAACAAGAAAACACAAACCAGCAAATAAGAATCTTCAAAGTCACAATGTTCATTTATATATGAGAATCTAAAGGAAATAAAAAGATTTATTCTCTTTTCTGAAGAAAGTGCTTTGCTTCTGTTTGTGTGCTTGAATGCAACTGTTTGGCATCTTTCAGTGGGTTACCACGACAAGTCACTACTCAGAAGCTTTCCTGAACTTTCAGACTGAGGCACTACAGATACTTCATTCAGAAAACACTTTTAAATAGTAGACACTCCTAGTGTTTATACGAACTGTAAGGTGCATATAAGTACTTGGTCTTCTTTGCTATATTTCTTGTTGGCTTCACAGCAATGAGATACTAGTCTTAGAATTGAAATACTTAAGAGTATTATGTAGTACCAAACCCACAATACATGGGCACTGCTGCTACATGGTAAAACCTACTTGTGTATTTTGGATTTTTTGGGGAAAAGAAGTGTATCTGTTGCGTCCTTACAAAAGCCACAGAAATAATATTATATACCCACAAATCCACTGAATCCGCGTACCTGGTCTAAAACGGGAACCCTTAAGAGTGTAACAGTAAGAGGGAAAATAGAGAAATATAAAAGAGTTACAAAAGAGTTAATAAAAGTTATAAAGATACCAGCTATCAGAAGTAAGAACTGTCAGGAGCATTTATTCCCATTATTGTGTCAAACTTCTCTTATCACTATGTCTGTACATTTAATGCCTGGGTAGCCTTTGTTATTCTAACATGTAAAACTGTATGACAGACAAAACTAATCTCTCAGAGGAAAACAATTCGAAGAGGAAAGGGGTAACTCTGTACATATTCATCTGAAAAAACCCAGTAACAAATACCTCACTAAACTCTGCCAAGGTTCATGGAAACAACTGGGATTTGTATATACATCATTTGGATATAGGCCATTATCAAACTATCTAGAGAGTTAATCAACAGAGGACACTCTCAGCAAAACAAGACTGATGCTACATAATCAGAAACACCAGAGCTGTAAACAATGGGAATGCACATTATTCCCAAGCAGTATAAATAATTTAAGACTTCCAGAACTGAAATTAATCTACATACCATTTGAAGCACACAGAACCACCAATTCAGACAGAATAATGAAAGGTAAGGGAAAAACAGATGGATAATTAAAAAGATACTTTTCAAGTGGGAATAGTCTTAGCTTCGCACTGCTGGTAACAAGAAATAAATATCAAGTAAATCCTATTACATGCACATATATTTTATATGTTTTTTTTTTTTTCCCAGAAGGGATTGTTATGGTTTTTTTCCCCTACAGTCTGATTGGACAGTGACCCTGCTATATCCATCAACATCTGTCTGATTAACTCTTCATCTCTTCGAAGCATCATTGTTTTATAGGACACTATTTGCAGAGAGATGGAAACAATCTCATTTGCCCATATTTGAGATGGGCATTCTTCCTTTAAGCTCCCACTGCCCTACAAGTCAGCACCCTTTCATCCCCAGATGAAGTCTCCACAGCATACTTCAAAGGAAAAAGATACTTATGGTGTCTTAACCTTTCCTTTGAAACTGAATCTGTAGATCCAATATCATCTAGCAAGGCTAATTGCATAGTATGCAAGGGAATTACTATTATTTCAGTATAACCCACCATAGAGAAATGATGAAAGCTGAGGCACTGTTGTAACAGGCTTTACATAAAGACAGCACCACAAACACACTATCAAAGGCAAGTATCTTGCACAAGTACAACAGGAAAATGTCACAAAATATCTGTATAATCTGATAAATTACATTCAAATATCAGCCAGTTTACCCTGCAAAGAAAACCTTTGGAGGAGAGAAGAAATAGTGAAAAAAAGAAAAGAGAAAGAGAGAGGGTATGTGATTTCATGGTTAGATATTACCATAGTTCTTTCATCTTATTAACTTGCTGTACTCCATATTTTATTTTCTAATCTCCTTACCCTCTGCAAGTTCTACATTTTCCTATAACACAGACCTAAATTAATTTAAAAGCTGGTTTAAGATAAAGTAGAAAAACATGGAAATCCAACAGAGGAACTAATATGAACATTTCATCATTAAAAAAAAAAAAAAAAAAAAGACTTCTCATGCAGGAAGCAACAGTGCTAAAAAAGAGTGGCATGTGCACAAGTAGAAGTGTGACCTAAACAGTTTGGAAAACTCTAACTGCATTAAACAGCTTCTGCTGCAAGAATGCAAAGGAAAGGTAACTAATTTGGAGACAACCATAATTTTTAAATTAAAAGAACAGTAACCTTTCTATGCCTCATCATGAAAATTCGCATATTCCATGAGTTCCATTAGCGCAAAAATAAGATAGGAATATTGAAACCTAAGTCAGAGAAGTGCTTAAGCCTGTCCCGGTGTTTCTGGAGCAATCATAAGTTTGAGATATGCTTAAAAGTTTTCTTCAATTAGGGAGGGATCAGTCAGTTCTCCCTCTAAATGCCAAAAGCAGGGAAAAGGCCTTGAATCTGGCAAAAGTGCATGTAGAGTGTTCAGGTATAAACCCAAACCAGGCCAAAACCCACCAAAAGCAAAACACAACAGAAAAAAACCCTCAAAAACCTTAGATAAAACTAACAGTAGTATTTTTTACAGGATGGGAGCTGCCTTCTCTATTACTTCCTTACCAAAGAGCAGAGAGCTGCAGTTACATGACCTGCATTGAGCACTGCCTTCTGTCACCTGTGATTTTACACCAGGGACCATCTGAGCCAGAAGGCAGCAGTTGAGCCCAAATTCATCACAGCCTAGAATGCAGTAAGAGGATCCAGCCCCACATGAGGTACCAGGGATTGAAAACAGCTTTGTCCATTTACGAAATATGTCATATGGTATTTATTTTTGTTGTTACATTTACCATATGAGGTTGGAAATTAGGACACGAATACTTTTTACACACACACACACACACACACAGAGATATATATATATATATAAAAATGTGTGTGTATTCCCACACTGTCCCCATACTCTATCAAAACACCTTTTGTTTCTCATGTTCACAAATAAATGTAGAGTTCTAACGTGTGTATGTGTTGTTTCTCACTAAATAAAATTAATCTAGAATTTATACATGTTTACTTCAGGCAACATGATCAGTCAGTAACAATCAGTTGTGTTTTTAAAGGCAGCCAAATTCTTCAGAAATGGGCTGGATGTTACTCGGTAACTTCAATTATTTTTCCATGTATTTTTCTCTTAGTAGCACCTACAGCCAGCAAACACTGAAACAATCATCCAGTATTTTTAAGACATTTGATGTCAGATGTAACAGTTTCAGAGGCAACAGCTATGAAAAAGAGCACAGAAAATAAGGTTACTTTTAATTATACACAGAAATTAATATCTAGCACAGAATAACACATTATTGATGTGGTAATTAAAATATTGTATTCTGAAAGATAAATATATTAGCAAGCCATAAGGACCTGGCCTTATTTTATTATACTTTAATAGAGAGGAAATAGAGTTAAACAGATGGCACTCAGTATTTCTCAATGAATTCAGCATCTGTGAGTACATGTTGCATAAATGCCAATTAAAATGTGTCCGAGTAAATTTAATTCCCTTGCTGATAGAATGTAAGCCAACCTAGCTGGCTAAAGATCAAGGTTAACCTTAATCGTCTGCTCAACTTGCAGCAAGTTGCTCTCAAATTGTACAGAAATTCCCAGTGAAATAATAAAACAGTGTTCCTATTGATTTGTATTCATTTACATTCATAATTCTCTTCTCAAGTGTTGGGCCAAAGCACAAAGGGGAAAAAAATACAGTGCTGTGTGAATCGTTTGACAAGTCTAAACTGAAGAAATATTTCTTTGATTTAAAAAGCTTCTGCGGAAATTTTCTGCAGAACTTGTCCTTTGGGTAATTTTATGAAGTAATTATTTTAGAAGTGACCTGATAATTTTTATGAACCACACTAGACACTTTTTAATTTCCTCTGCTCTATTACTGACAAACTAGCACTATCTTATATTAGGTTGTCATCTAAATTTTTCATAGAATGCAATGTGAATTTCGATTATTATACAAGCAAATACAAAGGACTGTATTGAAAAGATAAAGCAATACTGTTATGGAACCCCATAGCACTTCTAATTTAATTTAGCATTTTACTGTCTTGTAATGAGGCAGAGAAGAACACAACACCTTAGTTATAAAAAAAACCCCATCAAACACCATCCAAAGGCAAAACTCTGAAAACTTCGAGATTTTGCCACATATTTCAAGAATTTCAAAGGGCAGTCTAGGGGGTTTGTACCCAGGTAAGATGAGTATCCACCCTTATGAGAAAAGAGAAGGCATTTTTGTGATGTGCTGAGCCATCCATAAAAATTTGGTATCATTGACTAAACTGGGGCAAATGTACACCAAGCAAAGCTTGGATCTTTTGCAAAGCTAATCAATTAAGTCCCTTTATACATAATCCATGTGTGCAGTCTTTTCCCATACCAATTATTTCATGCTGGCAGTGTTTTGTTGAGGGAAAAGCCAGTCAGAAACTATAAAACATACAGCCCAACAGCAAATGAAATTAAATGCCAGAAGTGCAAATTACTATCTAGGAAATGAAATCTGAGCTATTCATGCATGTATACATACAAGCAATAAATTAAATTATGGCAGTCAGGGAAAAGACCTAAATGTCATTAGAAAGAGTGCAATGGAAACAGTGGTGCCACAATCAGCAACTATAAAATAAAAGCTTTCCTTGAAAGTGGGAAAACAAAAGGTTTACCACTGTTCTCTACAGTAGCAGGAATAAAATGACTCAGCAAGACTTTGAGGCATTTTTAGATTATAGAAATCATACTGGATTTTGAACAGTTCACTAATTCAGCAAAATCCACTTCTTGGGCAGTTCTGCAAGACTGGCTGGGGAAGACATCATGATGTCATTTACAGGAGGTCAGTGCTCAACAGAGTGCACACAAGGAGCCTCATTTTCAGGCCTATTAATCAGTGAGCTATTGAAGCTCTGGCTGAGGAGCACCTTGGAAAATCAGGTCCCTAACCATTTTAATAACCACAGACAGTGGTACTGGAGAAGAAAAGAAATACAAATAAAAATAAAAACACTCAACACAAAGCCAGGGTCAACAACAGACCTGCTTCCTAAATTCAATTATGAATGTCAGCAGAATTTTCAGATATGAATTTAAAGAAGTAGGGGTGGTACAATACTCCTGACTGGTTTGTCACTTCTAGTCCTTTACTGCAATAGAGACCACAGAAGGAACAGTAAAACACTAAAATCTTGAGGTAGTCAGAGGTTCTATATTACAACATGACTGACTATATAATGTACTGGGAAAAGACTCACATGGTCCAAAAATAAGAAAACTTCTCATGCAAAACACCACTACCAGGTAAGATAAATTCTGAGCACAGTCAGCATTCAGCACAGAGGAAGGCTGATGGAAAGAAAGACAGATGGACATGGCAACTTGAGGGTGAGCAAACAATAGTGCCTACCTCAAGTCCTTCCTGGTCTCCGCTTTTACCTTTGGGAAAAGCATTTTTCGCTTGGCTTACCTGAAAAGAGGATTTGTGGGGAAGAGCAAATTCCAAGGGACAAATGAACAGCCCCCAAACACCAGTTTTGTTTTAATCCCCTGCAGGAGTGCACCAGCAAAGAGGAAGAAGAGGTCTGTGTGCAGTGTCCTCCTTCTGTACTTTGGCTGTGCAGTTATTACTCCTGATTGCACCTGTGCTTGATTTCTGCACCTGCCTAAGATTCCAACCCTTTTCAGAGGCTTTATATCCTTGAACTTAAAAAGTTTCAAGGACAGGATCAGTCCAGTTCCCCAATCAGTTGATAACAGCTGAATGTCACATACATCACAGCAAACTACAAGACTTTTGAGAATGGATTATGAGTTTTTGATGGCAGAAGCATCTCCAGCTTCACAAACAAGATTCGCTACTGATGATTCGGACATATTTTTCTCAAAGTTCTTGGTTAAAAAAAAAGGCAGAGCACCTAACAGGATGCATCAGGCCCTACCAAGCAATAATCCTCACAATGATTGTGGTCATATTTAGATTAGATTCTTTACTCCAGCTTGAAATGTGCAAAATAACAGGATTCAACAATTGCTGTAATTCTTTGCAGTTGCACAAAGAATAAGCACTTAAAGATTCAACTGAGCAGCTTTCATTGTTTTCTACTGTGACTATTGTTCTATTTGTTCAGAAGAGGTGACCTTCTAGTAACCTTGTACAGTGGCTATAAATGAATGGAAATTTGACCTCACTTTAAGACCTCCATAAAAAGAATTATACTACAATGATTTTGCATCTTTATGTCAGCATGTCAGATAAATATTTTATTCAGTTGCTAACTGGATAATGCATTTTCAAAACAACTCACAATGCTGAATGCATTTTTTAAATATATCGCTAAATGAAGCACAAACTCAACTAATTTTTAAATATTTAAGTATATTTGACATTTAAGAAATATTGGACATATTTTCCTTAGTGCAAATGCATTATGCATTTAAAAAGTTTTAGCTGCCATTAGAAAGTAGTGCCTATGAATAATACATCTTTTTCTAATGTCTTTTTATGTACACAAAAACATCAATTTGTACCTGGCTTAAAAGAAATCTAAATTACAGGTAAGCTATCTAATGTGTCCCTTTACTACCTTTTGGCAAGATTAGTCTAATCAGAGTTTTTCCACTAAATTACCCAGATCAACAGAAACCCTGCACAATTATATCCTGTTCTCTAAAACAGCACATGATCTTTGCTCATGTGGGTAATTGCCAGGCTGGAAAATTGCAGTGAGGATGATGGTACAGATGTTCTTTTTCAGTTGACCAAACAAAATGAAAGAAAACAAGGCATTCCTGTTTCACAATGAATTCTACTTAAAATGCACTGGTTTATACACATTTGCACACACATAAACAAATATAACAGGGATTTTCAACGGATTTTTCTAACGGAAGATTACATTCTTCTGTTGATGGTACAAGAAAAGACTAGGTTTTAAGGAAGAGAAAGTATTAAGAAACATCAACGTGAAAAACAAATGTTCAATGTTGGCAACCTATAAGAATGCACACTAGGATACTTATTAAGGTAAAGTTCTCGAAGGGGATTTCAAAGCAGGATATTTACACTGGAGCCAGTCTTTTTCACTTGTGTGCAAGGACAAAAGACAAGCAATCTTAGCACTGAGAGGATAAAAAAAAGATTTGCCTGCACCCGTTATTATTGCTGCATTTACTGATCCCCATGGCTGAAACCAGCAATTGCACTTTGGGGGGATGAAGGGAGGTCACTGAGTGATGTCCTCTGTATTCACCAGAGACTGCTGCAGAGCCATGCTCACAGAAGGGACAGATCATGAAATCTGTTTTCCAGACCTCACAGCCTCTTGCCCTCCTCCCATCTTGCCCTTCTCTCCCCACAGCTACTCCTCATCTCTGTGCCTCTGGGTTCTCCATTATGTTTGTTCAGTGAGATTTTACCAAATTGTGTTGGTGTTCTGCTTTTTTCTTCCCCTTACCATTAACTATTTTAAATTGTACCCGACAGCTATCATTAAGCAACACTGCTGTTACAGTTGAGGATTTTTAACATTTAGGTTATTTCCAAAACTTCCCTGCTTATTCTCAAATACAAATTGATGCCTTAGGTTTTAACTTTTATATTTTCAAATCCTGTATTGCCTAGTGTGTGACTCTGAAGTTTCCTGTAGCCTGTTAGCTGCTGTTCTCTTATGTGGGTTAGACAAAACAAAGCCTCTCTAGGTTTGCTCTCCAAGGATACCCAGACTGTCCTAGGCCCAAAATGTGTAAACCAACATCTTTAGAAGGGGGGTAAGCTTGGGGAAATTGCATCATTAACTGAAATTTTAATTGGAAAATTAACCCTGATATGCAAATGAACCAAACTTATAAAAGGGTGAAGAACTCGTGACTCAGGGTCCATCTTGGGTGCAGCCTCTGGCCTGCCCAGGGTGAACCTTTGAAGGCCTTTCAAATAAATACCTGCCTTTATGCCCTTATTCCTGTCTAGTCTCTGTTTTTAGATGGCCACTTCAGGCATCAAAATCAAGCAAAGAAACAAGGCCTAGCAATTACTTTGCACTGGTTTATATCAGCACCAGTCTTCAGTTACGGCATTAGAGAGTGATGGAGATTTTTCTATATTACAGGAAAACAACAAAAGAAAGGAGACATGGAACCAGGCAATGGTGGTGCAGAGCTTAGAAGAGCACCTGTTTGAAGCCAGAACTCCACAGAATTCCTTCATGTAAGCGGCATTAGTTTGCAATATTATATGCACTGTTATGTATGCATATCCTGTATAATCTCTAACCAGGAACAGGGACAGAACTGTTCTTCCCATCAGCCTCAAGAATGTGTTTTATTTATCCTCAGTTAGAATAACGCAATTGAAAACATCTGAGAAGTGTTTTAACAGTAACAAATAAATAATTACTGAGAGTTACAGATGGAAAGTGTAAACATGCTATTTTTGAGCACTTCCTAGTGTTATCTGTGGGGAGGAGAGGCAGCTCCCATTTGTTTCCTCTACAGAGCACACAGCCATAATTACAGGCTGGGCTCACCCTCGTTTTGCAGTTCAGCTTTATGGGCAACTGAGACAAAAGTGCAGCATCTTTCGGGCTACATTTGTCTCTAAACCAGTCTGTCAAGGATCCATCACACAGGGCAGGTTCCTGAGATGCTGACCATCTCTCAAATAAGCAAGTGACGAAGAGGCAGAAAAACCATTTCATTTCTATGTAAAAGCCTAACGCCCACGGACTTAGTTGATGACTACAGGACCGATCATCCTCTTACACTTTCAAATATTTGCTGCAAGGAAGAGAGAAGTACAAGGTAGAGAGTGACTTATTCATTGACTCATAATGAAAGAAAATAATTTGGATTATCTTTCCCTCTTCCCCAATCCAAACTCCAGTTTGTGGTGCAGGATTTTAGCCACTTGTGTCTGGTTAAGCTAAGCACTGAACAACTTATTTTTCTTTGCCTTGCCCTGGCTACAGCTCTGAGAGGAGCTGAAAAAAACCCTTTTTCTGCAAAAGATGTCAGACTATTTGTGAACTACTTCTTGATTTGACTTGAGTCACTGAATAAATTGAACAAATACATGTTTAAATTTCAAGAATGTCATAATTATAACAGTTAAACTGCCTCCCATACAACACTGAGAAGGAAAGGGTATTAGCACTGACACCCACCATATATATCTTTGTGGCACACACAGGTTACCTCTCACACCCAAGAGGTCAGCAATTAAGTTTGTTTCTCCTTGTGATTCATGGAGAAACTTTTAATGCTGCCTTTCTGAACAATGTCTCAAACACTAAGCATTTGGTTTATGTGAGCAATAAAATTGGCAGCTCCACCCTATGCTTATTTGTGAATTGTGTTCTCCACAAAAAGTTAGGCATCCTACCAGAGTAATTTAGTTTGCAGCCATTTTAGGCTTCAAGCTGCTTTAAGTATTTGGTGTTGAAAATAATGTTGTTTTACAGTGATGCTGTCAAAATTCTTTCCCTTACCAAACATGTCAGCATTTAATTTACTAAGTAGTACTTGTAGCTTATAATAAAACTATCACATTTTTTACACCACGTTCACAGAAACAGCTGGATGTGCACACTAGAGAATTCACCAGCATTCACATGACACTTCATGACAAAAAGATGGACTAAAATTTTGGTTCTTCCAAGAAAAGTGAAGTTTAATCGAGAAGTATATAATTATCCATACCAAAATGAGAATACTAGGACTCATTCAGGTTAATTTACTGATGTTTCATGGTTTTGTCTAAAAGATTGCAAAAAATCAGCAATGCTAGAAATGGATCATGTGGGATTATTGTCCAGGTCCGAAATCTGTGATGTCCCGTAACTCAGCACCTGAAGTGACAAAACCACTCGTCAGCATTTGCAAATCTGGGAACAGAACCACGCTGATTGACTGTACTGTGCAAACCTGCCTTTACCTTCCTTAGTCCCAGTTTCCTGGCTGAAAAAAACCACACGGCTTCCCACACAGCCAAAGGTCACAAAACATTAGAAACATGCAGGCTGTACGAAAAACCTCAAATAGATGTAGAGCATGACCTAGATCTAGACATAAATACTGAGAGGATTTAGATCACTGAGCCCTTCAGAAACTAAAATGGGTTTATGTTAATGAAAATCCTTCCATCCTCTTCATACTGCCACAAGTCCATTCACATATGTTAAGAAATTCAATTTATGCACAGCTTTCTGTTCTTAGTGTCCTGTGTCTGCCACAGACAGACACGTCTTGACCACATTATCAATATGTTAACCTGAGAAAATATTAACAAGATACTTCCACTGTATTCTTACACTGACATTAAATTCTGAAATGAAAGACTGCTAACCAGTCATTAAATGGATTTAAATCATACTGAAACTGTACAACTGAGATTTTTCTATGGCCTGTTTGTAACATAAAAAGCATTTATTGTGATATGAATCTGTTAATTTCCGCTCACCTGTTCTAATGGGAGCATAAGGTTAATAAAAGATGCAGATTTAAATAAGAAGTACTATAATTGGAACCTCATCTTTACATTTACTCTCATACTACCAAATCCTGCAGAGAAAATGGCTGGCAGATTCCTGGGGCAAAATATATGAGGACTTCATATCACTGACTTTTATTGGATAATGAGGCTGCTGTCATACCTGGGTCTAGGCGACCATTTTATGTGTGCTCAAATTAAATTTACATTCTTTAACAAGCTCCTTGAAGCCCTGTTGACATTAGGTATACTCTAATTATTGCTGGACTTTAAAGTTTTAAGTAATCGTGTTAACTTCAATTCAAGTCAGATCGTTAAAGTTCAGGAACAGCTACAAGAGATGACAGGAAGAAAGAGGACTGCAGTTCAAAATATTCACAGAGATGTACTACACACAAGCAATATACTCTTCCCTAGGTTTCTATGTTTTCAAATGGCCTAAATATTGATAATTTTCAGTGACAAGACAAAGATTTTAAATCGTCTCAGAATCTGCACCCGCTATTCAATTCCAACCACAAGCTGAAGAAATCGTTTTATTGCCTCCCATCCCTTTCTCACAGACAAAATCCCCAAACTAAGAATCCAGCTCCACATGCTTAAAAATTTCATATTTATATATGCATACACAAACAAATATGCACATGTTCACTACTTGTTTGTCAGCAGTCCTAAAAAATCAGGAGATCCACTAAAAGCCCTGGCACCTCCCACGATCTCGACAGTGGCTCTGTGTCCTGCTGATTTCAGATGAGGCCTTGGGGCTGGAACTACACAAGGACCAACACAAGCAAGATTCTAAGCAAACCTGCTTGCAAGCATATGGTGGGATTTTTTTTTTTTTTTTTTTTATTTTTTTTTTTCTGGTTTGCTGTTGATTTTATAAAAATAATTTTAAAAGCCTCATTCACAGGCTACCTCCTATGTAATTTACCCGGGAGCATTTTTCAGCTAAATCATGACTGCTCCTGTGGTTGTGGTTGCGATTCTGTCTGATTGCAAGACACTGGAATGCAGGATTTTTATTTAAAGAAAGGTATGGAGAAGAAAAGACCTGTTAGAGTAATGCTAGTCACCAAACTTATGCCAATAAAGCAAATTCAAAACTGAAGATGAACTGTAATTCCTTGTTTATTGCATAGAATAATTATCTATGATTTTATAATTGGGTACACTCATAGATGATACCAAATTTAAAAGCATTGTATAAAACCACCTCCACAGAACAGACAAATGTTCTTTTACAGCTGTTCTTTTCATTTCCTTTGGTGGAACAGGTTAGCCTGTTATGATTTTGAAGTGGTTAAAAACTGTTTTCTTACACAAACTTGTAGCCCAAGGACAAATGCATTCTTATGTGTAGTAAGTGCAATGTGTTTCTAACAAAACCAATAAACTTTCGTGCTAAAGTGCTTTACCACCACTAACAGATGATTCCAATATTCTACGAATTAAATCATTTTATTTATGCTAGTACATATTCTTATGGATTTTTAAAAACTCAGAATCCGGTCTACAATTAGTTTTGCAACAGGCAATTGTAATCGAGTGATCAAATAATTTTCTGAACTAAAGTTAAGCTTACACCTGGATAAAATGAGTGAATCTTGGTTTTGTAACAGCAGAATCTCCATAGAAAGAGAGCCAAACCAGTAATTTATAAAACTCAACTCCATTTCAGTGACACTAAAATAACAGAAGGATTTATGAATAGTTTCTCTCCTTGTTACACCCAGATTACTGTGTCATCTGGGTAAGGCTGAAGACTTAAAGAGTATTTCACCTAAACTAATAAAGCTATTTACTGAATCTGAACTAAGTACTGAAGTTTACTTCTAATGAGTGTTGACTGATCTTGGCAAGGAAAGTGAATTAGAATACACATAGCTGAGCCAGACAAGTCATCACTAGTCAGTAAGTCCCCCGGGACAGAATGAAGAAAAATCGTCTCTCAGCTTATTTTTTTTCTGAAGGATCACCACAAATGCTCATGTTGATAGTAGCACTATCTTGACATCCTTTCAGAGCTGTTCTTAGCACTGGTAATATCTTGCCCTGCTGAGAATTTTTTTTACAAGTTAAAAAATGAAGCCATTTTAACAATTCATTTTGGTTTTATCTACCCAAACACTTGTAAGACACTCATCACCCCCATGTTTGCAAGCCTGAGATTTGAGTGTTGTCACACAAAGGATTAGTGGGCAAATCCCTCAGGGCCCGGAGTGCTCCATGTCAAACTGGTTTCCAGTGCAGCAGCTCTGGGGTGGCAAAGAGCTCTGCTCCAAGGGGTGCTGGACTGGTGGTCTGAGGATCCAGCTGGTTTGGATCAGCTTTTCCTGACACCCTCAACAACTCAAGTCGCATCTCTGCCTCAGTCTCCAAACAGAACAGAAGCAGTGATCTCTCTCTCAAAACCTATGTCTAGAAAGCCTAAATAAAAACTCGGTCTCCATGAGCATTCTCAGTAAAATTAAACTAAATATCACTAGAAGGTTCAAGGTGTTGTCATATCTAATTGCTTCTACCAAAAAGCAATGCTGTAAGGATTTTGTGAATGCCAGCACTGCCACTCTCATGAAATGAAAATAGGAAAAATAATCCCAACCTAACAAACATGAAGTATCCTGCAGTTGAGAGTTTTGCTGCTTTCATTCAGTTAAAGTTCAAGAAGCTCACAAAGAACCGCAAGGCAGAGCGACAACGCTCTGAAGTTGTCACTTGTTCTACAGTTTCATGTGTGCTTACATTGTTCTAATTTGGTAAATTTAATATCCAGTGACCTCCCATAATTTTCTCCATAGTTTAGTTCTCTTTAAAATAAATTTCATGTACTGTGCAATAGAAAAGTATTGCTAGAGCCAGATAAGTCAGGCCTTCTGTAAAACTTTTTAGGTGTGAAATCAGAATGCAAACAAGACAAACTCTTCCAAAACAATATTTAAAGGTTTAGTCTTATATTTCGTTTGTGTAAGTTGCAAACTCCAACAGCATTTGGCTAAAAAAACCAAAACAAAACTACAGAAAAAACCCCAAAACCCCTCAAACCCAAACCCTCTATTTGGCAATGACAGGTATTAGAGGCAGATGATTTGGAACACAGCACTGCTGGGACCACATTATTCTACTGACCATAGCTGGTCACACAGGAAGCTGGAACTCCTCAAAAGCTATTTTAGAGACATCAAAAACATTCACAGCCTAATATTATGATAATTACAATAATAATAAAGAAACCAGTATCTCCCTTAAAGTAAAAGTTCATCTGCTAAGCCTCTCTGTGCAAAGGACACAGCTCCTTTGCTCCCTGGAGATTTTCAGCTGAGCCACGTATTTGCTTGAATACTCATAAAAATAAGCAAGTATCACCGGCCATGAATCTTTTTAAAACACATTGTGAGATGGTCCTGGTTCTCTCTAACTATGCTTTTTGTTACCCCTCTGTTTCCCAGATTAGGATCCAAGACCAAAAAGTTTTGCTTAAAAACAAAAAGCCCTTCAATGTTGGTGAAGTGTTGGAGGAGGTAATTAGCATGGCCTTTGCATACGAGCTTCAGAGAACCTGGAAAAAGTAGGAGGAATTGGGTTTTCCTCTAATTGAAACCTAGTATCCAGATAAACTTGCATACATCTAACCTTTGTTCTCTTACTACAAAGCTGCTCAATTACACATGGAAAATGAGGCGCAATAAAAGCTATGGCATCTATTCACACCACAGGAATCCAGTTTAATTATTCCCACTAGCAGATATGAAGTGCTTCCTAATGCAAATACTGGACTCTCAGAACACTGACATCAAGGACCTGCACTTCACAGGGATGAAGTATAAAAAGGGTTGCATTTTACACTCAGTTTAAGCACAGCATTCTTTGATGATTCTGCTATGGAATTGGAAAGACAAGTATCTAAGTTTTCAGTAAAGTCCTTGCAGATTTTCTAACGTGACATATGAACATGCATATCAGATTACAGCAAAATGTATCTGTTTCTGTAAACAGCCACAGAAACATAACACAGTACACTCTGTATTCATTCATTCATGGCTCTGCCATTGAGACACAAGGAGCTGTCTGCAGGCCTCAAGCATTTTAGGGCTTTAAAGAGTGTTTTAAACAAGAAACTAAATTGATCTGCTAATGGTTTCATCAACAAATCAGAAGATCTTTATGGCATAAAATTCAGAACTGAAGCTTCAACCTAAGTCAAATTCTTATCTTTAAAGTCCCTTCCAACCCAAATCATCCTATGACTCTATGATTTATGGCAAACACTGAATGAAACCTCTGAGTAGAAGAGTTTCATCCCTGCTTTCTGCCAGGGCTCCATGTGTGACCTTGCCCATGGGCACCTCCATGTCCCCTCCCATCAGCTGCTCTCACAGGCCTCCTTTTCTGCTCTCAAGTTATTTCCAGTGTCTTCTCAGGCTTGTAAACAGAGGCAGTCTCCAAGCAGTGACTATAGGATGGTCACCTCAAGTACTGCAGAAATTCAAATTTATTACTGTCTGCTATTTTAAAATAAATAGATAAAAATAACCATGAGGGGAATAAGGTCCTGAATTTACAGACTGCCATACAGAGAGTCCCTTGAATCTTCTCAGAGTCTGTGGATTCTGTGTGAAGTCCCCTGAAGCAGTGACTGAGTGCCGAAGCGCACATCTGTCATGAGCAAAAGCTTTTATTCCAGTGACAGAATGGGAAATAGATTTTAGGAAAGTATCTGTGTATTTTCATTAAAAGCATGTGTCATATGATCCTGTGAGGAAAAAGGATCATGATTAGGCTATATTTCAAAAAAAAACAGTCACAAAGTTTAATTTCAGAGGAAAATTGGGATTTACAGAGTCCTCCATTCTGTGCTAGCAATCCAAACATTCTCACTTGTACCAGAAATGGTTTAGTTGCAGATCACCCTTATAAAAGTAAATTTATTCTGAGTGTCTGTGGTGAACAAAATATATGCGTATGTAAATTATATATATATATATGCATATATATTTCTTCTTCCAAAATACTGGAGCTAATATAGGGTCTTTGTTGAGAACTATGTTCAAAGATACATTTAAACACAAAGAAACCTTTTAAATACTACATTTTTAACTTGATATATAATTCAAAAAGATGTTGGATAAATGAAATGTTTTAGACAAATGTGGCAGATTCACCAGTTTCACTTCTGTACAGAGACATACACACATCTTTGCCATACACACAGCTTAAAATTACTACCATGTGCCAAATAAACTTTTACAGATGTTCGGCAGCAGAGTTCAAAGAAACTGCATTGTGTCTTCCTTGATACATACCAGCCAAATATATAAAAACAAAGAGATGTCAAGATATCAAATGAAGTGTCCGTTTGCTGATGTTCAGATAAATGAGAGATGCAGGGCTGCTAATATTCTCTCTTTCCCATTACTTGAATTACATTCAAAAGATGCTCTGCTGTTATTTTGAGCTTCCATCATGAAGGATTCCAGCTAAGCTATGACATGTTTTAAAGAGACTTTTCCCTGTGGCTTTTTCTACAAAAAACTGGGTATTTCTACATCACAGTACATGTGTGAAATCCTCCTCTGAGAAACTTTTATGTGCACACATAGAAACTGTCTCTCTCTCAGCATTTTATGTATTATTGAGGGAAAAACACGCTCCTTTTGGGGTGGGGTCACTTCTTGAAATTTGATCACAAAAAAAATTAGGGTTTTTGCTTGGTAAAACCAGTAATATGCTAGAAAAGGTAAGCCTTAATAAGGCATCACCTCTGCTTTTATTTTTTATTGCTTTGAAAGCAATTACACTGTAAATTCATGTAATAAATCTAAAAAAATCTTCTAATTAAGCCTGTAACTGTACATTAAGTTTAATTCATCATGTCCTGTTGACCACTCACATGTTCCATACTTGTGTTCCCATTAATGCATTTTCCCTAAGGCCATTTCTCACATTCCTACCTTTTGTACATTTCAACATCTCCAATTACTTCTTAAAAATAATTTTTAAAAACCCCACGAAACTTTCCCCCTTCACCAGGAAACGTTTCCTTTCTTTCTCTTCACTGTGGATTTCCCATTTACCTCTCTATCCCTGAAACACCCCCATGCACACACTTCCAAATTACATTCCCTGAGGTACAGGACAAGCAAGATTCAGTCTCAGAATAGTGACAGGTTTAAAGTATAATATTTCATAGCCCGTCAGGGCTGGGAAAGAAAGGTTTTTTAGCATTTAGTGAGCTACAAATTCCCTTTCCAATAAGAAAGATCCTTCTCCTACTCTGTTATTCACTCTCTCACTCTCTATACCCATGTACGTAGAGATAGATATATAGATAGATATAGATATATATGGTTAGGCACCCAATCTAATATATATCTGTTTGTATATCTCAATCACAGGTAATTAGGCAACTTTTAAAGATTTCTACAATCTATTGCTTACAATTTTCCTTTATTTTCTAGTATCACACAGGTAGATTTGCTCCATAGGAGGGAAAAGATGAGAAATAACACCAATGCAACCAAGAAATAATTCAAGGGAGTTTTCTGAAGCTAGATTTTTCTTTCATGCAAGTTTTGTGGTACGTAGCAAATTCACGTAACATAAAATATTTAACTTAATGGTTTTATTCTCCTTTCCTTAGGACGAACTGCAGAACTAATTTATGGCTTTCACACCCAATAGCATCCAAAGCTTTTGCCAATAAAAACTAGCACTAACCCTTCATGCTTTCTTCCTCTCTTAAATCTGAAATTTCCTCTCCTAAAACAGAGACTACAGTTATTAATACTGAAAAAATGCCCTTTTCTTTTGTGTTTTCTTTTTTTTTTTTTTTAAATAAAACGACAACTCATTAGAAAACACAATTTTGCGAACAGTTAAATTAATGAAGTCAGATTCCTTGCAGATTTCTCTCTCACAACCAGTTACTCCAGGCACCTAACAAGGTAGACTTCCATCAGTTAGGTCATTTCCAACACCTCTGTTCCCTGGTGCCTCAAAGGGCTGAACTCATGCACGCCACTTCCTCCAAAGTCTCTCATTCTCCAGCTGTCTTTCCTAGGTGCCTGCATTTCAGGAAATCTGTAGAAACAAATCGTTTTAGGAACTAGGCCCTGTCTTCAGATTTGGCTGAAATTGGCCAGTGAGTTAAAAAACTCAGTCGTTGTGGGAAACACTCAGGTTCACGGGGACGCACGTGTGCACGCACACCCAGGCACACACAGTGTAATCACATAAAACTCATTTCCTTCGGAAACCAGGCTAAAAGCGATTTAGCAACAGCAGATGTGAACACAGTTATGAAAAGCAGCTGCATGAGTTTTCCGTGAAACAAACAAACATAAGGTCAAAACGCATGCAGGTTCCTTTAACAAAGCTCAACTGGCAAGCCCTTGAAATATTTACATAAATATTTTAAATATCCTCTTTCTGTGGGGCAGAGGACATACATCTTGACATCAGTTCACGTAAGGCATGTTTCCTATTTTCTCTGGGTCGAATTCTTACCAACTGAAGTCAACAGAAGCTTTGACTATTAGATCCTACAGTCAGGATTTCTTTCTCTGAGTATATTGATATAATTTATCTGGGTGTGCTCATAGCTCCCCCCTTTCTCTGACTGCACTTATAGAAATAACGTTTTCATATATATTTCATGCAATGGATATATTTGAGCTTTTCCAAAATCTATCACGGACAAAAAAACCGTAAGAAAATCTTTGTAACAAAATGAATTAGAACCCAGACATTTGGAAACAAGTATCTCCACAAAAACAGCCCTATGGTTTTAACTAGGGAGATGAGCTTTTCACTGCTTCTGACAATGGAACACACTCTGGGCTCTCTTCTGAGAGACATTTAGCAAATACTTTGTTACATCCAACTTCAAAAGCCATCTGGAAATTATCCTGGGGCATGTGTCATCCTGGTAACACAAAAACAGAAAACTGTGAGGGATCCTGGGGGGCAACAGAATCCAGCCCTATTGTCTCCTCTTGCACTATGCAAGAGACATTTAATCCAGAGAAGTCCACAGCACATCCACCTTTTATATTCCACAGTTCTCCCATCTGCTTCAGAAAGCTCAAGAAGAAACCAAAGCAAGGCTCTAATTAACCACCCCCCTCAAGATACCTCATACTCAAGAATCTGTGCCAAATATTAGTTTATACTTGGTCTGACAATATTGGGTCCCAGTACGTCATGGGAGCTACATTTCCTTTTCAAGTGTTCCTCAAGGAAAGCTTCCTGCACTCAACCTCCATACTTTGAATGTTTCACCTAACAACAGTACCACTTCCAGAGGTAAAAAGGGTTATCTTAATCTATGACAAATGCAAGAAAAGATAAAAAATTGCAACTAAATTTTGTAACACTTTACTACTAAGGGCTCAGTTTTGCAATGTACTGACCAGTTTCACAGGGGATGAGAGGGTTTGGGCTGTTACTTTTAGCTCTGCGGCTGATCTCTTGATGAATAAAATACCTAATCCCCCTCTCCCAACTGGATCTAGAAATAATAACAATTTTTAAAAAATAAACAATCAGAATTTTAACAGCTACCTCAGTTATGGGCTGCTTTCAGAAATCTCCTTTTTGTACTAACTGAGACTCAAATAAAACTCAAATCACCTCTGCAATGCAGATCTGGGTAAAAGTTAAAAGAGATGAAGAAACAAATGCACCCACTATTGAGTGCACTGTCAATCACATCTCCTCAGCCTACAGCCTGAAAAAAAAGACCATTATTAGGATTTACAGTGAAGCACAGATACCCTACAACACCACAACTTCTCAATCTCAGAAAACAAATAGCCTAAGTCTAGTAAAACCTTGGTGATTACCAGCCATAGTTAAAACTGGGATCAGTTATCTAAACTGAAATACATTCAGCTCACTCTGAAGTTTCCAAAAACTGCTTTGCTCTTTTAAAAAGAAAAAAGGGCCATGTACTTTTACTGATTCAATTTCTATTTGGTAGAATGGACAGTATTTTTCCAGATTTGAATGAATAAATCAGTTGTTGAAACAAGGCCTCTTAAACTGAGTGAAACTCTCTTAAGTGTCTGCATGTATCCCTGCTTGAAACACCATTCTCAGTTTTACTCCATTTTCCCATTCTGTCACATTTGATCTTTCACAAATACTGGGGGCACAACTGGATTATTATTATTAAGAATCTGAATAGCAAACATTTCTTAGCAACATGTGAGACTTAAAGTACTTCAGTAGAGTAGGGAAGACAATGCAGTAAGAGCTTTGCCTGGTAAAATGCATGCCACCTCCAAGGTGAGCACTTGCTGTTCCCTTCACTCAGGAAGGGGAGGGAACGGCAAGTTCAAGTCAGAAAATGAAGATATGAAATGTAAACAACAAAATTAACTCCATCTAGGATGACCTACTAACATTTTAATTGCATTTTCAGCAAAACACAACTCATAATTAATGACGCCACCAAATTTGCAGAGACACAAGTAGAGTGCCCAGCATAGCTCTGAAGCTTGTTTGCTGCCAGTGTTTATCTGATGTACCAGGAATATAATTAGAAGCCAGTAATCATGGAAGGAGGTCGACCTGAGAACTTGGTCTGCAGCCTGCATGCTTGAGAGATGTTATCACTGCTCCCTGTTGAGGAAGATTACTAGTACCCAATCTTGTTTAGTGTTTGGGATTAGAATTGTGTTCTAATGACATCTTCTTGCCTTTTTTTCCAATGCAAATTCTAATTTTGTAAGCATGTGCCTATTTTTTTACTTTGCTAGAAGAATATACTTCTTCGTGTCCATAATCATGTAAGATAAGAGAAAGACTAACATGATCTGACAGTTATCAAACACACAATTTCCTAGAAAGATATCCCCACCACACCTTGAAACATGTTAATATTATCTGGTGACTTCTGCCCTCCCAGACGTGTTCTGGATTCTGGGAATCAGGGTGTGGTTTTAGCTTGAGACTGCTGTCAGAGCAATGAAAGGCTGCCTCCACTGCAGCACACAAACTGATACACAGCTTCATGCACTGGAGAACAAAGCCAGATCACAATGCCAGCAGCATGACTTTGACCTTGCAAGGCAGTTGCTTATCCCACTGAAAAGTTTAGCAATACTTGCCACAGTTTATTTGAAAGAAGAGGAAAAAACTGCCCCCAGTTGTTTTGGTTGGTTTCATTCTGTATACTCATGCATACAGAAAGTATTAAAAATTGTCCCAGTATGCATTTCTCTGCAGTAAAACTCACACAAAATGGTGGTTTTTTTGTCATCAAAATGTTAGTCCAGCCCCCATCTAAAGAAGTAATGACTACACATATTTCCTAGTTTACAAAAGCAAAAGTAAACCAAAACCTAAAATGAAGGAAAAGTTCCGCTTCCTTAAGTGAATCCTTAAGGTAAAGGAAATACAACTGATTTTTTTTTTTTTTTTTTTAACATCTGCCTCAGGATTGGCACATTCTAGAACAGTTTGCCAGTGCTTAGCTGCTTAGTTGACCAGGTGGAAAAAAATTTAAAAATAATTTTAAAATTATACATTAGAAAAAAGTAATTAAAAAAACCTCTTTCGTTCCAGCAAACGTTTTTTCCTCCTGGAAGCCTTCCCAATAGTTGTGAGTCCTGGTGCCTTTTTGCATGGACAGCTCAGACATCTCTGGGCTAGCCCACCCTCCTGCAGTCCTCTCAATTTCTTTGCTCTGCTTCTTGGACCAAGCTCTCAAGCTCTTACACTCCTAAGCACTCTCACAACTCCTGCCTTTTGCATGGTTTCTGGGCTGATTCTGGCACGGTTTTTTTCTCAGTTCCTTTCCAGCAATGAGTCAATCTGTGGTGCAGCACAAGTCTCAGCACAGCAGCTGCCTTCATCTTCCTCTTACGTTAACGAGCAATACTCTGCTTAGCATCTCACACAAGGCCAAGCTTTAAAATGAGTTGTAGAGCTCAGCAGCAGCTTTGCTGCCTTTTGTCTGGAGCTCAGGATTCCTCCAAGGCTTGTTCCTTCTCTCAAGTAGTGTTCCAACACAGAGAGATTTTCTTTACCTTTCCAGAAAGTTTTTAAATGTGGGTGCCTACTTAGATGGCAAAGCCAACAGCTGAGATGTTTGCAGTTTGATAAGAAAATACGGCACAGCATACTTGAAAGATGGGAGGTTGCTTTAGATTTCATCCATCAAAAAAAAGTACTCATCTGCACATTTCTCTCTCTATTTTTTTTTTTTAACTCGAAAAGTCAATGTGGGCATGGAATGAATCTAATTTTGTATCCTAATGGGCCCACTAGTATAAGCCTGGTTTCTTCTGATTTGCATCTGCTCAACCTTAATGAATTTAAGGAAGCCAGGAATTCTTCTATGATACCTATGATGTTAGTAGGATACAGAAACCAGAGGAAAAATAACTTTATAGGAGGCAGAAAAGAGAATTTGTTGTTGTACAGACAAAATACCTGACTTATAAATCCAGAAATATGTATACAAAATACTTTTGCTTGCTGTTACAGAACGACCTCTTAAAGAAAAGATCTTAAAGAAAGACCTCTTAAAGCCAGTTCTTCCATATAATTTAGAACAAAACCCACATATCCTATCATTTTCCTGTGCCATCAAATATCCATCCACTTTGGAATTCAGCAATAGTCACAAAGCCACTACTGAAACCATGAGATAACAAGGAACATCATGCACCGAACTTCAAGAATGTAAGGAGCTCATTTATCTTAACATGGAGCACAGGTGCCACTGGCACATGTTATCAGTTCAACGTGCTATTTTATGCTTTCAAATATTGAAGGTACCAGTACCACCAGGAAGATGGGAACAAGTCTTCCTTTTCAGCTCCTTACACAGCTTTTTCCTTTTTTGTGCATTACAGTGCAATAGTTCATATCCCACCAATCCTGCTTTTATGTCTTCCTCATTAAAATACCTTTTCCCGGATAAAATATTTTTTTTAATTAGTCAATCTTTTCTGTTACCCTGAATTGTCATGTCACAAGAAGATGCATAATGAGATTAGGAGTTGAAGTGGAATCCAACATAGGATTCTGGCATTTGAAGGTTATTTGTCATATGGAGATTCTTGCCATATCAGCCATTTTATACATGGCTACAAGGGAAACATCTGCAAGGTCTAAGAGTGATAAGGAGTAACCTGCCCTGCTACAAAAAAAAAGGAAGACTGCATTCTATTCAAAGGCTGCAGATAAGACTTAATGAACTAAGATTTCATAATGAAGAAATGATGGATAATGTAGACCTAATATATTCCACATTCACAAAAGCATCAAGAAAATATGTCAAAAAGAGAACCTTAAGCTCTTTTTTTTTTCTTCCCCTCAGATGTATTTGCAGCCCTGAATAAAATATGGCTAAAACAATTTTAAACAACTCTCAATATCAACTTTTCCAGAGATTCTATTTTTAAATTCTCATCTTGTGATTCCACTCCCTCTCCTACACAAGCTTTCGCAAGCATTACTAAAACAGACTATTTTAAACCACGATGGAGAATACAGAGAGGGCACTGAAATATTAGCTTTGCTGGCCATTTTCACAGAGAAGAGGTTCAGCCACATAAATTTTAATAGTACTCTAGCTGGTCATTTCAGAATGAAACAAAGCTAGTTGGTGGCATGGAAAAGAAGGATTGTATTAGAAGTTAAAGGAGGAGAAAACAGAAAAACCTTTTCACTGACAATAAACAACAAGCTTGACCTTTTGGAGGAGGGTTCTTGTTCCGAACACTGCATCTCAAATGAGCTGAAAAGGAGATCTTAGCAGCACAGAATGATTTATAAAATGGCAAATCCTGCAGCAGGAGAGAAGAGGGAGCCCAAATGACAATGGACAAAGGAATTAATCCCCATGACTGCAGACAGTGTTTCACTTCTAGTGAAGTCTGCAACCAAAGGCATTTGCATCTGCATCCTGACTGAACTCCTCAGCAATTCTGTTCAGCAGAGGCCTCGCTTTGCATCTCCACTGGAATGAAATGAAACCCAGATATTGCTAAGTAAGTCCCTGACACTTCATCTGGCTACAGCCAGTACTACATAGGCTGGTTTTAGTTTCGGAGGTATTGAGACATGTGAGTTTCAAAGCCAAAAGAAATCTCGGAAACAAACAGAACTTCCATTCCTGATCAAGCCCGTCGCACCACAGCCCTTCAAAATACTTGCAGCCTTGTCAACAGTTCTCCTTTCAAAATATATTGCTGAATCCAAGAGTTAATCTAAAACATTTTAGTTGGCTGGGAACTGCTACTTCTCAACCCAACCCTAATTGTGCCAACATTTTTTTTTCTTGTCCCAGTAACTTCGAGTTGTATTCTTGAAAAGATTGTTAAAATATGTTACGAGACTTGTCCTTCACAGCAGTGATAGCAGAGCGGTAAGCAAAGAGGCTTTCATCATGTAACAACTCTTAGCTGCCAGCTTGCTTTACTGCATATTAGTGAATAAAATGGGATAACCACGTGTTGTACAAGTGTAATTGGCTGAAGTGATCGATATGATTGGCTTCCACTCGTGTGGTTTGCGTAGCCACACAAATCAGTTTGCATTTGCCTAATCTCTCAGTTGGCGTTAAATAGCCGAACGCGTAATTTGGGATTGGCATTCAAAAAACATTAAAACCAATTAAGGGCAATAAATGCTCCTAGGAATGCCAAAGGAAAAGCCTGGTATCAAGACTTCTAAATTAGACATTAAAGACATTAAAAAAAAGATAAAAGCAAGGAAAAAATCCTGTGTAAGCAAATGTATCTGGTGAAAAAATCATTCTGCAAAATGCATTGGAAAAGTGACTTTGTTTTGTAACTATTTTCATAATTCAGCTCTTATGTTACCCGTAATGCTCCCAGGTCTGTGTAGGACAAAGGGAACTCTGCATCCAAAAAAGTGATGCATATGGTTTTAATTGCTTTTCGCAGGAAAGTCAGGGTCCAATGTAAAGAAAAGTTATTCCAAACTCCAGCTTGCAAACCAGGTTTTCATGTGAAAATTTCCAGTAAAAAAGCAGCAACAGCTGTAGCTGGGGCTATAAACTGGCTTGGGACAATTTTTTTTCTGTCTGTCCACTCCCAATCAACTACCATCCACTTCTGCCTAATCAACACTGGTTTTACTCAGCACAGTCAAGGCTTCCCTCACAAAATCTCTTCCCAGAAAGAATCAGCTGTACTAACAGCAATGTCCAATACCTTCCTTTTCCTTCAGTTCTCTTTTTTTAAAAAAGGTCTTATATACCTGATTGTGTCTGAAATCATTCATTCCTGAAATCATAGGTTTGATACATAGTATCGTTTTAAAATAAGGTGGTGAAATACAAAATTACAGAAAGCTACTGCACAGCAATGAAGCTGTCTCTTCTGACATTAAGCAGAGCAAAAGAAATCAACTTTGAACGTCAATAAAATGTAACCAGCATTTTCCTAATTTGACTCCTTGCTCTTGGCTACAGTTAGGGCATTAGGCAGTGAGTAAACCTTCACTTACAGAAATTGTATGCAATTACACAGGACAGCTTTAAGGACTTCAGAATAAATGCTACCTTTTTTAAAAAAACATTAATCTAAGAATTTCCGTAAGTGAGGAGTGTCTGTTGTTATGTCCTCTACTCTTCCAACTACCTGTAATGTGTTTAACTCTGCAAGGGAACCACTCTTCTGTGAGGGGAAAGCAGAGGAATGTAGACTGTGCAAAGATAAATGTTGGGACCAATGTAAAGGTTAGCAGAGGATATGGGAAGAAATATTTCAAACTTCAAGAAAGAAGAAAGATGATGTGAGAGATAATGAAGATATTAGCATAGCAACAAAAAGGTAAATATCGTATTCTGAATGAAAGATAAGGTGTCTTAGGTCTAATAAATAAATAGAATAAGTACATCAGAATGAAATAAAAATAATAAAATATAAATAATAAAAATAACAATAAACAAACCTGCTTATCTTGTTGAAATTTTACAAAGCACTGACTAGTAAATTTACAGAAGATAGTTACTATTTGGTAAAAATTTCCTGTCAAAGTATAAATACAAATACTTTGTTTTGTCATGATTCACAGAAGGTCAGAATTGTTAGCATCTGTGATGGATACAGAATAAGCAACTACAGCACAAGAATTCAGTTAAAATGCTAATACATTTTGTGGTTGCAAGCAGCCACTACAAAATGGCATCTGAATGAACTCCCTCCAGAACAAATCTTCACTTGTATTTTCAATAAAAGTATGGATGTGATGGTTAAAGCATGGAGTGAAGAAAACATTTTCTACAAAGGTGCATGTATTTAGGCTTTTGTTTTTCTGTGATTGGATTCTTTAACTCTTACATATGTAGGGATGGGATTACACATTTTTCAGATACTCTTCGTCTATTTTTCAGACATATTATTAAATATGTTCAGCATTTAGACTTTCAAAACAACATTCCATTGGTAACCAAGGAATAAAAAAAAAACCCAAATAAACCAAACAAAAAACCAAAGCCCAAAGAAAAGAAAACCAAACAGAAACGAAAACACTGTAAACGCTGACTTAACATGCAACCCCCTGAAAATGCATAAAAGAGGTTTATTTTAACCTATAGTCAACTTAATGCAATTTAGGTATCTTACATTTAATGAAAGAGCATTTACCAGTAACATCCAAGTGAAACTGGAGGATGTGAAATTCCCTGAAAAGCAAGGAGGCTTTCCTTTCCTGCATATTCTTAATACACCATTCCGTAGGTCCTTGGCTCAGCACGAGAGAGCTTTTCACATGAGAACACCTGAACAGACCCTTTAGCTCAACCATGCTTTTTCGGTGATCAAAAGTTTTGGTAGTCATCTCAATAACAAAAAACCAGAGTTTTTCAATTTGAAACTGAACTCAGAGAATATTTTATGTGAAAAGGTAGCCCGGAATTGATCTGATGAGTTGTGTAGTCTAGTAAGTTGAATCAATGGCAGTGACATATTTAAAGACAATCCGAGAACCAGTTTTTGCTGTTCTTCTTAAGTAAGCTTGCACTCTGTGCTCTTAAGGCTTAGAATAAAAAGCAAGAAAAGAAAGGAACAGACAAAATTCCCAAGGCTTTCAAATAAATACCTTTTCACGTTAACATTTCTAGTTCTTCAAGGGCCGTTCACAGTCTATGTATAATTCTTCTACAATTCAATGACTTAAAATTGTGACTCCTACTTATGACTATATCTTCAATCTGAGAGAAAAAAGTCTGAGTTGCCAATACTTATATTGTTAATTATGTATTTTCAGTTGGTTTTAAAGCACAGGTAATCAAATTAATAGATGTTGGCATGAAAAAAAACCAAAGCAGTCTAACACAGACGTCTTTAAGGTTGTTCAAGAAACATTCCTAGTAAATTTAACACACTTTAAAAAGGAAATTCCTGGATGTAACTGGTGATATCCAGCTCTTTGGAAATGTGTATCCTCTTGAGCATTAATTTGGCTCGATGTTGAAAATATCAACAGTTTATGGACTAAAGCACAAGAACAAGAAAAAAGAAATCTTGTTTATAAGAACAGCAACCATCAGACGTTTGTTAATGTTCTATAAAGGGCTCTCAAAGTTCATTAAAAAGTATATAAGCCTTTCTGTTCCCTTTTTGAGAAAAGGCATGTTGCCTCTGTACGTGATGACAAGGATGTACTGGAAAGGTTTTTTGGTATCCACAAATCCTTCCGAGAAGAACAGCAGCATTGCCTCCAACGTGCTCTCAGAGAGAGGTTGTTTATTAATTGACTTGTATAAAAACTGGTAACACTAAAAAACTTTTGCAATACATCCCTGCTGTTGCTTTCATTTTCCGTGCCTCCGTTTCTCCTCTCTGTCTGTCTCTGCAGCAACATTTAAGTGTCCGTTCTCCTAGCAGAAAAGTGTCACACAGGAAGGGACTTTGGATCTGAAAATAAAATAGGTATATGGGCAAGTGTCTTATCCTTGTGCTTTACAATCACCAGGGCCAAATATGTAAAATTACACAATAATGTTATGGCATGCAAGTGCTATAACTGCACCACATCACTTGGTGGTTTAATAGTTACAGTGCTTGCCCAGAGGATTTCTTGGGGCAAACAGCAGCAGAAGCCAGAGAAGATACTTTTAGAGCAGGAAGCTTTGCAGGGTCTAAATTTGAGGAAGAGAGCCATACTATCTTCTGTCCAAGGGAGTCTCTACTGCCAGGGACTGCCAGAGAAAACAGGCAAACAAGAAATCTTGCTCCAATACCCGCACATTTTATTTTAAGACAATTCCTCAACTCTATGCTTCTTATTTTATCTGAATACAGGCTTTTTCCTTAATCTGAGATGAAAATAAATAGCTGAAAAGAAAAAATAATGTCCTATGGTCTAGAGAAAAGTCAAAAAGACTTGACCTTCACCTGTGTGAAAGGTTTAAAGAACCTCTATGCAATAAGTGTAGAAATACATTTTCAACTCTTCCTTTTCATACAAATTGAATTTCTAGACATCTAAAACGTGTGTAACTTCACCATATGAGATCTTCTGATGTGAATGCTCCTAAAGTCAGCATCATGCCAGAGAAATTCTCAGAAACCCACTGTAAATAAAAGCCATGAACTGAAGTATACTAAGAAAGTGCTTAATTTCTCTTGTGGATGATTGAAAACAACTCATTGAACAAAGGAACAGAAGCAGTTCAGATAATTATCACCAAAATAATTACAAAACATTGCTGTTACCATGGGGCAATAACGGAGTGACTGAAATGATGACAAATTTGCATTTGTTCTACTGAAATAAATAATTTAAAATCCTGATTCTGCTACTGTGAATGCTTGGTTGTGGGATCTGGCTACTTTTGTTAAGTTTCAGGATATCTGTGGGGAGACCACTTCCCAATTTTTTGCTTTCTGCTAAAAAGGAATTACCTTCTTTTTTTCTTTCAATACTGGTTTTCCTGTGCCCATTTATTCACAATGATTTTATATTCCAACTATGTGATTGACTTGCAGAGCTTATTTCAATTATCCAAGCACGATTTCTTCCTTCTTACTTTTGAACCCATAGTCATCATTACTACATGTACATGAACATTAAAGAATTTACTTTGTTCTTTAGTTATAAAATAAAAATTCTACAATTCTATCCTTATTAGTTTTGTTTTCTGTCTTTTAGTTAACACTCAAGATTCTAAGAATATCTTTTTTTCTTTCCCTAATTTTCTTTCCTATCTGAAAAACCTAATACCATAGCATTTCTCTCTTTCTCATGTAGCTGTAACAAAATACAGTGGGAAATACCTAATTGTATAGCTTCATAATTAAGATAAGTGAAGCTGAATAAAGAATTGGTCCTATAAAACTAAAGAAAATGAAAGAAAGATTTGCAATTAGTATGGGCTCATAAAGATGCTACAGAGAAAAAGTACATTTTTGTACATTATAAAACATTCTTCTAAGGCCAATGCAAATTAATATTTACAAATTGTTCTGAATCTTTTTTTCTAAGTATACAATAGTTCACTTGTTAACACTGACATATTTATCTGGCCTCTCCCAGTTGTAGGAAAAAATTATGTCAATTTTCCCTCAGACTGCCTTCCTATTCTGTCACACACATTATTTCATGAAACATGAATCCAAATGTTCTGTTTCTTTTCAATTTCCTTTCACCACAAATTCCAGAGTCCCCCTCTTCATGGCTTTTAGTAACAATTCAGCCTTTCTAGTCTAATGGCAAAAACTCAATACTGCTGTCTTTAATCAGGCTACTTTTCACTTCAATGTCTTCAATACCGAGGATTCAACCCTTTGTTAGAACTACTTTTTTTCCAGGTCAGATGTTATGTCTGTGATTCCACATTAAGGGTCTATTCTCATAACAAACACCAAGCCTTTATGAGATGTCTGAAAAACACAGACATAGGAAGAAAATAAAGTAATAGATTTTTATTAAAGAACACATTTTAGAAGCTTCAATAATCAAGTAGTCAGGCACTTCTAAAAGACTCAGGTGATTTTGTACCTGGATGTTACAAGTATAGTTCATGCAAAGCTAACCCATATTACTTGGAAAAGAAAAAAGTGATGTTCAACTAATTAGAGGGAGTAGAGTATGTTTGTCTCTTTCCTTTCCAAACCAAAGATCCATTGGTTAGTTGGTTCAAACCAGCTATGACCACAAGTTCATGCCCGACAGCTGAACAGATGAAAGTGCAAGGAAGCTGTGTTCAAATTACAATCACAAAGCTGACATGATCCTGATACTTCCTATCCTAATGAGCTCACTAATAGAAGATGTGACAGACTGTACAAATAAGGGGACACCATTTACTCATGCACTGAGGACAAAAACAAGTACGTGGATTTTCTTATTTCGCAAGCTGCGGCTTTTGAATGGTTCATCCTGTGGGCAACATACTGCAAACTGTAACCTCAGTGTGACCACAGGAGCCACAGTACACAGGCAAATCCCTCTGAAAGTAAAGAACAGAAAATCATTCAATGAGAAGAAATAGCTACCTTTCACATACTGCTGAAAGCCAAGTCTCCAGCCTCTGACAGATTTTGATATAGGCTCAATATGCAGCTCTTACTGTCTAACTCATCTACGAGCATCCTTGACTGGGAAGAACAACCTCCCTTCATCATCCATGTCTCCTGATCCCCAGGAATGAAATACTCCAAAGAAATATCATATACCTCCAAAAAGTCCACATATGAACAGAACATAATAGCAGCCAGTATGTAAGAGACATAAAAAAGCCTATACTACAAATTGAAAACAGCGTAAGTAGCAGACCTCAGGATAACTCAACATAAAAAAACCAGGGATGTTGTCTGTTCCTCTGGATTGTGTACATCCTGGGATTCTGCTCCAGAAGAACCAGATGTTTGCAATTAATACAGATACATTAAGCTCAAAATTGGTTACATAATGAAGAGCAGTGCTGATTCAGATGTGTTTATAAACAGAGGTGATGCTGAAAGATACACGGGCATTTAGAAATGCTATGTATATTTGTGTATGATTTTCTGCATGTAAACTGGCCTCAAGTGTTATGCTTTGATTAATCCCTATAAGTCAGACTTTCAAAACTAAGGAAAATTTACAGTAACAGCAACCACAGAAATGATACAGGGAAAAAAAAAGGTTTACCTACGGAAAATACTTGTTTCTTTAAAACTGGGGATTCAGCTCAGGCATCCTTCCCTCTGCAATACCATGCCTTTCTAAGGACACAGGTGGTAGGAAAAGATTTGCTTCAACAGTGTCAATACCAGTAGAAGATTAGGAAAATCACGATAAATACAGCTCTTCAGCATTCAAAATGTGTAGCACCTCTCAGAGCCACTAGCAAACAAAAAACACAGTTTGTGTCTTAAATGGGTAGGACTACATACTGGCTGGAAATCAGCTAAACTCTTCTGGGTTTTATCTAACCTGGCAACCTGGAATCTGTTCAAATCAAACTATTTCTTCATTGGATATAAGCAATATGTTTTAAAACTGCAGCACATTAGGCAACAGAAATACTCACCATACTCATCCTGTCCCAAGGGATCGTCAGGCTAAACAAGAACACAGCTGAAAAGACTGTAAATAACTTATCATGGAGAAATAAATACCAGTTTCTTAAGGGGGCACACAAATTACCTCTCAGTCACTGGTGTGCAGATAGACTTGATTTTCAGTGGCTCAAAATTCTTGCCCTGTGATGGCAATTGCTTGCTTTAGCACTGAGTTGTAAAATCAATTATACGACCCTTATGCATAACCATAGCTCATTTTCACATATTGATCATTACTGGCCCAGTTAATTCGTTTATATAGTTGTAGTTTTGGAACAGTAAATATAAAAGGTTCCACTTTACTATGTTTTCCAATGCCAAAGTTATTTTCATATATTTAAAACAAAGGAAGAAAAAATAAATATGGAACTCTGGAAGCTGTCTTGGACTGAAAAGAACTCACTGCTATATTAGAAACATGACTCTAATGAGTCAAAGAATTAAGGCAAAGTAAGTGACATACTGTAACCAGGTTATTGCACTTAGGTCTGATCCTAAGGATGACGGAGAAAAAAAACTTCTGAAATGCTAGCATCAATAACCTTGAAGACAGTTAATAAAAGGTATAGAATTTGAACAGAATTATGTAAGAAGGCTGTAACGGAATATACCACGATTCCCTATTTTCTATTAAAAGAGTAAAGGGATATTTGAAAAGACTAAGCACCTTTTGTTGCAATGTTTAAGCAGATTCTCACGTTTCCAATCCCCTGTTAGAAATTAAAGTGCCAAAGTTCCTGGTAAATCTTAATAAGACCATGCAATTGAATTCATCTCCAGGTGAACAAATGGGAAGGAAATATTCATCTCACAGTGAACAAATGGGAACAGAAAGGAAGGGAAATATTATGCTAGGAGTGCTATTCAGTTCTTAGAGGTTCCCAGAAGACTGACGTCTGAGTACTGCAGTTAGAGCCAAGAAGGATTTTCACAATATACATCCAGGGCTGCAAAACTCACTGCATGTGATAAGACAAGTGCATTGCTCTGATCTTCTTTGTCACGTACTTGGAGATTTCAAAATAATATTGTGGCTAAGAAACAATTTTGTGTGTTTTCTACAGACAAGAAAGGTCTGAAGCACATGTGATCCAATGTGTCCCCAGTCACAGAAATTGCTGATGAATAGGAAAATCAGGAAAACCAAGCATCAGATGAGCCTTCCAACTCTTCTGCTTTGGAGACCACGGAAGAGTTGCTTAGCACTCACAAAGAATCAAGTCTGGAGAGTACCCACTGTGCTATTTTAATTCCTTTTACTATAAGTTTTGTACTATCCTAATCTGGAGCTAAACTAGATGTAGAAGTGATGACTGCAAAAAGGATCTTTTAATCTATTAAGGATTGAATTAAGCTCTCTATTTGGAACAAGACTGAACAGAGTTTTTCACAGGGTAAAGCGCCCTGTTCTGTTGATCATACAAACCCAAACCCAACTAAAATTTCACCCAGAGTTTTTAGCATATTCAGCCACGACAAGTTTCAAGGCAGATTTGTTTAACAGACCCCGTTTTGTCTCTCTATCTCCCTGGCATCATAGGTATGTACAGTACACCTTGTGCACTGAGATCTGTGTATGACTAAGAGTCTCAAAATTGTACAATGTCTAACAGGTATGGACAGAGGCAGAGGCTTCCTATTTAACTTAATCCAGAAAGCTCCAACCTCACCTTATTTACACATGCACAGCTTAACTGAAATCAGCACAGATCCCTCTGTTTGCTCAGGCTAAGAATAGGGGCTAAGATTTATGCTATAATAAGCCTCCAAGTGCCTCACCTCAGCTGTGCAAACCCACTTTTACCAGATACACTGATCACTGATTCCTTTTTGAAGTGTTAGGCTGTGCCTACACAAATGACCCCATTCTGCTTCCTGGCTTTTCCTTAGATTTTGCTGTTAGCAACCCAAAACTCCCTCCCACCATCTCTTACTCATGTTTCTGGTACCAGGAATCCCAGATCCACCCCATAAAACTCGACCCATGTCAAAGACCTACTCTGAGTATTCTGACTTGGCTTTAAGCCAATAAGATTATTTTCCAGGAAACAGACAAAACTGGAACATATTTTCTATTTACACTGATAAAGTCAGTCAGCTGGAATATATTAAAGAATCTGCTGGTGCTAAATTAAATTTTCTAGTAACTGCATCACCTGAATGGAAGCAACAGAATTTCTGAATTATAATGGTTTTATCTGTAGACCTGTTTCTTTCAGATTTTATGACCAAAACGATGAGACAACTTTAACCCTGCTTGATGTTGTACAGCTCAAAATCAAGCTTATGCTCTTTTGTGGCTTGGAGTGAAACTGCAACTTTTTCAATTTTACATTATCTATGATAAGAAGTATTTGCTAGTATATTTGTCAGCATTGCTCTGTTTACAGCAAGAGTGAAAGTAAGGGGTTTTTTTCAATAATTCATATTTACAGAGGCTGAGTTTTAATTTTCATATACGTTATTAGAAAAAGTGAAACACGACATGTAATACAAGATTTGATTTTTTAAGAAATAAATGGTAGTCCTTAGGAAAAAGATGGAGCTACTGAGACAAAATGTAGTAATTCTTTGTAAGTTATTTTAGACATGCTACTGGAATGAAGATTTTAAAAATTTTCAGCTTAATTTCTAACTTTTCTGTCTACCTAAAAGTAATTTAAAATATTGGAAGACATACACTAGTAAAAAAGAGAAAAAGAAGGCAGGAAAAAGAAAAGCCAAGAAAATACTATTAAGCAGTAAAACCCCAAATACTCAAACCTTGGAAACTATAAACAAGTAAAGTATATTCATTGTTCTAAGAATAAGTACTTAGGGCCTACAAATATCAATAATGTCAACCAGCAGGACTAGCAACCAATCTGTTATATTTTTGTGATGGTGTTAGTGGTCTCTGTTGTGTTGATATCTTAGATTTTCATTTCCAACTTAATAGCTGAACTTGATTTTATTAAATACTTGCATTATATGTTTTCTTTTTTATGACTTTTTGGCTCACAAAGAATAAAAAGAAGTGCTTTAAGGTCCCTAGCGACCTGTTCTTAGTACATTGCTATTTCCAACTGGTTTGGTTGTGGGTTTTGATTTGTTGGGTTCATTGTTGGGGTGTTGTTTTTTTTGGTTGGAAACAATGATCTAAACACAAAATCTCTATTGCAAGCATGCGGATGACAGAGAGCTTAGTAAGTACATAAATAATTAAAGAGTTAAAGCAACTTGGCTACTGCTACAATACAACCTACCAGGTTAAACAACTGCAACTCAGCAAAATTTATTTTACACTGACAAATAAAAAATAACACTTTTGAGATTAAAATATAACTCGTGTAATAAGAGAATAAAAAACTATATCTTGGAAGGTCTTCACAGAGCACAACTAAAACAATATAGACTGCGAGTCCCCAAATAAACTACTGCTGGACGGGGAAGAAGCCCAGCCACAGCGGGGTGGCTCCGAGCCAGAGCCAGACTAACCTTGGCACAGAACGGCTGGGAGAGACAATCTGGTCACCAGCAAGTGAGACTAATCCAGCATTACACCACCACTGTAAAAGGGTTACAAATTTCTCCACCCCTGGCCAGGAGGCAGCTGCAGTGCTCCTCGTGGGCACTTGGATCGGCTCGGTGATTCCAACGGAGACAAGGGGGGTTTTATTTTTTCCCTGGTAGATTTGGTCAGACGAGCGGACTTGATTCACCACGAGAGTGCAGGAGCCAAGGCTGCAGGAGAAATGGGAACGTCTGGCTGTGGCTGAGGCAAGAACGGCCCGTTCCCTTCAGCAGCAGCACAGGCTTTGACCAGCTTCTAAGCCAACAAATAGCTACATTGCTTCCAGAACCACATCAAGACAAACATGCCGTGCAGCAGGGCTTGGAGACCAGCGCCGTAACACGTGTTTCTGATGTAAAACTGTGACCAAAAAATAAGGGGAACAAAAAAATGGCGCAGCAATACAGCAATCACTAGTTGTATACAAACAGAAACTGCAAATACAAGTGAAGAACTGGGTACACCTTTACAAAGTGGTAGAGGGCAACCCACCAGTTTTGGCTCCCTGAGCTCCAGGCAGAGAGGCAGTCCTCACATTAAAGCCTTAAGAGAGAATCTATTTTCCCAGGCTAAACTTAGGACTTAAAGGAAATCCCAACTGATTCCCAGCAAATCTATGTAAAAGTTATCATACACATTCGGGTGTAACTGATAATTTTTTTCGCATTTTTTTATTCATTTTAATTTCTGGGAGCTGGAAAGAAAGGATTAAAGGAAAAACCTTAATTCCTTTACAATTTTACATATTGGTCACCAAGTACTAAAGAAATACTGCTCCTAGACAGCTGCCTGTGTGCACTGCTTGCCCATGGGGAGTCTTGGTGATCCCCCCACGTATAATCAGATGGGATGCATACCACAGGTCTGACTGACAGGAAGGGAGGGAGGAAACAAATCATCTCCCCTTTCAGCATGCATGATGGCACACCTGCTGAGATCAGCCTAGCAAACTAATCACCTGGCACAGACCTCGAAAACCGCTAATGTTCTACTCTCTGCTGTCTTCAGCTGCTTAAAAAAATAGTTCTATTTATATAAAGTTGCCAGCCTTAGCATGTGGAGATGGGTGAAATTTCCCTGGGTGAAATTTAACAGATGTGGCACGGAAGGTCCCAATGAGACTAAATGGTTTATTGATCCTTTCCAGTCCTAAACATTATGAAAGCCAGACCCTGTGTGCATGGCAGACAGATCTGAATTATGATGAATCCCCAGGTGAAAACAACAATTGTGGCTAATGACAATCGGGGGGTGGAGGGGGGGGGGGAATCAATGCAGAATAAAATAATTTCCACTTTAAGTAATTTCATTTGCCTGAGCATGCAGCCAGATGGATCCCATAGAGTTTGAGAAGCTCTTTGCTGCCTGTACACTTAGAGGAGTACATGCAGATACGTGTGCCATCAGGGGGAATTCATAAACCACTGAGTGTCCCTGGCTTCCTCTAATGACGCTCATCAAATTAAAATAGCTGAGTCACAGCCAGTGGCACAGGGGACAGCAAAAGACTGAGTATGTGCCAGTTTGGTTTGCTTCAACATGCACAAGTTAAGAAAGAAAAAAAAAAATTAAACCAAAAAAAGGACAATTTCCTTAAACATTTTCCTTGCTCCCGTTTTGACATCACGCAGGCCGTGGGCTGCTCTTGCTGCATTTGTACAGCATTGAGCATAACAATGTCCTGGCCATACAGAAATCCCTAAGGCCTGCTGTAATATATGGAATGAGTGGTAATGCAGTCTCCTGCTGTTTCCTGAGTCTCGAGCTGCTACGCTGACCTTCTTCTCTTGATACTGCACATGTCAGCTGGCTCCATTTGCTTCTGGAATTAGCATTAAAATGACAATCCTCAGAGATTATGCTACAGCCACAGCAATGACAATGGAGATCTTTAAATATTTTCTAGGGGGTTTTAATTGCATATTTTAAAAACACAACACTTTTCCTATGAACACAGGAAGCAAAGCTAAAACTCACTGTTTTCTTCAAAAATAACAAGAGATTACTTTTAGAATTTTGTGTCAGGAGATATATTTCTCCATCTCCATCTCTTGTTGCCAAGACAGCCTATGGATGTATTTATCACAGCAATGCCATTAACGAGATTTTATTATGAGTTTATCTTAATTAAAAGAATGGATGTTTTTTCCTTTGTGAAATAACTGCAACAGACATGAAAATTCCTGCAATCTTACATCAGATATTAAAACAAAGAGACAGACTAGATTAGTTTAAAAATCTGATCAGTACTTCTAAGACAGGTGGAAAGAAAATAATACTTGATACACAATAATTTTCAGGGACTGAGGTGATTGGCTAATGAGATTTTGCACGGGCATTGCATTTAGGAGGATTCCTGTCATGCTATATGTCAAAATTGTTATATATTAAATCTAATTCCTTCCATTGAACTAAACTGCATTTCCTACATTTGTATCGCCTGCCCTTTACCTGAAACTCAGTAGGAAATATTGCCACAACAGATTTATGAGACCATATGAAAGTTCAAGGAGAAATAAGATTAAGCAATAGCACACAACAAAGCCTGTAAAATAAAATCTTTTTTTGTTCTAAGATGAACCTTATCATTTCAAACTCTGAAATCAATCTTAATCTGTATGTTTGTATTTCTTTTTTCTTGTGAATATATACATTTGGATTCTTTTTCATATATTTATGATGTATGAAGAATAAAAGCAAACACACTGAGCTTGCACCACAAGATATTAACAACTAAAAGAAATACAGTAATACAGTTAAGTACTGCACTTACCAAATTTTTTTAACATCATCCTGGTTATGTTTGCTGCATGTCAAATCTAAACCACTATTTCCTAGTTAAACATCAGAAAATATGAATATTTCTAGTTAAAAAAAAGTATAATCTGGCAAACAGAAAGATAAAGTCCAGTTGCTGAAAGTTGTAATTGGACAAATTCAGTCCAGAAAATAGAGAACACTCCACAGTCAAGGAATGTAGTAGATTCTCCCTCATTTAAAATCTTTTAATCAAGACTGGGTGTCTGTCTTTAAAATGTGCCCTAGCTCAACCACAAATTGCAGGTTGGATGTTGAAATTACTGAGTGACATTCTAAAGCCTGTGTTATTCAGGAGGTCCATTTCTGGTCTGCATTTCCACTGAGATGAAAGGCACTCTAAAACTAAGTAGCACTTAATTTGATTTCTGTGAATTTTGAAGTCAATGCATGTTCTCAGGGGTCAGAAGGAGAGAAAGGACGCGGGCACACAAACTGCAGTCTTTTTTTCCTGAATAAACTGAGTATTTTACCTGTCTTTAATGACAAATTCTGATTGTAGTAGCAGTAGTGGTAGTACCTATGCTTTAGGAAACATGTCACTTCATAAGAAAAACTCATTTACATCATTTTTAAAATAGGAATACATGTTACTTATCTGATTTGTCATTGTGTCATTCAGGCACCATCTCAGCTAACTACCATCCCGTGGAACAGCTCAGAGCAATATTCCTATTTTGAAGACCATGGGATTGCCACTTTAAATACTTACTTGTAGGTATGCATTTTCTTTTCTATTAACAGAAAACAGAATTAAACGGGACTTCTAATAAATGCGGGCAAAGATACAAAGACTTTAATCTCTTTCTACACAGTGCTGAGTGTGTTATGGAGAGAACATTCCACACAATAACTCAGAAGTATCCCAACAAATACCAATGAGAATTTGAGGGCAACAATAAAAATATATTTAAAGACTTAAGAGGAACCATTATGCAGAAGCATGTGCACACATACCCCAACCTCTTCCTTCGCTAAGACAGTGGGGAATGGAACTGCCATGCAAACTCTCTGGGTGTCAAGGGCAGAAAAGAGAGGGTTTGCTGAGACTGCACAAGTCTCACAGACACGCTGAGCTTTGAACTTGAGGCTGAAGCTCAGAAGCCCCATCCATTACTAAAGGCTGGCTGTGGCTCACGGAGCCCCCAGACGCCCGAGGCCGCCGGGGGTGCCGGCCGGGCCGAGCCGGCTCTGTGTGCGGCGGCCACGGCTGCCCTCAGCTCCGGGGTTACAGCACCCGGGCCTCCCCCGCCGCCCCTGCCCTCCGGCTGCGGGCTGGCACCGGGCTGGCACAGCTGCAGGCAGCTCAGCCCTGGTCAGCTGCCAGAAGGACGTGGAGACAGGATAAGCAACTTGCAGGGAAAGGCAGCAGACTGTGCCCATGTAATCAGCAGCACTCCAGAAACAAACAGCTCGGGATAACCTGTTCTCCCACGTTAACTACCCATGCTGCTTGCCAGCCTCTGTAGCTCACCTCTGTCTGAGCCACTGCAGCCCAAAAGCCCTCCTTTTCACCCCCTCCATCCAGCATTTGTTTGTTTGTTTGTTTTTCCCTGCTGCTTTCCATCTCTGGCCTCTGCTTCTTGCTATATCAACTTCTGAAATATCCACTGGAGCACAGAAAGAGGGAATCTGCTGTCTGGGCAAAAGAATCATCAAGAGAAAGAACAAGGTTTAGGGTGTGAGACTGCCTGTGCAAGTCCTCAGCCCTGGCCCAGCCCGTGTGGACATGCCAGCAGTAAAAGCCTGGCTGCAGTCGTCACCTTAACAACAACTCTTGTGCCAACGCTGTCCCCAGCCCTGGCCAGCCCTATCAAACTGTCCCCAGCACCAGCAGCCCCTCCCAGGCACACGGAGCCATGGGACCCAGCCTGCCAGGAGCATCCCGCTCCCGAGGGCAGGGCAGAGGGACCCACGCCATGTGCAATCAGCCCGCGGGAAGCTGCTCCAGTGATGTGAAAGACGCACCGATGTTTAAGTAATTTAAACATTAATTTAATTACTCTCCTTTGGGAAGTAACTGCACTGCTGATGGGATGATCTAACAAGTTTCTCTCTCCTCTGCGAGCCTTTGGAAGGAAAAGCATTTTATTTTAAAATGCTTACTTGCCAGTGCTATGATATTATCACCTCTGATCATTCTTACGTTACCAGCACCATTACCCTATTCCTACTCAACTTTTAACTAAGATGTCAAAACTGTGATTTTCACCAATAAATAAAAATGCAATGCATTTTTAAATGGCAGAATTACTCATTAACTTCACAGACTCCCTTATCTACTGCTCAATGGACATCCCTGAGCTGTCTAACTGAGATCGCCTTAGGGAGTTGCTCCACTATCAGCTGAAGTCACAAAGTCTTTGAAGTCCTTCTCTTGTAACATCAAGCTAAAAAGAAAACATTGCCTCCAAGGAATTCTAATTACAGTATTTCATTTCCAGGAACATAGTTTTATACTGACCCAACGGTTCAAGGTACACACATCTTTTTCTTGTCACTATGATAAATTAATAAAGCAAAATGTATTTTAAATGTTTCCCAGGCCAGAAGGTTTTAAATACGTGGGTAAAAAAAAAAAAAAATCCAGGTCAGAAATCATCTCCAATAAAAGAAATTAAACTGTAATGAGGATTAAAAACGAGGTCATTCATCCGCTTTGGAGTTCTATTTACAGTGTGCCTAGGTAGACTATTTACTAAAGTGGGCATACAAACAGATTAATGGGAGTGGAAAAGAATACAATAAAACCAGTAACAAGGAGAATGTCAGAAGTTTGGGTTACAGGTTTTTTTGCTATAGCTAAATACAGAATAAACAGGTTGCATAATGTTTTATTTCTTTATGAAAGGCTACTTTAGCTTTTTTTAACTACAGTCAGATACTGGAAATATGTCTCTCTCACTAAAATCTACATTCATTAATTTGGTAATTTGGAAAGCATTTTTAGGATTTTGCGTTTCTGAAGAACTCAAAGAAAAATTTTTCATTAAGTCTTCAGCAACGACTTTGTGTGGACAGGTTCTAGTGAACAGAAGCAAAAGTTCCCTGAGAAAACATTATTCCTGTTTGGAAAATTTTGTCCACTGACTTTAAAAAAAGTGATTTGGTGTCATATGCTCCACAATCAGTTTTATGAATATGGTAGAAAGAAGACTGAACTAACCCTATACAACACTAATCCATATTGTTTATGTTACCAGACAGCACTCTTAATTTTTCTACAGGGAGCACTTAGTGTTAAATTATAAAGCAATAATTTTTTTACATAAAAATCCTACTGGGAAATGATATGAGCTGAGTATTACAGAGGCAGTATGTCTAACTGATTAATTGTACCAACTTAAGAATTCTAAGTTGCCTGTATTTAACCGACTGGGATATGCACATTTCATTGTATTTTTAATGCTGTATTAATCTCCAGTACTTCCATTTACCCAGGCAGTCAAATTAAACATTTTGGAACAGTGCAGTGATATATCTTAAAATTGCATTAAAGACATTCCCTGCTGTGAAAGCTTTAGTATTTATTAGGAATTCAGGTGCAGTAGAAAGAACTGATTAATTAAAAGAGAAAGGGTATTTGGTTTGACTACTTTTTGGAAAGAAAGGAAAAAAAGAAAGCAACAGGAGACAATGGGATGTGCTTATAGTTAGTTGCCACTTTTATGACAAGTTAATTATATGACAAGTTCTGCTGAGCAAACCCAGCTCCCCGAAAATTCCGTCTCACTCCCACCGTTCTTCTGGTCTTAAAACCTGCATCAGCCTGGGCCTAACGAGAAGTCATTTGTGCTTCACAAGGTTTAGGAACAAAACTTCTCTTTACTGCCCCACTGCCTCAAATGGACTTGGATATCAGCAGGCGTCCTTTTGTGAAAACGTCACACGTAGAAGAGCTGTGGGACAGCCCTGCAGAACCCAGATCACAGACAGAACAATGTCAGAAGTAGACAATGGAGGAAATGATGAAGAAAATGGGAAAAATCTCTCCTTCTGGAGATATTTTCCTACATAGATGTTCATGAACCCAGCTGTAAATGGCCCACTCATCATAAATTCTCCACAAATTCTGACTTGAGCAGGTGGCAATGTTTACCAGCTATGATATTATTCATATTATTTAGTTATGCTCCTGTGTATTTAGGAACCTACTAACCAACAAGACATATCTGAAGAGTAATATTTCATAAAAAAATAGAAAAAAAGTAGATCAACAAAACCAGGAAATTTCCATCAGCTTTGTAAAAGCAATAGTCCTTTTCAACTCTCCCCTCCATACTGTTCTCTCAACTAAAGAATTCAGTAAATATATCCATATCTCATACAACTTTGTCATAAATTCAAAAACTCTGGTTGTCTCCTGAAACATCTTAAACACTTTAATCAATTAGTCTGGCAGGGTTCTAGCTGGAAATTGAGCTTTGCCATCACACTTTAGAAAAGATGTCAGCTAAATACAGAGTTAAAAAGAGAGCAGAAAAGGATAACATAGAAGTCTAGATGTGTCTTTAAAAGAAAAGAAGCAACGGTGCTCTAAAGAATGGGTAAGGCTGAAAGGGAGACATGATAAGCCCATGTTTATGCAAAAATTCCATTCCTGTAACTCGGAAATATATCAGAGACATTTCAGTTTGTTAAACACTGCTGAGAAGTTTTACTCGGACACAGTTATCTGCAGTGAGACTTGGGAGCAGACCTGATGGCAAGGGTAGAAGACAACTTATCTTAGACCTTCTGCATCTTATTACAAAGCATCCCTCGTCTGACTTGAGAGCAAAATGGGAAGAGCAAAATTATTGTACAACCAAACTTATTTTGGATGACATCCTCAAGTGTCAAAACCTCTGCTTTTGATTGGCTTAATTTTAATTCTTCAAGTTCAAAATTTCTGTCAGAATGACCCCTTGAGGCTAGGTGTTCTTGGAGGTATGGATTAGAAGAATGATCCAAAAATGCTGCCATAGAATGAATTAAATTTTCGAAATGTGTAATGCACAAAATGTGGCTTCTGTGATATTTTCTTAAGTGGTTTTCATAGCTTTACTTTGAATCACAAACTAAAAAAAAAATTATCTAAGCCCATATTTTTTTCGTAAACAAGTCACTGATAGAGTCAGTCTCAACTTACATGAACTGCATCCCATAAAGCTTTACAATGACTCCAAGTAAACTCAGTTTTGTCTGTCATGACAGTATCTGGAGACAGAAGACCCTTTTTTTTTTTTCTATTTTAAATTTTTACTCATTTCTTAATTTATTCTGGATGAACCTGCAGATATGTCAGCAAGTTAACAGATGTTAAATGCTAATTTCAGACGTTACACAATAGTTTGAAAAATCACTATATTGAAAGGTTTAACAAGGTTTATGCAGAGAGATATGTAATACAACAGACCTGACAGGGATGAGAATTCCAAAGACCTTCTTCATATTAGAAGTCATTGCAGAGAATAAATCTTTTCATTTCAGATTTGCACGTGCATGTGCACGCATGTGTGTGAGAGTGATTAAAAAGTCCTGAAATATCAGTAATACGATGATGGAAAAACACAGGTGTAGACAAATATGCCTAAATGAACAATATTTATGTCAGTGGTAGAGTCTAAGTTACCTGAAGAAGTGAACTTTTTCCAAGTACAGGACTATGCCTACAAGGCTCCTTTGCATCCAAACCTGTTTTCACTGGGCATTTTCCTCTTTATTGCTAATATATGATAAAAAGAATAATCAAGTCAAATACCATATTGCTACATCATCCTTTCAGTAAGGGGTTATGAGAAACACACTCCGTGATTTTGCCTAATGCAAAACTCTGAGACACTTCAGTGGTAAAGGCACTCCAGAAACACATACAAGGCAGAACTTTCCATAAAGAAGACTTAAAATATTGCCATTGCTGCAGGGCATATTTCCACCCTACAGGATGCTGTCTGTAAGAACAAGTTCCTACACAGTTCCTACCTATTATAGCTGCAGGACATAATGAGATTTCAAAGACTTGGTGTTGTGTGAGTGATGCTTTCAAACACAAGCAGCGTTCCTAAAGCAGCAAGTTTTATATGGATAGATTGCCTACCTGTCTGCTTACCTGTCTCCTTCTAATAACTTTGTGGAATACAGTCACTTTTAACCAAATTTAACATCAAGCCATGGTCTCCAAGATAATTACGCTCCTACAAGTTCTGTGAAAATGAGCAGCTAGAGCCAGAAAAATCTAAATCAGTGCTTCCAGCAAGAAAAGAGCAATCAGAGCTTTGGCTCAGCAACCAGCATGAACATACATCAATCACAACAGCCCCATAGCTCACCTGGGCATCACAGGACACACAGCACTGAAGTGGGGTCACATGTGCACCTACCCACACGGTGAGAAAGAATCAGTAAACAACCATCAGAATTTGTTTTTCTTCTTTAAACAGTATTTTTGCCTGTGACTGCCTTTAGATTTGGGGTTTTAACAGCACAACTCTGGATACCAGGACAGAGCACTCCAGTGTGCAACTCTGATGTTGGAAAGTTTCTCATGACACTTCTTTACAGCCACCAGGAGAGGCAGAAAACGCCTCTGACTCACCTCTCTTCCCAACCCCTTTCTCTGTTGCTATAAGAAGCTCAGCTCAAATCAGAGTAACAGAGTCTATAGCAAATGCAAGGTAAAATTAAATGAACATAAGATATTATTGGCATTTCAAAACCATCAAACCAACAGAACAGTAAGAACGTTTTGGGTTTAATGGATTAACTGCTTTGTGTTATTGTGCTGTAAATGGTACCGAGTTTCAGTGAGCACATGAAATGAGAAAAGGATTGGACAACAAGGAAATCATGTGTTCCTTTCAATGCAATTCTACATCCGACAGTCCACATCTACCTAGCCCAGTTTTCCATTTCTCTTAATTAAAAGCAGCAAATTAGGACAGTCAATCACCATGTTTTGTTGGGGTTATTTTCCAAAAAATAATGTTTTGTCTTTCTAGTTTGACATGTTCAGCATCAGTTAACAATTGGACCTCAAAGGGGCATCTTGTGCTACAAAGTTCAATTTCAGATCCCTTCCAAAGCCTAAAAGCAAAAACCTGTGGACTGAAACCTTGCTTATGTTCAAAAATGTAAAGCAACAAGACTGATGGAGATGGCTACATTTTATCCAAAAAGGACTCGGAAATATTTAAATAGCAGATTTGAGTAAAAGTAGTACTTGGTTATTAGCATGTCAGGCTCCATCTTTCTGAAAGACTATGGGAGATACCCATAAACTATCCCTGAATCAAATGATCCTGTCAAACCCACAGCATAAAACACCAGAGATGCCACTTTATGTCTTGAAAGCAAGAGTGTCTTATACTCTGTGCCCACAAGGATAATTCTATCCTCTCTGTGAGAATACAGATTATTTTAAGGCCATACAATACAACCATTGCTGCACTGTGCCCCATCATACAGATGTTATTCAAGGGTTTTCTTTCTTAATCTAGATTTCATTTTAACCATAATCAAGCAATCTACATCAATAGTAGAAAAATAAGAATAGGAGAAAAGTATTTCAGTCAAGTTTAATACTTGTAATACTTATATCCTCTTAAGATCACAGATACAGTTTCATTCAACTGTTGAACTAAACCATTGCTTTACAGCCCATGAAAAACTATCAGTTTAAAAATATTTCTGGAGTATCACTGATTGACTGCCTTTTTTTCTTTTCTATCTACACGCGAAAAACCGTATCAGGATCTTGTGCTACGTTTTAGTTAACTTTTAAATTACTTTTAAATGTGCACTATCTCTACCATGGCCATGGCTTGGAAGTTTCTATTATTAAAAAATACAATGAAGTTAGATTAAAGCAGTAAAATTACTTCATATCTTAGTGACATAGCATGTGAAAAAAGCCTTTTTCAAGAACTTTCAATTTTACCATGCCTGATAAGCCTTTGCAGAAAAAAACCAAGATTAACGCAGAGCACAGTAAGGTAGCCAAAAGAAGTGAATTTGCTCAAGGTGCAAAAAGATCTATGCTACTCATTTGAGCAAACACAGGGCTCATTTTCCAAGCCCCTTAATGAGTAAGTGTTCAAGGAGCTGAAACCAGTTTTAGTTATTTGACTCTGGTTACAGTCAAGCAGAGTCTTGTTGCTAAAACCTCAATTACCACTTTGAGAATTGAAGTGTTGATGGAGGCTTTGTTTATGCCGTGTGCCTTCTGAAAGCTGTCTGTAGCAAGACACACTGTCTTCTTCATGGAGCAAGCAACCTGGATCCAAACAGCAGGACAATGGCCATGGTACTTTTTATGATCCTGCTGGTGACAGCTTTTAACTGCTCTGGCCAATGCTGAATATCTCGAGATAAATTCTAACCCTAGATACAGGAATGCAACATTGTGAAATGGCATTATTAAGCTGAAATGCCCTTTTTGCTTCTGGTCTGTCTCGAATAGAAAGCTTTAGTAGTGGCAGTGGTCTAAACATGTGGGAAACCCCTTCCCACTGAATTTAATAGAGAATATATATAAGTTAAAAACTGACCCAAAACATGTATTTTACACCACCCCAAACCCAAAACACTTGAGGATAAAGGCTGGAATAGGCAGTAACTACAGTACTTCACTACTTATGAATTTAGCAAATATTTCTACAGCAGTGCAATGAAATTAAGCATTTGGCCTTTTATCTTAGTTCTCAGATAAACCAATTAGGATGATTCCAAAAGGCAAAATTACTTTCACACAATTTCTTATCCCGTAATAAAGATAATTTCAGTCCTGTTGTAAAATACATTCCCTTATTCAGCTGTTGTAGAGTGATAAATAGACATGGACAATAGCTAAAAATACCTGAGCTATGTCTAACAAAGACATAAAAATATATGTATACACAAAGACAGCAAGATAGCTTTATGTGGTTCTGTGATCCTACCTACTGCTGTAATAAAAATAAAACATCCAAACATTATCCTTGTTTTGTCAGAAAGAAATTTGGCTGTACCAACATACACCACAACCCCCAAACATCTATTCTTTGTGTACTTGCCTACACACACAAAATCTGCTTGTAAACCTGTGATTTGAGATTGTTAGTGACTGGATACAGTAAAACTACATTATTTAAGAATATTAAAGAATATCAAGAAAATTAAGAATAAAAAAATCTACACATCATCATGCATGTGATATATTAGAACTCAGACAGAAAAGAAGGTATAAGTACAAAGGACAGGGGGAACCTAGACTGATGCCTTGTTATTTTTAACTCCTCTATGACATCTACTGTTTATACAGTCAGAGTATTTACCACCAAATTAGGATGGGGTTTTCAAAAGCTCTCAATGTTGGTTAAATCTGCTACCACTGAAGTTAATGGGGGCCAGATCCACAGATGGTGTAAAGCAGCTTAATCCTACAAAATCCAGCTTTGAGTATTTTATCACTAACTTCACTGAGTACAGATGAGGCCACTGCTGAGTCTTTTGAAAATCCCACTCCTTAATTCTTCTGCATACAGTAAATTTAAAGCCCAGTAATTAAAAAAAAAAATAATTAAAAAATTATAGGCAAAATGAGCCTACTAGCTCCAGAGGACTCCACTTGTCCTCTCAATGAGCATCTCAGCTGAAGCCTGTAATCCCAGTTTTCAAAGATACATACCTATATATATATATAATTATTATTAAATAGAATCCTGGCTTTTTCTAAGGGAAGTAGAAATATGCTGACAATTTCACAATCTGCTACACACTTGTGAACTAAATATTCTCAAAGCTATTTGATAAAATCAAGGGAGGGCAACAACAGGTACAAAAGCTAGTTTTTACACTCTCTTTATCTGATTCAAATTAAGACTGTAATTATAATCTATTCATCTCATGATGCAACTGCACAACTGAAAATACTGGTTCACTTCATTTACCATCAACTTTAAGAAGATGTAAATCCCTTTGTAAACAATGACTTGCAAGCAAAGAAAGGGTCTGTTTGTCAGAAGAGCAAGGGGGATGATTTCCTCTGTGAGGGTATCAACTTTTGGGGGAATAAATTTCACAGTGCAGAAGGAGAAGATAACATTGCACGTGTACGGTTAATTTTCACTTCTATAGTGTAATAGCAAATCCAATGGCTTCAACTACGCCAAAACACTTCCATTTATTAGAAAAAGTTTTGTTCCACAGACAAAGAACTGGAGAGACTGAACTGCTGAAGCGCTGAAATGTCAAAGAACTGACTAGGTAACATGATCAGGACTCTACTGGGCATAGTTTATATTTCACACTGTTTGGAAAAGCAAAACTCTTTTTGCAGTCCCTTCCCATCTTGTTTGCAAACCCTGTCTCTACATGTTTGATCATTTTCAGCTTAAGTATTAAGACTAGATGGTACCAACCAGATTTGTAGAAAGTGTGGGCTTGGTCCCATCACACATTTAGTGCTCAGTGCCTCTCTCTGAAGATATTTTGATGTTCCAGAGCCAAAATGGAAAATGAATAAACAAAGAATAAAATGCATTCAATCATGTGTGTATCAGGGAACAGTCCAAGCTCCTGGCTGAGTGAGAACAGTCATTGACTGAAGGGTCAGGCTTATGAGAAGGTTGGAGGCTACACAAGAAACTCTGTTCTCCCCAGGGCCCCTGAAGCAAATGCAATGATTTCCCAGGGCTGTCTCTCTTGGGAAAAGCATAATGTCAAAATTGTAAGCATTGCAAACCGATGTGTTTTCCTGCAGTTAGAAGGACACCGTTCCTGCTCTACACACATGCAACTTTCTTACTCTTCTGTGACATTTTCTCCATGCTAAATGTCTCCAAAATAAGTGAGAAAGTTATACAGACGACTTGGACGTTTTCATGTTATAAAGACACGGAACATGATAGGAAAATTGATTCTGAGGTTTTCACACTAATTTAGTTAAATGCTGTCAGATGGTGTATCATCATCATCATATGTCAATGGCACATCATCATGGCTCTGGCACAGAAAAACAATGTATTCCTTAACTGAGACTGAAGATATGAAATGACAATTTCAACCTCATCCTTCTTTGAGACTGAAACCTGTCCCACAACCTGTTTCACAACTGGAGTCAGATAACCTAGACTTTCCCTCGTTATCCCCTCTTGAGTTTAGTCACACAATTGAAGGGTACATATGTCATTTTTGCAGTTTTATTATGACAACAGCTCAAGTGTTATTCTCTATGATAACTTTTGAGGCCCCTTAACATCTTACCCATCCATCTGTCCTCTGCTTAATGAATAGTTCCTTTACTCTATTTTTCCCCACAGACAACTTAACTCTGTGATTTCTAAATAGCATCCCTGTAAAGGTAATGCTTCGCACAATATGCTCAAAGTCACAAAGTGCTTTTATTGAAGTTGTGCTGTTGCAATACTTACACAGAACTCAAAAATGGCTGGGCTGCTGATAGGCTGACATCACGTACCATTTACTTCTTTCATTACTAGCTTGTATTCCCTCTGGCTGTTTTTCTTTACCCATCTACTACTACCTGACATTACCTGTACTCTGCATGGTCTCATACACAGCACACACTGCATAAAGTTTCTTCTCCTGTTTTCCCTCTCTCTTTAGCAATTGAAACGACTAAACTACAGCAACTGTTCATTGCAGTGCTAAAAAACGACAGCAAGGCAAGTGCCCCTCCCAAAATCAAGAGCCATCTTTAACACCCACATCCAAATTGTACTGTCTAACCTGTCAGCAAGTTAAAACTTGTAAAATTTAGCACACAAGGAGGTCTTACAAAACTATACAGGAAGAGGTGTTTGGTTTTTATTTGTAAGTGTACCCTTGCACTAAACTCCAGTGAGTAACAGACTCCTTGATTTCAGTGCTTTCAGATCTCCTGGTCTGTAGCAACACATAGTAATGAACACTCAATTTCCTATTTCTTTTCCTTCCAGGGAAATAACGAAGAGGGGGAAAATCTAGTTGCAAAGGGATCAAACAAGATCTCTACCATGATGCACTCCTTGTTAACTACATGTTTTCCACAGCTGCTTACTAAAGGTGAGATTTCAGAACTCTGTTGAACGTTGGTCTCCATAGGAAATTTGTAAGTACAATAAACTTCACTGTAGTGTTCATAGGGATTTACATACAAAATCCAGAACAGAAATTAAAAAAAAAAAAAAAAAAAAAA